>JASKGM010000001.1:11305832-11318617 GCA_034509205.1 Ceratonia siliqua | reverse complement strand
CATGAGCATTGATTCCGATTATGGTGGTGAAAGGCTGTGTGCGGACCTTATGCCATAACCAAACATAATAAGCAATGGTTATCAGAAAGCCTAATGGCACCAGAAACGCGTCCAGATAATATTTCTTCCATTCCATATTTTCTGCCTCTTTCTCCTCTCTCTCTCTCTCTCTCTCTCTCTCTCTTTCTCTCTGCTTCTCTTTGCTCTGATGCTTGTAGACTATTTGTCTCACTTTAAGTTTCATCAGTTTTCGGGCTAAGTAGTTCTATATATATAGAGAGCAAAATCTTGTGAATGAAAAAGCAAAATTGAATACACCGCTACCTAAGCTTAGCTCAAGCCTCTCGCTGTCGCTGATGAATGAAAATTTAGATAGTGATTCTAATTAAGTCCGAGTTATATAATATTGTTTGTATAAAGAGAACACTCGTGTAATGCTACCCATTAAAAAGTTATAATATCTACTTAATTCTCACAATTTCTTTTTTCAACCATTTATTATTACACACTCTTTCACTTATCTGGTTAAATTTTTTTTTGTCGAAGTTATAAAACACTATGTAGACTTCCTGATTGTAGTATACATTTATTTATTTTTATGGGACTTCTATTGGGAAAAAAGTCATTGTATCAGAGGCGTTTCTTGATAGCAGCCCCCCTAAATTTTTTTATGTAATTTGCTTTCAAATTTTTTTTTTATGTTTTGCCCCTCTAAAATAATTTTTGTCACCCTAAATATTTTCTTCAAGATTAGTCACTGCATTGTATAGACTTGTAAATTCTGCCAATGATAGTTGGTTCAACTAGTAAGAATCAAAGCACTTAACTTTAAGAGTTCGTTTGGTATCAACGGCATTTTTCATTCATAAGAATTATATTTGTTGGGAATCATGATTTTTAGGAATGTTATAAAATATATTTAGTTAGCCTTAAATATTATGAAAGTGTTAGCTAAAATATTTCATTCTCATGTTTAATTTAAGTATAACTTTTTTAAAAATGTTAAGACTTTTTACAAAAATACTCTTAAATAGCCATTCATTTTTTTATTTGCTTCTTCATATACAATAATTAATAAATGTCAAATATAAGTTAATTTATATAATTTATTATTTTAATAATTTTAATATAAATAATATTTATTTTATTAAATCTTTTTATTTTCAAATATTTTTATTTATAACAATTAATATAAGTTATCTGTTACTTCTTTGTTTATTTTATTTATTTATTTATTATATATATTATTTTTATTTATTTATATATATATAATTTATTATTATCTTATTTATTTTAATATAAATAGTATTTATTTTATTAAATTATAAAAAAATTATATTTGTAAAAATAAATATAAGCTTATTTATCTATTACTTCTTTGTATATTTCATTTATTTATTTATATTTTATTTGTATATATATATATATATAATGTATTATATTCTAATAATTTAATATAAATAATATTAAATTCATTAAATTTTATTAAATAATTTGATATTTATAATATTTATAATAACTAAAAAATATATACGCATGATATATGTGCAAAATGAACTTTTTATATTTAAATTTTTTTTTATATTCATAAGAATTTAAGAATACCACCACTCTCATAAAAATGTTTTAATAGAAAAGTTAACCAAAAATTGTTCCTAAAAATTTTAATTTTTTAAAAATATATACTAAATATGAGAATCTTTGTTTTTTAAATTAAAATTCTCAAGAAACTAACAAATTTTTTCCTACCAAACGCAATTGATGTTCAATTCTTGTGCTAACAATCTCTTTTTGATAAGCGATCTGGGTCGCAAATGATTATTATTTTTTCCTGTTGTAAACAAAGACTCACTTAAATTGACTTCTATATATTTTAATTCGTGGGGATGCATCGAGTCCAAATACAACTTTTTTTATTATTTTAATCTTTTATAAATGGGCAAGCATATCCTCTTCTCCTTTTTCTTTCTAATCCATGTTTATGTTATATAATTGAAATCTAAACTCTTCCCGATTAAGACTCCCGATTTTTAACCATGAATAACGCAATTTAGTTCTAAATGAATCCTTGAAACAAATTTTAAAAAATTTCATTGATTCATTGAACTAAAATGTTAAGTTGTGAGCAGTGTTTATGAACATGTGCAAATGATCATACATAGAAGATACATTTAATCTAAATAATCAAAAAGAATCTTTACACTCATCACTCCTTCAAAATTTTTCACTTGAACTTAGCCAGATTACTGGAAGTGAGAGAAAATTTAGATTCAAATCTCATATTTGAGTTGTCGTACTTTCTACTATAACACAAATAAGATAGAGAAAGTTTGAACTTCAATTTGAATTTCTGCCCGTTAAACATTATGTGGACTTGATAAAAAATTGTAAGAAGTTTCTGCCCCGTGAATCCTAATATCTAAATTCACTGTACATCTTCTATTTATGATGATGATGATGGCCTAACTATGCTTCGAGTATATTGATTATTAATTGCGCTAGGTTCATTTGCGCAGTAGCATATATATACAGCAAGAAAAGAGAGCTAAGCAGGCAGTTTGAGAATCTTGTGCAAAGTGTATTCTTATGAAACAAGTGCTTCATCTTTCATGTGTCCCCTTTAGATCTACACAAGTCAACTGCAGCTCCTCCTCTCCCTCTCTCTACACTGAGTATCATTATTTTTAAGTTAAGTATTTTTATTACTTTCTGAGGGAGATTAGATTGGAGGGCCCTTTTCAATAACTCCTCTAGAAGGTTGGAGAGATGCTAGCTACTTTCCTTCAGATTTATAGGTTTGGAAATTATTATTGGTGGCTATTCTTCATCTTCACCGGTTTTTTTCCCAGTTGATCAAAATGCTTGCTTAGTATTCTGCTTCATCCATCAGCTACCAGAAACCTGCAAATTAAAACTTGTTCCTCCGAATAATATTCCGATTAAAGAAAGTGACTCAGCATGTGTACCACATTGCACAGGCTCTTGCAAAGAGATGCACCGAATGATAAGTACAAGATGCAGTGCGAAATTTGATTTACATTGCAATGATGAAACAAAAATCATTTAAAAAAATGAAATGAAAAGGAATGATTGCATAAAAAGTGTAAAAGACAATTACAGCTCAAGCTAATTCAGCCCTATAAAGAAATATGGAAGAAAAACAAAAATTTAGGTAACACACAAAATACACAACTCCCAATCACCCATCTTCCTTGGCATATCAGCTGACAGCAGATATTTTCTACCAAACAGCTGATTTTCCTTTACTTGTTGAAGAATAAACCCTTCTTCTTGCCTCTCCTTTTCACCCCAGCCTGCAGAAGCCAGAAAGATCAAAACCATCAATATACTCCTCAGTTATTGCTTTATGTTTGATGCTATGAACAGAATGCATGTTCCAAAAAAAAATTCTTGAATTCCAGTTTTGCAAGAATATATTTCTATAAATGCAATGGAACAAGTTGACTTCTGCAATTATCTCGATATTTTTTTATAATTTTTGAAGAATAACTAATCAAAAAGATATTTTAAACACGGTAAGTTCACAAAAATGTACATATTAACATAAGTCTTAACTACTCTGACTTGTGTGGAAATCATGGTTTGCCACAACAGGAGTATTACTTACACAGAAGACCTTTGCCAATATTACACCTGAACAGAAGGGTATGGAACTCTTTGATTTGCCACCAAAAGTAGCAACTCTGACCATTCCACATAACATAAACATTAAAGGAACTCTCCCTCAGGGTAAAGGAGGCTTACTCCCGCTATCAATACCCGAATAGGCACGTCTTCCTTTGACAAAAAGATTATACTTAATTCCTTTCTCCAACCCACCCCCAAAAACGAGGAAAAGAAAAGGCAATAGAAGCTCTCCACCCCCCTCAAGCACAGACGCCCTGAGCACATGATAAGTTAGCATCATCATCTCACAAAACTGAATGGACTTCAATTTAGGCAATTAAAGAATACAATTGACTCCCTATGTAATTCAAACAGAGAACATATATATAAAAATTAATAAATGCAAATGGTTGTTTCTATGGGTATACATAGGTTATAGTAATGCTTATTCCTTAATAATAATTATTGGACTGGACCCCAAGATAAACAAAATTGACTGAACAATGTTGGAAGCCTACGCTCTACCTTTCTCTCCAAGCCACTTTATTTTTTTTGTCCCTACCATGTATAGGCATGGGTGCATTGTTGCATGTGTCATAGATAGGCTAGAAAGAAAAAAAATTGAGAATAATTTGCTACATAATGAAATAAAAGCAACAGGAGGCCAAAATAGAAAAACTGTGTAACCTGTAAACTATACATCTATAGTAATCATATCATAAATTAAGGAAAAAGTTTATACCCTTAGGATGAACAATCTCAAGGTGAGCACGATTCTGTCTCTAGAACTGCAAAAGGAGCAACATAAATAATATTATCAAAAGCAGGAACCAAAACGAATTTAAGAAAATAAACAAACATGAGGAAGATTTCTATCTACAACCATTTGAAAAACAGAAAATTTCTCTTCATTAAAAGAAGATAATGCTCTATTCTTGCTGAGACA
This sequence comes from Ceratonia siliqua, assembly GCA_034509205.1. Classification (NCBI taxonomy): domain Eukaryota; kingdom Viridiplantae; phylum Streptophyta; class Magnoliopsida; order Fabales; family Fabaceae; genus Ceratonia; species Ceratonia siliqua. Next base: position 11,314,044 of record JASKGM010000001.1, on the reverse strand, counting down.
AATAAAAAAAGAATATTTCCCAATGCTTTGTAACTTCTAAGCAGTGCAATATATTACAAGTTTGTTAATTTCTCTTCACCAATAAACTTTTCTGCTTAAAGGTTCCCTATAGGGTCTGATGCTCTGGGCAACTGATGCATATTGATTTTCTGATAGTGTTGCTGATCATTGTCAATGAACACTTCATCCCAAAAGCTTAAGCTGTTAGGAGAAGGCTCATTAGTGATTTTAATTTATATCTCCACCACATCCCCTCATGCAAAAGCCCTCTTTGGGCTTAAAGTGTGGACATAGCACAGGCCACAGGCACTTCATACCTTTTGCTAAAATTAGTTTAATTATGAAGAATGGGGATGACAAAGAATGAACTCTTGAACACTTGGTCAAAGAAGTTCTAATACCATGTCAATGACCACTTCATTCCTAAAGCTTAATCTATTAGGAGAAGGCTCATTAATGATTTTAATATATATGATATATCTCTAACAAATAAAAATATTACTTCACAAAGTTTCAATGAACTTTGGATGGTTGTAATTGAATAGAACAGATTAGGTCACTCAATATAAGTATGAATACAAAACACTAACCGTCAGCTCATTTTCTTTACTGTATTTATAGACTAGAACAGAAGTCACCACAAATAAAGGTAAGAGAGGAAAGTATACTGGCTATTGATTGCAAAGCTCCATTTCTAGACTGATAGACACCAAAGACATCTGGGCCCTCTGCCCTGGTATCCCTTGGATTGGTAGAAAAAAGAATTTTTACATCCAAATTGGTCTTTAGTTAAAAAATTAGGCCCAGCTCTCTTGTCAAACCAGGTTGGACATGGACCTATCTATAACGTCTGAATTATAGTAAAACCCAAGTACATTGAAGAAACCTTTAAAAAGTGAATCCAAATCCATAAATACACATAAGACATGACCATATATGCTACTCACATTCCTTGTCAGTTTGTTTGCACGTGAGTCTTTTTATAATTTTGAGTGACACTTGTAAGAATAACTGGTTACTTACCCACTGACATCTGCTGAGCTTCTTTCTGCTCGTAACAGATGCTCAACACCACTGGTACCAATTATGATAAAATCTGAAACATGTCCATAAGGAATCACGACCTACAAAAGGAAATGGTAAATCGAGATAGAGAAATTAGCTAACCTCTCAAGACTGGTCTTTTATAGAGGTAAAGAGACACATACACAACTAATGGTTTAGAGTAGTTCAAAATAACCCTGCTAGCAACTGAGGTGGTTAGCTTTCATTAAATATGGTAGAACTCCTGCTAGTGAGCTTTTTTTAATTAATAGAAGTTTTGTCATGGACAAATTATACAAGGTGATCCACAAATAATCTAGTGAGATAGCTCAGATCTTACACAAATCAATCTTGACATAATCACAAATTTCACAATAGCATGCATCTTAAAACTTTATATGCAGTAAGTATAACTTGATAAAATGTCACCCTGGATAACCAATATATGCCCTCATAAAAAACCAATTGCCTTGTGCATCAACATGGTGATGCTTTTACAATGTTATAACTGTGCTTCTCAACTATAGGCACTCCTGCCAGACTGCATGACACGATACTTGATCCAATAAAGAAGCAACTTATATTACGAGGAATCTTGGCATGAGAGCACTAACCATTTTTTTAAAAAGAGATTTAATTTTTATGATAATGAGTAAAATATGTGAAAAAGTAGAAGGAATATGTTGCACTGTATGACTCATAGAATTTGTTTATTTCCCCAGATGTATCAATAACTTCACATTTCCAGCAAACCAAACTGTTAACAAAAAATATCAAAGCATAAGAAGTCATACACTGATAGAGGGTGAAAATTTTTCGGTAACTCCACCTGGTCCACCGGTTTTGATACTGTAACCTTCCCTCTTAATGGCCAATGTAGCGGGTTCCCATATATCAAGATATCCAGTCTGTATAATGAAGCCAAAACTACTCATGAAACAGTTCAAGCTATTCATAGATAAGCATGATACGAGATATCACATCATGATAGACAAAGGAATTTCAGAATAATTAAGAAAACTACTTTCATTGAATTACCGAGAGAGAAACTTTATAAGAAGCATGTCCACTATGAAGAGTCCTCTCTATGTAGCTCTGCATTTCAGGATCTGAGAACAAGTAAAGGAGAATAACTCAATACATATGTTAGGAACCTAACAACATTCCCTAAAACAGAAGGAAAGAAGGAAATCGACCAAAGGAATTTCATGTAATTGAAATCAAGAAAACCAAATACGACATGTCTGGAGAGATAAGTTAGTTTGGATCTTTTCTCGTTTTGGCTTCCCTTTGGTGTTCAGCCCTGGCGGGTCTCTTCAAAAACAAGTGTCTTTGTCAGATATCCTACTAGATAGGAGAGCTCTGTTAATCAAATGTCTTGCCTAGTAGTTTATGTTTCTTGTCATTGCTTTTCTTGGGAGGATGCCATAGTTGTAATGTTTTCCTTTCCTTCAATATCACTTAACAACTTCAGCAGAACGAATGCATAAATTGAAATTACATCCCTCTTTTTCATATATATTTGTCTGAAAACCAAGTCAGTCAGACACTGGCTTACCATTTGAACTTGTCCAACAACCTCAATGGCAGAATATCCCCTCCAGGGACACGATTATATGTTAAGACTCCAACTTCAAAACCCACTACATACAAACTGCATAACTTTCCAACTAGAAATTTACTATATTGAAGATGTCACATGAACAAACTGTTTAATAGATGCACCAGCGGCATTAGAACTACATCAACTACCATTATTCCCAGGGACGGATTTAGGGAGGGGTTATATAGGGGGTAAGTGTTGTGGGGAGTAAGTGTTGTGGTGCAATAGGGGCTGGGCTAAGTAGATTTCATTTGTCATTCTTTTCATTTTTCATTTTAATATTTTGATGCAATAAATAACTTTATCTGATAAATTTCTTTCTAGATTTCCCTTCATACTTAGGTCCCTTCTTTCTTGTTATTTATTACTTTATTCTCCCTATCTTGACTTTTGTTTGAGATTTGTCCAACTCCAACATATTTTTGACATCTAGTGTACATATAAAAATTTATTTGCTACCAGCTTATCAGTAAATTATATATTTATAACAAATGAACTATTTTTGCTAAATTTAATTAAAATAAATTTTAAAAAATAAATCATTAGTAAAGCCTATTTGTGTCACCTAAAATAATTTTTAAATGGCCCCCTTATAATTGAGAAATTATTTTCAGTTATGAAGTTTGTCAAAAATAGACTCCGAAATAAGATAAAAGATGAATTTCTAATTGATTGTCTGCTTTCAACCTTCCCTTCAGATAATTTCTGAATCCGTCCCTGATTATTCCCCTTTCTGTATTTTTTTTTTCTTTTTGCTTCTAACAACACAGATGCAATTAACAATGTGAGCTTAATCCTAGAAAGACTACTAAAGATTATTCTTATGTACAGCACTCTGGGGTTCTTGAAGATTCACTTCAAATTTGAAATGATTGGCTCCATGCCCATCTCCACCTCACACGTTACATAGATGGAAGCAATTAAAATGCCATTTTGGGTTGCTGTCTTGCTGAATTTTAATGAGTTATTTCACATACAGGTACTCACCACAAGTGATCTTTTTGTTATCATTTGCAAAAACCTTCACAGGTTCTCCCTACAATCACAAAGAATGCAGTGATTTAGTAAACTGGTAGGAAAAGATAGCCATAACTAAGTATTTCAATGCTAAAAACATTACTACCTCTATGGTAAGTGAGAAAAAATAAACCAAAGGCTGGCCACTAAAAACATACTTTTAACATTACTAACAGCTGGTACTTAAAGATACAAGTATCTCAACACTAAAAAGCCAATAAGCATACGGTTGTCAACATTCAAGCCTCATCATGTAGTCATTTCACTTGATTATCTTTTATCATACAATACTTTAGACTACCTCTATGGTAAGTGAGAAAAAATACCTTGCGCTTCCTGTTATCCAAAGGCTGGACTTCAATGGCAAGATAAGTATCAACATCATCAGCAGTAACAAGATAGTTGGGTTGCTTTGCCCCTACAATTTTTTGACACTGATTATGACTCAGGCTTTCAGGTTAAGAAGCAACAAAAGGAGAAGTTAATCTGAACAGGAATAAATATACCATCAATATAATTAACAGATCCATCTTCCAAATGCCGAATCCACTGCCAACAAGAAGGGACACAAAAGGCTATTAGGAAGAATATCTACCATAAATATTCCAAAATGAAAAATGCTTCAAGACAATAAAGTAGCACATATACAAGTTTGAAGTTCTAGATCATAGAGTGAAAATATGAACCTCAAAATTACAGCTAGTGGTGCCATTAATAGAGTATCCGCTCGCCTGAAGTTCCCTTCCTGGAATGGCTTCTCCTGAAATTTGGAGTCCCTCTATAGCTGGTAATGGATCGTCATCTGCAGCTGAATAATGTGATTTGTGCAATTTTAAATAGCCAAAAGCAGTGCTTTCTCCAATAAGTTAAGCTCAAAAGGCCATCAATTGTTACCCTCAGAAAATGAAGAGGAAGGTTCTTCAAGAACTGGTGGTAGATAAGGAGCATAAGAGGAACTGGGATCATCAACGCTTGGTGTATAAGGAGAGTTGCCAGAACTCCAGTTAGCAGAAGTTTTTCTCTCATTCGAGTTCCCATCTCCATAAGGATCATCCACTTCACTGCTGCTCACAGGATCACGAAATTTGACCTGCTTATTAGTTGTTTCCTCTCCATAACGTGCAGGATGAGAATCACCTTGAGTAATTACAATCTGCCTGGCTATATCATGGGTTGAAGAGTTCCTGTGAAATAGAACAATACACTTGAGAAACAATGCTCTTTTCCAAGGTCAAAGCAAGACTTTTACAACCAAAAGAATGTAAATCCCTATCACTCTTATACCATGACTCATTAGAGTTTCACAAAACTCAAATATTCATGTGTCCATCCTTATGGTGAATTTTAATTTAACTGAAGGAATTGATTACATAGCAGATGAAGAGGAAGAAAGTAATCACATCAATTATCATTTTTTTCTATAATTTTTCATTCCAAAATACTAAATATAAAAAACCACCAAAAAAATTATGTTTTCTTAAATTGTAAGACAGTTAGTGGATATATTATTAAATGTATTTATATTTCAAACAACAGCCTTAAGAAAAACCTGCAATCTACCACAGGCTACAGGTGCTATAAGAAACAGCCAGGGTATTTCAATATGTGTTTTCTCTCAATCAAACAGAAATGTATAAGTTGTTTATAGGAACACCCAAGCAATCCAAACAATATTCCTTCCTGAGCACCAATTGCTTTTGCAAATCAGCATTTATAAGCAAATGACTGACAAGCTTATTTAGAGCATATTATCTCAAACAGAGATATACACCCCTTTTCATAAGCATAATGAAATGAGCTATTAAACTCTACATGCAGGACTTATTCATAAAAATTAATATTCTAAGCCAACTAGGGACTTAATGCACGTATACACCTATATTACCAAAAAGATCTGATGTTACAAGTTCTGATGCCAGAGTAAGAGAGAGTGTACAAAAATGAAGAACTTTCCACTTCACTGGCATCATGGACCTCAATGTGTTGGCCATGTAATAGACCTAACATGAGACATAAATTTTCTAATCTATACCTAGCGGGAGGCAGCTAAATGCTAAGTCCACACTCCAGAAAAACAGCCACCACCAGGTAGCCTCAATAGCTAATTGTTTAATGCCACCCATAATAATAGATATCAAAAGAAACCACTAAAACTCCTCTGCCAATTGCTCAATCGGGTGTCTTATAGCATTACTATGAACAGCTTATCCACTTCAGCCAAAAGGATGAGCACGATATTGCAAGCATCAGGACCACTTTAACAGAAATTATATGAAAACAGAACCCACCAATACATTTAGTTCAGAGTAGCAGTCTCCATTTGACCAGGCTCACCTGCTTGCAAGAGGTGAATATCTCCCCCCTTCATCGGGATCTGCATTCTTTGCCACACCACTACCCATGCCACTCTGATGATGTGGGAATACATCCCAGTCAGTGCCTGTCTGATGATCAGCGGAGACCTGAGTATTTACCTGGGAGTACATGGCCCGAGGGACCAGTTCAAGGCCATTTTTATTCTGATAAAGGGTGCAACAACTTAGAATATTATTGTAGCATAACAAGAGAAAGTAATGACATAAAACATTGACCATACTGAACTTACCAATGCTGCACCAATCGGGTGAGATGGTGATTGTGGAGCAAAATTTGCATGGTTCATATCTGAACGCCAAGGCACTAGTTGATATTGTGACTCCTTTAGTTTCGACTATAACAAAGATTAGAGATAACAAATAAACACAATTACTCCCAGGACTCTACAGTATCATAGTCCAGGTAAACTTTAGAATCAGTTCTTCGAAATTTTAAAGATCAAATCCTAATGCTGTATACAGGAACTCAGCACCCAATTATCTGCGCAATGTACCTCAGTGAGAAGAAGTTTTTCCTGCAAATGTTTGAATAAAACCTGCCAAAAAAAGCAGAATATACTATGAATCCCTGCAGGTGACATCTTAGAATTCAGAACTAAACAGATAAAGGGACAGCTTTCAGCATCAACATATGATCTTTTATGCAGCAATTCTACAGACTTAACCTCTGAAGATATCAGGCAACTGCTTGAGAAAAGGAGGGTCCCATTTGGTAAAACTTTTCACACTCCACTACCAGGAATGGACAAGAAAGCAGTTTTTGCAAAACTCAACTCCTATTTTGTCTCCATAGCTTAGCTAAGTTTTTTTTTTCTCTTTGCAGCTCCCACATGTGCTGGGGAGGGGGGGAAAGTGTTGAAATAAAGGTACACTTTATACGCATACTATATGTGTAATTTATACTTCAAAATAATTATAGAAGGATAGCAGCATACTTATTTTAAATAGGAAACCAAACAAGCTGACCTTGACATTGCTTACAATTGACTGGGCATCAAGAACAGGTGGCTGCAGGGAGTATTCTGCAAGAAGAGGTAGCAAAGATGAAAAAAATGTTGATCTTTCTTGCTGTGCATCCTGAAAGAAGAAAAGGAAAAACTTTAACATTCATTCCAACTCATTCATAAAGCCAAGTAGAACATGATACTACACTCTTGAGATACATTGAAAATTAAACATTTCGTGCAACCAAATTATCATGCACAATTCAACGTGCACCAATAACTGGAGGAAACAATTAGGAAAAGTACCTGCAGTGCATATGTTAGACGTATATTTTCTTCAATTATGTCCTGTCTGTAAGATAAAGCTTTTGATGCCGCATCTACAAGGTCTTGTTGCTGCTGATCAAAGGCCTAGCAGCAAGATTACAGACTAATATTTAAGAGCAAAATTCCAATAAAAAAATAAGGAAAAGGGTGGAAAGTAAAGATGCTTAATGATTTACAAAGGGACTTTAAAAGATTTCATGCATACCAGACGCATATATGCAATGCGCTTTTCCAAAACATATTTTTCATTGCGTATTTGTGCTTCCTATCATAAAAAAAAAATAACCATTGATCACCATAAACAATATGGATGTGAACAAAACACTAAAGGGTTAATTGAATACCTAATGTAAGAATATTTATGATCCTTTACCTTGATGGAATAATCTGCAAGATGTTTCCTTAATTGCATAATCTCTTCTTCATGTTCCCGAATCTTACTGGCAAGATCCTAAATAAATAGATATCTAACCCATAAATATCAAACTCGGACAAAATATGAGATGTTAAAACTTGAAGCCAATACCTGCTTCCATAGACTATTAGAATTATTCATTTCAGCCATTGGCATCAATCCCTGTCCAGACGAATTAAATCGGGCATCATAGTTTCCTTCTGTTACATGCCTAGGACAAAGACACATTTTTCTAAAATTATACAAATTCTTCTTTGATAATACCTATGCTTAATAAAGTTGACAGCAGGTTGCAGTTCTAGCACTAAAATTTATATTTGATATCACATACCTGCTTGGAGAGATTGACCTTGTAGATGGCGAAGACAATTGAGAGGGACCAGCATTATCAGCAGGAAGCTGATCATTTGTCAATGTTCCATTTATTTTACTGTTCTTGGAATGGCTTTCTGCATTGCTTCTGGCTGCATCAATTTTATGCTTTAAT
>JASKGM010000001.1:11230553-11268618 GCA_034509205.1 Ceratonia siliqua | reverse complement strand
TTATTTGTTTTTATTTATATATATATATATATATATATATATATATATATATATATATATATATATGACTGCTTCCTATTTGAGAAGTTTCTGGCGTACATTTTTGACATTGACTTGCAGGTAAGCCAGGGGCTTCATCCTCATTAATAATATGTGTTATACTAATTCAACAAGCTATCTAATATCTATAGATTACAGTTAAAAAGAGTCAACGGCAAGAGAAAAGGCCTACATTAGAATAATATAATTGAAATTGGAATCGGGTCTTTTTTTATTTTTATTTTTTTAATTGTAATAATTTATTTATATTTAACCGTTTATTATATTTAATTATATATAATTAAAAAATTTATATATAATTAAATCATGATTATTTAAAAATAAATAAATAATTATTATAAATAAAAAATAACTAGATTAATTTTTATATAATTATTATTTAACTCACGCTATATAATATATTTTTTTTATATTTTATAATAAAAAAATATAATGCAATACAATAATATAATTATTGGTTTCGGTAGCACCAAAATATACATTTAGATTGTTAATAAGTTTTTCTTTTGATATAATATTTTTAATAAGTTTGTTTCTTAATATATAGTTTATCATATTCAACCACTGTATAAATAATTGTATTTTCTTTTAATTTTTGTGATTGATCAAAATTTAACTATTATTCCATTTATTATTATTAATTTTTTAATTTAATAATTAAAATATTATAATTAACATTACAAAAATAAATTACCTTAATAAGCAAATTAAAAGGATAATAATATTGATTAAATTAAAACAAAAGATTTAATTAGTTTAAAACTTAAAATCACAATCAATTCTAATTCATTTACAACAGCTATCCTTTAACTTGTTTCATTTACCAGCTCGAATATCCAGCACCAGCGGCGCCACATTTGGCAAGGAGGGTGAAGGAAGTACTAGAAGCATCTGGGTTTAGCGGTGTGGACGAAGATAGAAAGCGGGGTCTTGACCATGGTGCGTGGGTGCCGCTCATGCTGATGTATCCAGAGGCTGACATCCCAGTGTGTCAACTCTCTGTTTCAGGCCACAGAGATGGCACCTACCACTATAACTTGGGAAGGGCATTGGCCCCTCTTAAGGACGAAGGTGTTCTAATCATTGGGTCTGGGAGTGCCACACATAATTTGAGAGCAATCGGTCCTCACAATAGCCCTCCTCCTCCTTGGGCTGCTGACTTTATTGACTGGTTGAAAAACTCTCTTCTTGATGGAAGGTATTTTCTTTACATGCTTCTCTAGACTAATTTTAAGATAACTTCTCTGATTAACTCTAGTTGCATACTTTTTATATTTATAAATTTATAAAGAATTATTTTTTTTCCTATTCTTTTATGAAATTCACCTTTCTAATATCTAAAAATTTAGCAGAATCTCGTAAGACTTTTTTCTGAAGTATTACCTGGCATAAGTCACTCTATTTAAAATATGATAACTTAACTAGCTCAAATAAATCTCTGAGCTTTAGCTTTTGATGTAAATAAGCTATTCTTGACTTGTTTTCATAAAGTCAAACTTACAACTAGCAAAAACAGATAAGAAAACAGTTTATACAATGATCTATTCAAAATAAGCTGTGATTGATTCAAAATTTACTGAAGTCCATATAGCTGGAAAGCTCATAAAGCTTGAATCCTATGGCAATGGACTGCAAAATTTTTGCTCAACACTATAATTGTTCTCTTCAGGTTGGAGTTATACTTAATGAAAATTCATAACTTTCAGAGAAACTTGTTTCGCATTAAAATGTAACCATCATGGAAAGGATCAGCTTTGGGTGATCTTCTATCATAATAAAAGAAAATAGAAAGAAATGAATGGTCTGGTCTTGGCATGAAAAGACAGCATTCTTGTTAGTTAATTAACCTTTAAATAAAGTGCTCTGTTAATGGCTCTTGCAGATATGAAGAAGTGAATCATTATGAAGAGAAGGCCCCATATGGAAGAGTGGCTCATCCTTGGCCAGATCACTTTTTCCCATTGCATGTGGCAATGGGGGCTGCTGGTGAAAATGCAAAGGCCAAAGTCATCCATGATAGTTGGGGTGGTGGTTCTATTTCTTATGCTTCTTTTGGGTTTACAGCAGCTACCAGCTGATGGTATATAGATCTTCCGTTTGATGTCTTTGTATTCAAATGAAATTAGATGTGCTGTGTATTAATAAGTTTCTTCTAAACATGCTCTTCTGTGATTCATTGATGGTCTAAATTGTTGATAACAGATGTTCTACCGCAGCTCATGAAAATAAATTTGAAATTATGAAGTTATTGTTTCTTTTTCTTTTTCCTTCTCAGTTTTAGATGTGAATATGACTCCAAGGGATGAAGTCAGGTAATATTAAACTTCATAGACTTCATTTTCTTAGTGGCAAGGCATGCACCTATATAATGAACCCTATGTTAGGGTATAAACATTGAGACAAATGAAAGGAAAAATTAGCTATATGGCTTATGATTAAACTATATAATCTCTATACAATGTTCACATAAACAATTAAATCATCACTTAATATATTATAAACACTATCGTTGGCTATGAATATTGTAATGTTGGATCAAGTGGCGGTATATCATCAAAAAACTTAGGGTTTCATCATTGGGATTGCAATTATATGGTAGAAGACACTTAGCCGCTTGTTGATGTTCATCATCATATTATTTTAAATATGGAGGAATTATATTTTATAACTATTGTCTATTAGTTATTTCTTTACTATTCACATGATAGGAGTACTTGAATGGTGTCCACTCTTGGTGATAATAATGGAGTCTTGATGCACTCACAAAGTGGCAGCTAGGAGTGAATATACAAAGTCTTATGAATATTTTGAAGGAAAAGAGATGAAATGGTCTAAATGGTAATACATTGGCTTTAGCAACATTTTAGGAATCCTCATCTCTCTCTATTTTAACATCAATTTTTTAATAATTAAAATTGGAAGAGGTATTGTGGTATTCACATACGCGAGTTCAAACTCTAATCACAATTAAATAAAATAAATAAAAGGAAAAGAGGTACCAAGTTTTATTTTTTACTGTTCAAGAGCACAAAATTTACATCCATAGAAAGATTTTATTTTGAGAAAATTTAATTCTGCTTTGTCTTTGCGTTTTAATCCAATTGAATGCTATTAGTTACACCCAAATTAAGTTTGAATATAATTATGAAAATATTAGGGGAAATAGCCAATTATATTAAATATGAGCTTAGTATTCCCTCACAATTTATTAGAAACATCATTAATTATTGTTTATCATCTTGTTAGAATTTCTTACACATATATATTATACCATATTGTTTGTATAATGCCTAATAAATATAAGTTATGTGTATATTTCAAATGAGATAAAACGAGTTTCACTTGAATCTGATAATGCATTATTGATTCCACCTTATTTAAAATATACACATAATTTGTATTTATTAAATATTATACAAATGATATGGTAAAACATGTGTGTAAGACTTTTTTTTGGCTGTAAAATGCAATATTCTAAGAATTAAAAAATAGAGAAAGAGAGGATTGAACTGGGATTAGGATTTGGTCATATTGGTGGTTAACATGACTAGGTTTTGTTAGCTATAGAAAACTAGAATGGATCAGGATATGACTTCGGAATAACAGAGAAAAAAATGAGAACCATCATCTTAACGGTCCAAATAAATAAATGACAATAATATAACTAATATGACAACTATCAATATATTAGATCCTCCATCTCTTAAGCTTGAACTTTAAAAATGTTCTGTATAAACCTTTTTTAGGTAGGATGTTATAGCAATTGAGAGTGGGGAGTGAGGCAACCAACCAAATCTAGGACTCTCCAGCCCTCTTTTAATAATAAAGCGATGCACTTATTGCAAAGCAACGGATAATTATAAACCATCTTCCTGTTTCTTGCTCTTTTCTTAATTTTGTTTGATTCTCTCCTTAATTTAATCCCTTTAGAGTAACCTTTTTATAGCGTTAGCTTAATGTCTACCAGTGTAAGCAAAGCAACCATATGCACTCCCAACTTTTTCATTATCTATTCTCTCCCTAATTTCAACCCTCTTTAATTGTAACTAAATCCTCTCTCTTTTTCTCTCTTAGCATACACAGATCCCACTCTTCTAAAGTGCAATATGCAGATTACAATTTAGAGAATATATATAATAACAAATGAGCAATTATCAATTATCAATAACAAAATTAAGAGATGTGATTTTTATATATTCATAATTGGTTATCAAGTTATTTATATTTATAAAAATTTGAACTGTAAAATAATCTACCATGCATTTTATTCTTTAAATTGTACATGTATTTTACTCTTTAAAATATGAGTGATGCCCTCTAAATTCGAATTCATTGTAAACATGGTGACAATTTTTTAAATAAATTTCATTTAAAAATATTTAGTTATATTTTTTTATTAAATGTAAAATTAATTTACTATTGTAAAAAATTGTTTAGTATAAAGTTTATGATAAGCCCAAGTTCATGAGATATTACTCTTAGACCCATATATTTTAGAGGATCATATAAACCATAAACACCTGAGCTACAGTTCTAGCTAAAGTCACCAATATAATAGTCTTTCGGATACATCCTCTCCCTCTTTCTCCCTCACACTCCAAAATATTATATATGGAATGCCCTTTGTTGCTTCACTTGCAAAATTCTTCAATACCTTGTAACCTTATTCTCATCCACCATTTCCATTCTCTCTCTCTTTTAGAACAGGCAGAAGAAAATATATATAACCATTTTGTTCTGAACGCCACACTGGTTTTTTTGTTTCCACCATTTTTTTTCTTCAGAAGTCAAGGTTTCTTCCTTTATCCAAACTGCATTTGATTTTTCCTGTAAAGGTTGTTTTCATTCCATCTTTTATAATAGATTATATGTTCATTTGTAGAGGCACCAAAACACATGGACTCTAGCAATTTTCATGTTGACAAAAGGCCAAGCCCTTCTTCAGCCTTTGAGGACCTTAGGCCAGAGAAGAAGATAATAAGGTACAAGGAGTGCCTGAAGAACCATGCAGCTGCTATTGGTGGAAACGCAACTGATGGTTGTGGTGAGTTCATGGCAGCTGGAGAAGAAGGAACCCTTGAGGCTCTCAAGTGCTCAGCCTGCAATTGCCACAGAAACTTCCACAGAAAAGAGATAGAATCTAATAACTCCCATTGCCCTTCTCAGTATTATCTTACTTCAGTTCTTCCTAATACTACTCAGATAAAGCCCATTTTGGATCATTTATCTCCCAACAAAAGTGGGTCAAATCTTTCTGATCAGTCTGATGAGAAGGATGAGGAAGACAGGTTTACCTTTAAGGAGGTGGAAAAGCCAGCTGAGAAAGTGAGGAGGAGGTTCAGGACCAAGTTCACTTCCGAACAGAAGGAGAAGATGCTGAGGTTTGCTGAAAAGGCAGGTTGGAGGATGCAGAAGCTAGAGAACTCTGTAGTGCAGCAGATTTGCCAAGAGATAGGAATCAAGAGAAGAGTCCTCAAAGTGTGGATTCACAATAACAAGAAAACTTACGCCAAAAGAAACCTCTCCACTAGCTAGCTGAAGCAGTTTCTTCCTTAATTTGATATTGCCATTTGTTTTGGCTTTCTTTTTCCTTTTTTTTTTCACCTAAATTATCTTTCACATTTTGTTCCATTATTTTCCGGTTTGAAGGATTTATCATTTCTTATTTATTTTGGGGCCTGCGTCCTTGTTTCTTGAGTTCAATGTCATTAATATAGTTCAGGGGATTTGATGTCAAGCTATGAGGAGCCAAATCATAGAAATTCTTATATATACTCCTAGTCAATTATGATAATATATCAAAATAAGTGTGTCAAATGGTGAAATCGATCCACTGGCACACTTATTTTAATAGATTTTTATTAGATCTTTCCACTTAAAATATGTATAAAGATAGTACTTTAAGACTGAGAGTTGTGAATTTAATTTATAGTTGAAATTAAATTAACAACAAAAAAATTATATACAAAGAATTTCTCACTATGTCTAAAATTTTCTGTTTTAATATAAATTACGTAATGCATAAGTCAAAATTGTCCTCAATATTCTTATACCTCAACTTTGTCTTTATTAAAGGTTTCTACAGCAAACTAAAGAGGTTCAGTGGCTATGTTTATGAAGAGGAATTATATGTGTACACCTAATATTTATACACCTCTATACATCATGAGAAAGGAGAGGAAAGTGAAAAAGTGAAAAAATTGTTTTTTTTATAAAAAGTGACATGTGTTATAATTTGAGTAGTGATGTATGATAGTGTATCTTTTTTATGGTGTACACCTATTATTTCTCATTTATAAAAAAGTAATGCTATTCACACAATTACAGTATTCACGTAACTTTAATAATTTTTTTTAACCATTCATCATTACTCATATTCTCTTTCTTATCTCATTTTATCACTTAATAAGTGGTTGAAATTTTTGTTGTGAGAATTGCAAAATACTATTATTGTAAGAATAGGCTTAAACTATGTATCCATTCACACTAAATTTTATTGACTTGTTTAAATGGGGCGCATGCCTAGGAAGATTTTTTTTTTAATTTACTAAGAATGCGCAGAAAGAAATTAACTTATGAAAATTTAAGCCTATGAGCCTATAATGGAAGTTGATGCAGGTCTTTAATGGCAAAATGTTAAGCTTAGAACTTAGGATACCAATTATAAGAAGATGGATTGAAATAAAATGTTTTTAAATGTGATAATCATAGGCACTAATTGATGTTTCCATGATCCTTGTATGGTGTAAAAAAGGCCACAGCAATTGATAACTAATAACTTCTTTATTTAAAAGGGTGGCTGGTGGATTTGCTTGGTGGTTAGTCTTGATTTACTTTGTTTTTGGCCGACGATGATGTGATTAATCTTAAGATGAATTAACTTTTGGTCACTAAAAGATACTTTAGATTTGATTCTCACCTAGGCAATTAGATTAAAGCTTCTTACAAAAGATACAGGGGAGAGAGAAGGAAAGAAATATGCCAAGGAAATCAATTTGATATTTTCTTTCCTTTTGTTCATACATCTATAGAATTTGAAATCCATGTGATAAACTGATAATAAAATCTTTAAGGTGGTGTTTGGTAAGTGTATATCTTAATTTCTTCCTTTTATTTAAGGAAAATGTGTACATGATATATGTGAAAAAGAAAACAATATCATATTGTTTAAAAATTATACAACATATAAATCTTTAATTTTTTTTTTATGTCTCATGCTCAAATATTTTTATTAATTTGTTTTCAAATTTTTGAGAAATTAAAATACTCACATACCAAACACTGTCTAAGATTTTTATGTTGGACATATACAAATGATAGAATTGCCCGTCTCAAAAACCAAATAAGAAAGAAAAAGTTCCTTACCCAAGAATGCATCAACACATAGCAGGTATTGTTCAAGATCTATATATATATATATATATATATATATATATATATATAATGTTCAGTTCTGTTAACTGAATTATAAAAAAGATACAAATATATTTTGGCTGATACATGCCTCAGAATGCAAACATCAAATAGGTTTCGGCTTTCTCAATCATTATCAACAACTACAAACAAAATTGCTGATTTCGGTACCTAGCGATTTGATGATGCCTCTTTCCTTGTAATCTTTTGAATAAAAGGTGACAGCCTTTGAGATGTAGACTTGCCCAGAGTAGCATACAGATTTGACAAAACAAAAACAGTAAAGAAAGAGTGCAAAAAACAAAGGCTATAAAATTAAGAGAGGAAAAAAAAATCTTCATTTTAAGACAACATTATAAAAATGCACAAGATTTTACGTCACCCAATCAAGCGGAACCTAGACGACACTTCACGAAAATAGGGGGCAGGCAATGGAGAATCTCAATCCATCCACGTTGTATTTCAACTCCAGAAAACCTCCTTTCTGCAAATGTGCAAGGATATCGAGGGAAACAATGCTACAGATACAGTACCTAAAAGTCAGTGTCAAAGCAAGAAACCATGATTTTTGAAACCATGGATCTTGCAAAAGGGATGTAGCTCAAGCTATACCTGTCAACCACAACATCAGAAACAGGAGGAATTATCAAAACGTAGGAGTGGAAACGGGATCAAAATGGGATAATCATATTCCATAGTTGCATACTTGACATTGAATTATCAAATGATGCTAGATTTTTGTTAGGCAGATATTTTTGAGCATGAATCACAATGAAAATGGACTCTCTTACATGGTCTTATCTTCCTATCCTTAATTATTCAAATCAAACCATCTTTGGCAGAGAAGGTTTAGCACTTGTTTCACTAAACACATATTATGCTATATGCTGGTGTAAGATCATATAGGAAATATAAACAATACAGAATTCTCGTCAGTTATGTGACTTATCTCATGTGTCCACACATACCTTCACTATACAGTAGTATTGATTGTATAAATCTATCAATTTGGACACGAGGGAAAAAAATTCTAAAGAAAATTGTAGAAAAAGGAATTTTAACAATGAAGCTAGTTATCTATTTGATTTTTGTTTGTCAAGTTTTAAAGCACTCTAGTGGTAGAACCATAAAAGTGCTTTTAGAACTGTCGATTGAGTAAATGACACCATTGCAGAATTTACACGGGAAACAGGCAAGGTATATTGTCCATCTTACTAGCCAAGATTTTATAATGTTTCTTTCTTTTTTAAATTCTAGAACTCGTAGCACCAAAATATATGGCTAAATCTTTTATAGTAAAAATATAATTTCTGATATTCCTTGATCCAATTGTTACTTCAACTTATCAAGTTGATCACAAATACATCTTTACCTAAGTAGAAAAAAGATTTGTTACCAACTAAAAAAGGTAGCTAAAGAATAATATGAATTTGGGAAAAGTGTAAAAAAGTACAAAAGAAACTCACAAGGTAAGGATAGGGACACTTCCTTCTTGTTTCCCTTTTCTCCTTTTCTTTCTTAGCAAACTTTGAAGTTTTTCTTTTTATTTCTTAAATTAAGCTTACTTCTCTTAAGAAAATAAAAAGAGAATGGGATAAAGCTTCTTCCAAGGTTCGAGCTTCACCATCTACCAGAATCATATTTTCTGCTTTACATATCTTTCACTACAGAGCTAATCACACATGAAACTAGAACTGCTCATAGTTTCCATTGCCAGCTATGCTTGATAGTTAATACATTTCTAATTTTCCTCCTACCACGTGGTGTCTTGGCATTTTGGTAGAATATTCACTTTTACATTTTTCCCACACACCCAGCATAGTCTATCTTGGCAACTTCAAAACACCCCAGCCGCCCCAACTAAAGCAAATGTCTTTCTTACCTTCATAGATTCTCGTTATCTGATTTTGCTTATTCTAGAAAGAGGAATAGTTACTATATGCTTTTCAGGGCATATACCAATCAAGTTTATCGTAGAATTCTCTGTACACCCAGTATATTTGAAACACTCCTTATGCCTCTTTTTACCTGGGCTTTTTAATTTAAATGAAAACCAGACTTCTGATTACTTTATGTGCTCATACAGAAAACAAGCAAAGTGTTAATGGGTGTAAAAAAAACATAAATTAAATATGTATCATCATAGAAATTCACACGGAGGACATTTTGAAAAATTATGACATACCAAACTAGTGCCCCGAACTCCAAAATAATCGCCAAAAGTGTCAAAAGCTTGTTATGAACCTGCTCAGTGCAAAACATGGGTATAATGTGAGATATCAAGCCATTAGCTGTAAGAAAGATCCGTTTATAAGAAAGAAAACAGTACAGATACTCAGTGACTTACATAAAGAGCACAAAACAAGGCGATTATCATACTTGCAATGAATATGGCTGTTGCATAGATACGAACAGGATCAAGCATCATTGTCACCTGTCGCTTGGGACCGATGAGGAATGCTGTGCTGCCATAAAAAAAGACGCAAACTTAGCATCTGAAGAAAACAGAACAGCCACGGCACTGAGTTTGAAAAGAAATATATAAAAAAGGAGCCACCCAAAATTTGAGATATACATTATTTATTCAAGTTTAATTTAGAAGAGTAACATAACAAGAGCAATATAATTCAGCAAGAAAACGAGTAAGAGAGAGGGGGAGAGGGGAAACGGAGAGAAGGATTTAATTTTGTATAATAATAAGAAAACCCATGTGAACTCAGAAAGCAATCTTCAGGATAGCACCTTGGGGAAATATTTCACTCTACTACTAGCAGTCTTCTCCCCACTTACCAATCTTGCTATTTACAGCACAAGAGAAGAGTAAATGAGACAATGTAAATCAGACTTAAGTCATGCTTATGTTTCATACTTGGCGGTCTTACTAAAGTAGTGGTATGCAAGTAATTATAAAATTTTTAACGGACAAAGGCACAAGCTCACATAATTACCAAACCCCTAAGTTTGGTGTTTGGTGCCTTTCATCTCTAAGAAGAGAAAATAAGCCAAAGGACATCTCTCTCTTTCAGACATCGATTGGTAGGACCAGTGTAAATAGGACAGAAGAGAACAGGAGAGAGCTGTCTCAGTAAAATGATGGATAACGTGTTTAATTCATATTTAAATTAAAAAAAACAAGGATTTTATCCTCCTATTGTAACATAGGAGGACAAGGAATATAATTCTATCTCTCCCCTCTCCTCCTCCACTCCCTTTTTCATTACCTCTAGCTACGCTCTCACTTAAAATGTTCAAAACTCATTACTCCAATGCAGAAAACTCGAACAATAAATAACAATCACATTTAAAATCTTCTGATACCTCAAGCTGCAAGCTGCAAGCTGCTGCGGAGTGGAAGAGGATGAAAAAATTATCACACAATATTGCATTGTAATTATTCAGCTGTAAAGGCAGTAGATACCTTCCAAGTGAAAGCAAATTGCCAAGAGTGAATGTTATCCCGAACTTGATTGGATTGAAAAAAACAAGCATTGACTGCAGGATAAAAAATTTAAGGCCATCATATTAGTAACTACTTATGTCTGCCAATATAAATTTGAGTTTTAAAATTAATACCTATATAAAGGTAGAAGAAACAACATTTTAGTACATGTTCTAGAAGAAGCAGTGAAATGAATGATATTACCACAAGGTTTACATGACAAAGGTGGAAGCAAATTAAGAGATTTATTTTCCATCATCCTTTCATTTTAGATATATAATTTGTATTTCATCTATCTCATTATCATTGTTAATTTAAGTAAAAAAAAAAAAATTATAGGACTTCATTATTTATGCTATATACTGATAGTCGCTTTGCCCAATGTAAAACATTTGTTGAAGAGATGTCATAGATAAGTTTTCAATGCGAACTGAAAGGATATATGAAAATTAGATTATATGATGCTTCTAACTTCTACAAAATGACACTCAATATGGAATTGGCAAGTTGAGTTTGTGTCAATAACGCTGAGATGGAGGAAAGCACAAAAATATACTACCTCTTGAAAATTGTCACATTGGGGACAAAAAAAATGCAAAAGCAAAGAACTAGGAGGCTTCTGTAACTTTTAGCTATTGATCTGTATAGGTTCATGTTTTTATTCTTCTCCCAAACCTAATACTCATTGTTTTTGATAATTCAGCTTATACCAAGCAAATTATATGAACCTGAAGGAAAAACTAAAATGACTAACTGTATCATTTTGCAGGAACGTTTTAAAGAAGTTGCAGCATGGGATATCAATAAGTGATAGTATAAAACAATTCTCATTAGTGCATCAGTACCAGGGTATTAAATCAACAACCTTTCACATAGTACATTCACTAATAGACATTCACAAATATAATTCTATTAAAGGATGAATTCTCCTACTACTTTTTTACCTCATATTTACATGAATGAAGCTTTGTCTGCTATTTT
Source organism: Ceratonia siliqua (assembly GCA_034509205.1). NCBI lineage: Eukaryota > Viridiplantae > Streptophyta > Magnoliopsida > Fabales > Fabaceae > Ceratonia > Ceratonia siliqua. The sequence goes on along the minus strand of JASKGM010000001.1, from coordinate 11,256,725 downwards.
TCAACGTCCAAATGAAAACAAGAAAATGAAACAGTAAATAGTGCATAAGTAAAAGCATGGTGACAAACTTACCAATAATGTACAAGTTAATCCAGCAACAAAACATATGGCGAAACCATGTAATCTCTGTTTGGTCACAGATAGGGAGCTGATTAGTGATACGGAAAGACATTTTATAGATAGAAAAAGATCTATCAAACATTTCAACTATCAATGTGACTGAAGAATTTTGCCTAAGAAAGTAAACTTCAGGATTTTGAAGAACATTATAGTAAAAACTCCATAAGTTTATGGCTATAATTGTGTCTCCATCATAATCAAACTATTCCTAGAAGGCTGTGTGTTTTTCCCCTTCAAGAACATCAAACTAGTATTTGATTCTGGGTATCAGAGGGAATTGCAATGTGAGGTCAAACTCAAAACCTTTAGCTCAAGTAACTCTACTAATGTCCAGCCAGATCAAGAATTTCCGAGATATCCTCTAGCTCAATGCTACCAAGCACTGATATAATATAAATATCTAAATTTTTTGAGTTACGAAGTAAATCAAGTGAAAGTTAAAACGTCTTGACTATGGAAATAACAAAAATGGGGGATCAAATATTTTGACTTTGAGAGTGCAATGCTTAGGGCCAAAAAATCAAAACGAGTCATTAGTTGCAGGGCATCAGCTATCAGCTGAGACAACTGAATGGTCTGACTACTGAATCAGATAATTTTACTCACTATTTCCTTAAATAGTTGAACGATAATGATATTTATAACTCAGCTCACTGTAATATTTTTGTCAGTCACCAAAGAAAGCAAATAGAGAAGAATTAGCTAGAGATTCGATAGCAGCAAGCACCTGCTTGGTGGACAAGGTGCAGTTCCGATTAAATTCATCCATAAGGGCGAAAGAGTTGCTCTCCTCCAATGCCGCAGCTTGTTGTTCGTCTTCTTCCACCTCCATCCCCACCAGCATCTTAACTTTCTCGAAGGCTTTGTTCATCTTTTCCATTATTTTCTCACCTTTTCTCGAGAAAATGGAAACCGATGGATCTGTGAGAATTTCAGTAAGAAAACTTAGCTTCAATTTTCAGGAATAATTTGGAGTTTGGACAGAGACAAGACAACGTCTCTCTGCTTCACTGAAATGAAAGCAATCGAACTCTTCCTCTCTCGGTGAGAGTTGGGGTCGGGAACTTGAGGACCCCACCACCCATTGGGCTTTTTGTTTTTGTTTTTATTTCTTATACAGGGCTATCAAATGGAACCTACAAAAATAGATCATGGCCCAATATAGGAATATTAGGCTAAAGAAAATAGTTTAGGCCCATCAAAAAACGAAATGAAGAATGACCAAACTATTTAAGGGGGAAAGCAACTTTTAAGAAATATATTTTTATAGAATATACTTTTTATTATTTCATATGAGAAGCCTACTAATAAGGCAAGATATCAATATACTTATGGAATTATAGATTCTTTTTGCACATAACTTACGTATTTGAATATTAATTTGATCAATTTCTTAGAGATAAAGGGCTAAACATTTTCTTATGTGGATTTCCTAATCTATACTATATATAAAAGTTAGGTATGTAGTTTAATTTTTCGCCAAGAGTTTATTAATAGCATAAAATTTATATACATTTATTAGTTACACAAAAAAATCTTTAACTAATTAATAGATAAATTTTTTTTAATATTTTACACACTTCCATATAAACCCTCTTAAATTGTTAAAATTAATAATTTAATATTTGATAGATGTTAAAATTCAATGCTTGATTATATACCTAGAATAGAATAATTTATATATCTTAATTAGTGTAATTCATGTATTTTGTATTAATTAGATTTTTTACACACTTTCATATATATAAACCCTCTTAAGTTATTGAAATTTAATAAATTTCTATTTATGTTAAAGTTCAATGTTAGTTATGTACAAAAAATATGATAATTCATATATCTAAATTAGTATGATTCATGTATGATGTATTAGTTAGAAATTCAGGTAACACTAGAATTTGACATTTTCTAGATATCAAAATTCAATGTTTGGTTATAAGTACATACCTACAATATGATAATTTATGTAGCTAAATTAATTAGTGTAATTCATATATTATGTACTAATTAGTAACTCATGTAACTAGATACTTCATACTAGGGTCATATGTACTTATAAATATTCATTGTATTTGGTGATTTGATGTAAGTTAAGAAACTCAAACAAGAGATAAATGAGAAATGAATTGAAGAAAGCCACTCCGAGAGAAATCCTACTCTTCCTTCTTCCCCAACAAAGGAGTATAGAAAAATTAGAGAAAGAGAAAAATATAAATGAAATATTAATTGCAGTTAATAAATACTCAATATATTTGGCAATATGAATTTACATATACTCACAATAACTTGTTTTACCATCGTCTTCCTTCAGCTCAGCATTAACAAGTGGCTCAGAGATACTTTTGGAAGGCACTATAAAATAATTGTTCGTAAGAGTAGGTTTGTTCCATATTTATATATTATTGACAAAGTTTGAGAGTTTTATATATTATTGACAAAGTTTGAGAGTTTGACTAACACAATTGAGAAACAAAAACTCTCCCATGGATTCCCACTCCCTACGAACTCTACAGATCAATTGATTTTACGGCAATTCTCTCGAACTTCCCCTTTGGAGCCATCTTTGACATCAAGCAGGCTCATCTTCACCATAGCTTGCTGGAAATCCAAGAAGAACATGGCCTGGTTCATTGCGTAAGCGTTCACGGTGTTCCTCGTTCTGGGGCTGCTATACAGCGTCTGGTCCGACGTCAGAACCCCGTTCTTCCTCACCAACGCGTTGAAGTACACGTTGTCGAAGTCGTTCCTTGTGGCGTCGAACGGCTGCTCTGCGCTGTCGCCGGCGCGGCACGTTCTGGACAGTTTCTTGGCAAATTCTGAATCCAAGGTTGGATCCACTTGCCTCAATCGGTTCTTGAAAGATGAACACCTTGCTACTCCTAGCGTGTGACCCCCTGCAGATTCAAATTCCCCAACACATGGAACTTACTTAATCCAACCACTGCATTATAATTAAAAGTTCAAATCCCATTTTAAATTATATATAGACCTTGGTCTAATTTATTTTTAGGGTTGTTAATTATGTGGGATGGCCATGCATCAAATATTTGAAAATGTTATCTTTGCACCATTAACCCTTATTTCTATATCATTAGTAGTACTACTGAAATCGTTTTTAAGATTGATAGTTGCAATTTCAAATCCAATATATAGTCAAATAAACAAAAAATAAAAAAAGAATTCATGTGTTAAGCTCTGTTATATACAATGAAGGTTTAAACTTTAAATACACTTTTAATTACTCTATTATTGTAAAAGTTTTAATTTTAATTTTGTTTTTAATTTAAGCCCCTTTATCACATGCATTTTCATCCATAAAATGATGTAATTGTAATTAATTAACGTATATGGTCATATTATTATTCATATGGAGTGATTATTTGATAAAAAATAAAGTGAAATTATATTGAATGGACATTATTTCACTATTTTTTTCTCATTTTTTTATATTTTTTAGCGTGATTTCATTTAATGATTTGTCACAATATCATTACACATGAACAACAACGGAATCCATATATACTAATTTATTGTAACATCATTATTTTTTATTTATATATAAGCAAAATTATAACAAAGAAATTTAATTAATTTTTTTAAAATATAGAAGGGTTTAGAGCTAATAATATTAAAATGATCACAATTGTATTTTAGCCTATAAGAATTTATTTTGATGTGACCTTGATATCAAGGTTGGCTATCAAAATATACACCAACCTAAGAAAACTGTTAACAAAAGGGTTTGATAAAAAGTTACAAACAATACTTAAAAGGAAAAAAATTTCTTTTTTGGGTAAATAAATGGGTAGATAAATGAGAGAGTGGGTGTTTAAATGTCGAACTTTAAGATTATTTTACACTTAATTAGTACTAAGGACTAAGGAACTATGATATTGATTGGCAAAGGTAAATATACATGTTTACATATTCTTATTCTAGTTCTCTTCATCTAATGTACTGAAACAGGTAACAATCTAGGAAGTTCATATATAGTATTCAAACTAATGATTGTTCAGCACACAGAAAGGTAGCAGATTAATGATGAAAGGCGTGTACTAACCAGAGAGAGCCACCATCTCTTGGGCAGAAAAACCATGTTGGCCAAACAACTTGATGAGCTCAGAGGCATTGAAGGTGGGGGATGGCAGATTTCTTGTATCCTCTATTTTGGACCTTTTCCCATCCTTTCTTCCTTTCGGTATCTCATACACTGGTCCCCCAGCCTGTTCATCATCATAAAATCAATCCAACTTATCCAAATACAGATATGACACGAATATAAACAGAATAAAAAGATTATAATTTATAGAAAGAAAAGTTACAAAGAAAACTGCATCTCTCGCAGCCATGGCAAGAATATCAGCACAAGAAACGAGGCCAGGGCATTGTCCTTCAAGCTGTTCTTTGATGTCATCTATGACTTCATAGCCTCTCAAGCTCAAATTTGCTGGTGAGTCCTTTTCTGCTGTGTTATCCTTAGTGGAGTCGATAAGAATTGACCCATCACATCCCTATACAGTTATAGCAGTACACAAAAATAGGCAAAATTTAATTTGAAGTATGTCATAGATAAAATAATATAGAAAATTACTGAAATGTGCCTTGAGGTGTACTATATTTTTGTTCAGTGTCCAATATACTAATATTTTTTATTAGTGTCACTTTTCACATTGAAACTAAAGCATAAATGAATCACTAAGATATAAATATACATATATTCAAGATATCCCAAAATAATTTTGTCAAGATAATAAGTTGCAAATTAATTTATAACATGCTGTTTATATATGTAGAACAACCTGTCCTTCAAACATGCTCGACATCTTCTAGTGGAGTGGTGAATATTTTAGTCACTAGAAATAGTATTGATCACTAAACACTTTCTCTTAGTGGAGGTTCACATGATAGTTAGATATATTTATATAATATATATACAGAAATAAATAACGAATGACAGTAAACCCTGATTATCTATAATATATATATATATATATATATATATATATATATATGTATGTATATAAGCATTTTCATAGATCTTCCCTCATTTTTCTACTTATTCCACTATGTTTCAAGCAAAGGCCTAGTGAGCAAAGCAGCACTTTTTTACACTATACATTAATTTACATTTGGCTGCAACTGCATAAGTGGCTTCATATTAAAAACACTTACTGAATTTCGATTATAGGACCCAATATAAATAGGGATATCACGATACAATAAAATATAAAATATTTAGATATAATTTAAAATGTCATATTCTATAGGTGTTAAACATAAACAATTTCATTTTAAAGTTTATGTGATTCATAAATAAACACTAATATAGTTGTGGTCAACATATTATAAGTCTAAAAATAACATTATTCTAGTGGTAAATTATATTCTAATGTCTAACGAGTAATGGTACACAAATTTCATTTATAAACTCTACGCAAACTAATGAGAATACCCATTCGAATTTGAATAAAAAAAAGTGGGATTTCTTATTTTAAACATAATCACCTTAATAATATATACATAGTTTGAGAGTAAAACGTGTAAGCTGTAGCTTTACTTGTGCCTAATTAATGTAAGAGTTGGGAGAGAGAGAGAGAGTGAAGGAAGGACCTCAATGAAGCAGTCATGGAAGTGCATTCTGACAAGAGCAGCTGCTAGGGTTGGATCATCCTGTAAAGCTCTGTTCACTGTGTTCTTAACAACGGGTTCAACAAAAGGGCAGCTCATTAAGTAGTATTCCATGCTCAGACCATCTCCTCCAAATCCATAACCACTCACCAATATCACCTCCATTAGCAGGAACACACTCACCAAATTAACCATCGTCATCACCATCTTCGAAAACTTCACAGCAGTCCACAGATGATTTCTGCAGTTCTTAGCCACAGTGATATATAGTTGAGGGAGGAATAACTTAGTTCTTGATTATGAGGCACAGGATCATATAAGAACTTGATATAGTGGGGGAGAAGTTGGCAAACTGCAGAGTGAGGAGAGGCAATAAGGTATATATAAATGCTAATAATTGTAAAACGGGAAAAAAAAGAAAACCTGGATATATAGGAAATGAAAAGGTTGAAGATAGTGGTTTTCATTTTCTGCTGCACCCACTTTTATTATCAAATGCAACCGGTCCCATTGGTCAATATATAGATGTTATAAATATAAGGCATAGACACTTTATAAAATAATTTGTTTATTTGACATGTATGTATCATATACAAGTTATATTTCTAAATTATATGTTGATTGATATTTAAAATTTTTTCATATCATAATTAGACCTGAGTCGGAATGGTTCAGCTCAAAATTAGTTGGATATAGACTTAAGTAAAAAAAAATTTCAAAAAATTCGTTTTATAAATAGGATGGATTCGGAATTTGAGAAAAAAATCAGGTTTAGGCCCAATGAAAATATTACACCTTTTCTTTCTAAATTTTAATTTATATATTAATTTAGGTTTAATTATATTTTTGATCCTCTTAATTTATTAAAATTACAATTTTAGTTCATCTAATTTCATCTAAAACAATATAGTCCTTCTAATTTCATCAAAGTTGTAATTTTGATTCCTCAAAATGAAGTTAATAAGACTAGAATTACAATTTTGCTACAATTTGAATAAAATTAAGGGATCACATTGTTCATAATAAAATGAATAGGATTAAAATTGTAACTTTGACAAATTAAGGAAACTAAAATGCAATAAAGCCATTAATTTAATATAATTTAATATTTATAAATTATGTAGTGTCTTTTTAAGATGCTTTAGTGTTGAGAAGTATGCCATTATTTTTTGAAAATATTTTTTCATAACACAAGAATTTTTTTAATTTTTAGTTTTAAAAATAATAAAAAAAAATTTTTTATCACATTTTGAGTCGGCTCAAACCTAAACTTTCGTTTTTTCTGTGTTTTTTTTTAAAAGCTCATCTTGTATTTAAATAAATCCGACCTGTGATTATGTCAATACTGTTTGAGTCATTTATAGTTATACTAATATATATAGTTTTGAGAGATTTTGGTGGTACGCAAATAATTGTTCATAAAATACTAAAATATATAAAAAAAAAGGAGTAGTTTGATAATAACCATCTATTAAAAAAGATAACTATCCCATAAAAAACTAAATTAAGATACACGTTAGTGTCAAGAAAGTATCTTATATTTATAAGTTATAAAACTAAATGCCTGTTAATTGCCTACAAGTTGACAGGCTGCCGAATCTGAATTAGCCAGATCAAGAACTTGTAGAAATTCTAAAATGTTTTCCTTTGAAACTGGAAAAAGTAAGAGCAGCTGGCATGGAAAGATAAGAATGAGGTACAAATATTTTTCCTCTCATCTGTAGTTTGATTCGTTTCTTTAACCACTTTGGGTTGCTAAGGATTTGTCGGAAAGAAAATGTAAAGGCACATAATAATAATTAGTATTGTCAAAACGAGTGGGTTTGACTTGGCTTTCTTTGAACTATAAGAAAAATGAGTTGGATCGAGTCATACTATTTTTTTGTTGGGCATATATTTGAAAATCCTAACCCTACTCTCTAAGATTTTAAAACTTAAGTGAGTCAAAACAAGTCTAAAAGGATATATCTAAGAAAATTAATAATAAAATAATAAAATACACAAAAATTAATTATAAAATTAACAAAAACATATTATAAATTATTCAAAATAAGTATATATCAATAAAAATAAATTATCTGTAATAAAAAAAATAAAAAATTAAATAATAATAATAATATCATAAAATTATCCTAACTCAACATTATCAATTAAAACATCTATCAAGCATTATATTCAATAATGATATTTGAACATATTTTAGATGTTGTATCTATTTGGCTTTTTAGATAATCTTCATCTATCATTAAAAAAAATGACATTTTCAATATTGTAACAGATTCATATGCTATTTAAGATAAAAAAAATTTTAAAAATTATTAAGAAATATAAATTCAAGCTGACTCCTCTAGCTAAGCCCTCATAGATATGTTTAAATTCAGACATTGATTTTCAAGACCCTAGCCCTCCAAAATGATGGGACGAGCTCAAGATTAATAATACTAATAATAATCGTAAATAATTAGAAATATTTTGGCACGTGATCATATATATGTGGGAATGGTATACTGAGTTCTTTAAGTGATTGCTTTGATCCTAATGGAAACAAGGTGCTAGCAACCCCATTAACTAATTAATCCATAAATATATGATCACTATATGAAATATCTAAAATATTATTATGAGTATATTACCATTTTCATTCTCTGAAGAGATTAATAATACTTGTGTTTAAAATATTGGTATTCAAAATACTCAATGCCATTTAAGATATTTGAAAATATAGGATGTCGCCATTTTATATTGTATTTTATAGGATCAGGATTTTCTCATATAACAAAGAACATGATACTATTATGTTATGACAGAGATATAAATTATATCTCGGATCATTGCTTAATTGGTGAGTTTTATTTATATCTATTATTTATAAATTAATATATATTATTTTATCTTTATTATAATATGACACTATCATATTTTTCTAAAAGATATGATATTATTTGATATTGTATTTGTCTGACCTTATAGTTTTAAACAATTGGGGCAAGAGAAGTGTTTGACATTACGAGGGTGATAGAGAAGTTTCTAGACATTGAAACTTACATGAATTCAAATCAAAGTTTTGAGCTTCAAGTAAAGCTCAACCCTTGTATTTTATTTACTCTATGTTGGTGGAATTAGGTCTAATGGAAGTCAAAGGATAGGAAGTGGAGTTGTTGTCAAAGTGCAAGCAGCTAGCTGGCCAGCATTTTGAGAGAAGAAAGTGCCAAAAATTTAGTGCTATCTATATTTAAAGTGGACGAAACTTGAAGAGGGAAAACGGGTATAATTGGTTCATGAAGCATGAATTTCAACGCCCTGTTTTATAAGTGCTAGGGACGCGTCTAAGTTACCTGTGGCTAGTGCTCTCTTACTCAATTTGTGCATCCAAAGCATTTGCTTACATAGGGGACAACAATGGTAGTACCATGTTTTTTCCAAGTGTTACTATATTGAGATAATGATTTTTAATTTTTTAAAAACCTTGTATTCCTAAAGTGTCTTATAATTTTTTTTAAACATCTTAAATAATTCTATAATAATAATTTAAATTAGTATCAAAGAATAATATTGAATTTTATATAATATCATAATTCTAAAATAAGATATCTTAAGAGGCATAGAATAAAATTGACTTTATTATATTTTTGTGTTATTTTACTATAAGATATTTAGTATACAACATCTTAATTTTAGTATTTTAGATGATAAAGAGTATATAAACTATTTGTATTTTATATGCCATTATCCAAGATATCTAGTATTATCTAAAAATATAAATGTTTTCAGTTGACACAATTTATGTAATATTTTATATTATTAAAAAATTATATAAATCTTACATCAAATCACTTTTAACTTTATTAACTTTTATAAAATGAGTTATATTATTTTCATGACAATTTTTAATTATCAAATGTAAAAAAAAATTAAATATCATAATATCTTATAATATTATACAATGATACCCAAAACATTATAATATATAAGACATGGATTTACAAATGGTCTCCATAGTCGCATGGGATTTTTTATTATGGCATTCAACGCCAACCAGTGCTATGATGCTATCACCACAATGAGCATATAAATTTAAAGTGTTTGTATGAGATATTGCCACGGCAAAATCTGAGTGCTTGTATGACAAAGCAGCAGAATAAAAATCCTTGTGAAATAAGATTTGAATATAGAGTAATGTATCAGCTATAAAGTACAACAATGATTTCTTACTCAAAATGTTTAATTTGCTTATTTTCTTTAAAGTTGGGGAAAGTATAATAAATTGCACATAAAGTCTAATTTCATGTACACTAAATTATTCTCACACTCCATATGTTGTAACAGATGAAGAAAAAAGCTCAAGGGCAAAATGTATTAGAGTTAATAGTTCTCTAATATCTCATAAGATTCAAATTCTTTAATGGAGTCGTAGAACACCAAAATAAAAAATAGTGAATGTTTTGGAACATGGTACTCTTATAAATGCTTGAAAAAGTTAACTCAAAATCAGTGGTGGATCTTGAAGGAAATTTTGGGGGGTGGGGGGAGGGGATTTTTTTTAAAAATTATTTACATAAAAAATTTTAATTTTAGGGGGACAAAACCAAAAACAAAAATTTTTCAAAGCAAAATTACATAAAAATTTTGGAGGTTGTCACCCCCTCAGTCTCCACCATCCTCCGCCACTGCTCAAAATATTATGTATCAGAGAATTAAAGGTTAACATAGGAGGGCATTGCAGTTAGATTTTTCTTTTTCCATTTTTTATCCACAAGTTTCGTCAGTCAGTTAAAAATAAACGAAATGAACGAAAAAAGAGGTAGGTAGAATCTGAAATGTGAAAACACGATAAGCCCTATCCCTAATGCCATCTTTTAGGCCTGTCTTTTATGTACAAGTTCTTTTCCGGCCTAGGCAAAATACACAAACAAAATAAGCATTTATATGCACGAAGTCAATGCCTTACCTAACATTAGAAGGTACCAGCAAGCAATTTCCAAAGCAACTACTGTTAGTACTAATGTTAATCACAGTCTCATCTGTGCAGTGCCCACTAGCATTCTGTTTTGACTCGTAATTTTGGCATTTTGGGCAAACAAACCGAGCAGGGACAGGATCTGCATCATGAATACCAGAACACCTAGTGTGCCTCCACACCCCACATATATCACACGCCAGCATTCTCTCCCCATCATCATCCTTAGCCCCGCAGCCACAATCCACAGTCCACCTCTCAATTCCACGTTCCATTTGGAACTTGCTCAGCCCATTCTTTCCAATGCATCTTCCTTTCACACGAACTATTTCTGTTGATCCTAACAGGACCTTGACCTGGGTGGAATCATCAACACCACCGTAGCCAAGTAGCTCATCAACTTGAAATATTTTAAACATGAGGTATAAATCTTGAAAAGCATTTGCTACTTCGATCTTGAGGTCAGACACCGTGGCATTCATGGGCAGGACAAGTAATTCTGAGGGAGGGTTTGTAGTAGAATCTTCAGATTCATCCACGAGTTCTACCTGACATGAGAGGCGTATTCTATATAAGTTTGTCATTGGCAACACCTCAGGCCTATACTCTTTTACGAACTGCTTGCAGTCAAGAAGTTTCTGAGCAGAGCTCATTGCAAGAGTCCTTGTGCCCTCAGATTCATAGCTTAGCATCATCTGAGGATGAAGCAAAGACTCGTATAAATATCTCAAGTCGTGTAGGAGATTCTCTTCAGATGGATACGTAGAGCCCAAAGAATTATTGCTTGCTGTCCCAGAACAAAAAGTGTTTCCCGCCTCAAGTCTACAATAAATAGAAGCGCAATATGAAATATTACTAGCAGAACAAATTCGCATAAAAAAAGAAATCTATAATGCAAAGGATAAGAAGATCTTCCATATAATACTAATCAATACTTCAATAGCATCAGAGCTTTGAGCAGAATATAAATATTTTAAGGTTTCCCTCACTATTAAAAGAATGTTATTGGACTTCTTCGGCATAAATATTAGTCTTACTCCAAATAAGCAAGGGTTCAGCCATAAGCAACCATGCATACACAAGAGAAGTGTGCAATAGATTGATTGAATATCTTTAAACCTATTCCTTGGTTAAACCTCGTGCATGTCAATCCCAAGAACTAGCATCAGATCAGCTTACACCATTCCTAGAAATGTATTAAACTAAGCAGTGCAATAGGTTGTTTTCAAAATCATAGAATCTAAAATATCATAGATCCATAATATCAGAAAGAAGTCTAACCTGTACTCAAAAGCACCAGTACCAGGATTGCATCGGGTATTAACAACCATTCCACCAAAGATCAATTTTCCTCCAAGTTCTCCAAGGCAGTAATCAAGCAAATCTGGAGAGGCCACCTTGCAGACAGCACCCCTAAGAGCACGCCAGCTCACCCAATTGGACCCGGACACTGCACGCAGCACTCTAAGCATTGCTCCCTCCACGCGTTCAATGTCACTCTTTGCCCATAAACATGAAACTCCTCCAGCATTAGAGCAGCGCTTCTTGCAGGTGACATCATCAGCCCTTGACACTGTCATGTGAGCATCATGAATTAAACCCATCAAAAAACAAAAGAGGTCCCTTATATTTACAAGCTCATGCTCTGACAAAGATTGGTAACATGAGATTGTGTCCCGCAAACGAGAGTCAGGTCTCTGTCCCTGAGAGAGGAAGATGGACAAGGGTAGGTTGGACAGGCGTTCAACAGCAAACTTATATGCTTCGTGTGTGAGACCATAGCTACCAGAGCCAAATTCATAGCCCCAGTCACCATACCAGGGATGTCCCTTTGTAATAGCATGGATCAGGCGGTACTCCAGCCCATATTTCTTCGAAACATCCATTACGCTAACTTTTCTGCCCATGTAGAGAAAAATGAACCCAATCAAGAGTTCAACTCAAAACGATATTCATAGAAAATGTTCACAAGATATGTGAAAAAACCGTATTCTTCTATTTCCCAAAAATCAAGGTATTTCCAAATGCCTATTATTTTAGCAATATCCATGCACTGTATTATATCTAATCTATAAAATATCCAACCCCCTAACCTAAACAGAAAACGTACATTCTTATGCAACAATATGTGCAATTTGTACAATCATCAATTTTTCAAGAAAGACCTCTTGTATCATTCTTCCCACCACACGCCCATGTTGGTGATAAGAGTATCATGGATGAAAGATACATACAAGAAGATAGAAATTGATAGAATTTTCTCAAAGACTTCACTGAACTACTTAATGGAAAGAACAGGAAAATGTAACCAGAATCAAGAACCTAACCTGACTCCAAGTGCCTCACAGAGGCGATCCCAGAAGTTCATGATATGGCAACCAGATAGAATTCTTGAGCCCCCTTCCCTGCCATTAACCCGAAGAAGGTGCCCATAACCATTGGCATGGACTACACCATGTAAAAGATGAGTTGTGTTTTCTAACTGGTGATACACCCAATCTTCCACATTATCTGTGGTTGTCACATGATTGCATGACTTGCACCTGAAGATAGAAAGCATCATGCACCAAATAAGATAACTGCCCCATTAAACTATAATTTTAACGTGATAAAAAAGCTATAAAATTAAATCACAAGCAGCTCAATAAGCCAATTGCTTAAAACCAATATTCAGAAACCATCAAACCATAAATTATTGATATGATTCTGTGAATTACAATAAACAGTAAAAACGAAACAGAAACAAAAACAAAATAATAAAATAAACAACTATTTTTTATTAAATTAAAAAACTCCAAACTTACAAATAGTAGCTAGCTACGTAAATAGTTTATTCACCTACAATCACTTAATTTCGGATTTTTTTTCCTTACATAGCCTTGGGACTGGGTGGAAAACAAAGATGTATGGCCTTTTGGCCTCTTTCTTAAGACAATGCAGTTTCACTCAATTCCACTCCCATGTCACGACCACTTTATCCATCTCTACCAAGTTTATGAAATCAACAAGCCACTATTAGAGAAAAACGGAAGTTCACTTAAATGTTAATTGAGACACTATAACAGTCCAAGTATTGATTGCTCTCTAATATGAGTTTAACATCACAATCTTTCACCAAACATATCTCAAATGTTTTGACATCATTAAAACATTTGTATCAATAGGAAACTCCCCATCGATTTAACATAAACCAGAAATATTATACTACGGAACTACTGGGACTATTCCAACTTCCAAGTTAACCAAATTAATTATAATTTAGTTCACAAGAATCAAAACTACATAAAATATATTATGATTTATTTCAATTGATTGAATAACCTCATTTTAATAAAATACCCACTTTAATTATGCAAAAAAAAAAAAAAAGTCTGGGCACCTGCACTTAATTGAAATCGCTCCTATCTTACAATCCTAGATATTTGGTACCGCAAACAATACTGAAAGAAGCAATTCAAAAGAAAAAAATTTCAAAAGCTAACAAAGTTTTTCATAAACTGAAAAAAGCGTATTCGACGCTGAAGGTACTCACTTGGATTCTGACAAATGCAAGATATCTCCACAGCACATACATGGCTTGTGGTACCCACCAATGGAGCTACCATCAGCCTTGATTATAAAATGGTAACGTTTCCCACATACTGGATGGCCACTCCAACCTAAGCAAATATTTCAAAATATAGAAGTTGAATAAAACATAAATATCACAAAATCCCGTAATAAAATTTCATTTTGCAGATAATAATAATATAAAATCAAAAGAAAACGAAAAAAAAAAGGAGCTAAAATAGCAATGGGCGTTATAATATAAAAGAACATGCTTCCAAATCGGGAAGCGTGGCTCATGAACGAATATAAGCGTTATGAAGTCCACATTAAGCATTCAATAACATAAATTAAGAGTCCAAAGCTATGCAATGAGGCAAAGCAAAGTTGAAACACAACATCATAGCTGTCACGCAAAAGCGACAGCAAAGAAAATGTCATATCAAATGTTAGACCGACACGTGGCCCGCCTTGTCCCACGTGTAAAGAAGGAATAAGAAGATAAGAAAACAGAAAGACCCTGTCCCTCTCTGAATGGGTCCCACCCAACTCTTGTATCATCAATTCGCGCCGATATCTTGCATGTTCTCACCATTGTATCGGCGATAAGTCCCAGTCCACTTACAGTACAGATGCGGGTCATGCCGTGGGCCATAAATGAAATATTCTGGTCTCATCTTCATTTTTCATCACTATTTTTCTTCTGAAGTACGTTCATCATGTAGTTACGTTGATTGTGATCATTATAAATTTTAAGTTTATTTATTTCAGAAGAAATATCTAAAAATCAAAGTTCATGTCCCATAATTACCACGATAATTTCCGGGAGTTTAAAAAACCATTTTCTCCTAGGCCCCCGGAGTAGTACGTGATCCGGAGCCGGCAGCCAGGAGAAACTGGAAAACGATGAAACCAAAGCGATCTACCCGTATGGAAACAGAATCGGTCAACTACTGGCGAGTCAACTCACCAACAACTCGACACTGATCGCAGTAGACAGATCTGGATCTGGCCACATCCTCTTCCACGACGTCGAGACAGACCACCGCCGGGGTCGAGTCCGGCCCCTCCGTCAGGTCCCCGACTCGGAACAGGATCTGCCACGTCAGAAGGTGTGGGAACAGCGCCGAAGGCGGTGGCAGCAGCGCGTGCTTCGACAGGAATGAGCGGACGTTCGTCCGAAAGGGCCCGCCTGATAAGTCGTCCATCACGGACGACGGGAAAGTGATGAAATCGTAGAAATCAGCTGTGACTCTCCTCTTCATCCGCTTCAATGGCTTCCCTCCACTCACGATCATGATCAAACAGGCGCGTGGTCAAGTATCAAGCGCGTGTTGGGAGATCTCACCGGAGATACTCAAAAGCTTCTAGATCGGGAGGTGGAACTGAAACATCGACGGCGGAGGTTGAAGGAAAAGTGATCAACGAGGAAAAAATGCGGAGAGAGAAAGGGGAAGGGAGGACGTTGGTTTTGGTTATGATTTGGTGTGTTTGGATGCTGTGATTCAATCGTCGTCGTCCGATTAATCTGTGTGAACTAAATATTCAGGAAAAGAAAAAGGCAACCTTCTTTCTAGGTATTCGCGATATAACTGTGAGTCAGTTTTAGAGTCTTTTAGTGATGGAGAGAATTCGCGAGATCATAGTCTTTATCCGAATTTATCGCTAATTAGAGCACTGATTATGCCAGAGGGGGAGAGGGATATTGTAACACCCTATTATAATTCCTTTTTTATTGTCAAAAAGAATATTATATTTTCTAGGTTTAAAAATTAAAATATTCAAGAAAAATATTTACCATGTAACATGAATTTTCTTTACGTAAAATTCAGTAGATATTAAGGCAATTTGCTTTAAGACAACAGGCAACTCAAGCAATTCCAATTCAATTAAGACAAACAACTCAAAAATTAAAATTAAGACTCTTAATTCAATATTAAAAAGAGAATACTAACCCTATCAGAGATAATAACTAAAGACCTATACAATTACACCTTATTCATAAATTATAAATAATAGAATCTAATTTAAAAATTACAATTGTATTATAAATCAAGCCAATTAGCATAATTAATATCATGCCATACCTACATCAGTCAATCTTGAGTTCTTTGTAACAAATTTGGCAGCTTAATCATGAAACACTAACTCAGTATCAGTTTGATCATGCAATGCACTAAGTTCATTCTTGCATACTTTAAGAAGGTAACGAAAAAAATGAAAATCTTGATTCATTAGAAAATATGTCATTTCTTTGGAACTCATAAGGTACCAAAGCCTTGCAACTATAATGACTATAAAGAAATAAAATCCAAAGCAGTAATTGAGAGAGAGAGAGAGAGAGAGAAGTCCCCTGCATTGTTAATAACAGTATGTACATTGTCTTAACCAAATAGCAGTTTTCAGCTGAAAAAATGTAGGCATGAAATAACAAAACACAGACACTGGCCTGCGCACACAATAAACAAATTACCATACCATCATTCATCTTTAGATGTATTATGTTCACCCAGTCCCTTTCATCTCCCAATATTCACACTGATAATTATATATATAAAACAAACAGGTCATCATCATTGGAGAACTATGCTGCCCACGCCAAGTATTTTAAATTTAAAACAAATACGGCTTAGATATCCATTTACTTGACAGAATAATCCAATACAAAGGGTGAATAGCAAGAGTTGTGTATGGCTTGGCCATGGAGACTAGCTTCAAGTGCAAGGTTGACATAGGAGACTTTCCAATATCAGTTGCACTGGATACAAGCCTGCATTGATACAAGGAATGATGCATGCCAATATAAAGATTTTTCTCACTTGAACTTTCCATTGAATTTTAGATCCCTCGTTATCCAAACAAATATGGGTGGGGTGTGGTGGGGTGGGGGGCAGTGTACAAAAGAAGATTTGCGGCAGAAAAGAGAATAAATTGCTACACCCATTGCAAATATCCCAGCTAAAGGTGGAAGATAGATCCTACTTTTACCATACAATCAGGATTTGTACAGACACAACATTATTTCTTGTACATTGAATAGCAATCTCCTTGTCTAATGCGATACAATTGTCAAAAGAAAATGAATATTATTAATACCTGCAATCAGCAAGAGTTATATTGGTCTATCATGCTTCATATTCTGTTGATCAGAGCCTCGGCAAGGATTTGTAGATACCACATTATTTCTTGTAATATGAATAGCAATCTTCTTGACTAATGCGATCCAATTGTCAATGGAAAACGAAGATTATTAAAACCTGCAATCAGCAGGAGTTATATTGGTCTATCTTGCTTCATATTCTGTCGATCAGAGCCTCAGTAAGGACTATGCACATGCAATGAAAGAACAATGACCAGTTTTAACAAGAGTACAGCAACGTTATTTTCCCTCCTCTTTTAACTTCCCAATACTACTCATACAAACAGCTGCTTAAGGTTATGCTTGGTAACATCAGTAAAAAAGAAAAGGAATGAAAAGAGACTAGTAGTTTCCATCTGAAATTGCTATCTTCTGAGTGTAAGTGAAAACCAAGAAGAATGACATTATGTGGGAGAATGATTATGAATATGAAGCTTGTTCAAAATTTGAACCATAATGTAATCAAGAGAGAGGGAAAAAAAACACTTTTTACAACCAAAGAATCAAAACTTTCATAAATGAATAAATATTTTCACAACAGGATAAGTGGATAACAGGTTAGCATCCTCCATGGCCCATCAAACAATTTGCACCTCCTTTAAGGGCATTACCCTATGTAAACACCTGATTTTGTCCGGATAAATTTAAAATTGTTGAAGAATAGCAAAAAAAATTAATTACGGAAAATTAAAAGAGATAAGAATTGAAGGAAAATGTAAAAGATTAAATTATTCCTTTTCTGTAAAATTTACTCTGATCCATATATAAGGATGACATGGGGGTAAATAAGTCAAATGGTATAACCATTTCTGCATCACAACCTTTTATATAGTGGAAATAATTTGTTGAGCATGGAATGACCTTTCATGTTCAGATTTGCTATCAAGGAAGAATAAAGCATTGTTTACTGCTTTGTTTTTGGCTTCACTCTTCCATTTTTCACATCCACCAGCATACTATAAGTCTAAATTGTGGTTCCCAAAATGATTGAAATTGGATCATTCTACCAAACAAATGAAGCACTGCTACCAGGCCAAGTGGCTAATATTTGCCAACAAAAGTAGGGCATACACCATACAGCCATGACTAAAATTAAGCTAAAACCGCTTTACCTGCCTTCCCACCAAAAATAAAATATAACTATACAGCAACCCTCAAACACATTGAACAAGATGAACATAGTCAGCACATACTGAAGCAGACTACAAACTTCATTGTTCACGACTTCCAAGCAAACATGTCAACTCCAGTGCAATAAGTTGGTGAAATATTTAGAAGACATTGTATTTAATAAGGTCATAGAGATAGATGCACAAGAAATATTAAGAAGATATTCTTACCCTCCCGAAAGTTGCATCACAATCTCACAAGTTCCCAGTCTTCTTTTGACATGTCAATAAAATGAACAACACCATCCTCAAACATGATCTGCAAAAATAAATGCACATTAATTTGATCATAAAGCCCATCTAATTTATGAAATCCAACCAAAGAATCTCTTACCGAGTGTTTTTTGGAATATTTATCAAACCGTCTAATAATCCCAAACCTGAAGCATCACAGGAATGAAAAAGATCACAATTCAACTCTTTAAGCAAAACATATATGAAGTGAACTAGTTGAAGAAATGAAAAAACATAAAATATGTAAAAACAGGATATCACAGTAACAAAATAGAAAATTTAAACATTACCTCTCATTCACAGGGTGTTTTATCCTAATAACTTCACCAATGCAACTGCGTAAAAAGCACTTTGGTTGGTCAACAACGCGAGAACTTCCTGAAAAACCAAGCACAATAAAGAAAATGGATGTTTTATAATATACAAGGAAGATGAATCCAGAAGAATCAGAAGAAAAATCAAATAGCACATAACTAACAGATTAAAGAAACAAGCTTACCAATATGCAAGCCTCCATTCTGATAAACCTTTTCCAGACAAAAGACCCACAATTAGTCCATAAGACAAATCTATACAGTACAAACTAAAATCAATAAAAAAAGTCATTGAGCTGATTACTAAGGACCCAATTGGTTGAATAGAATGAGAATGGGTAGATAGAATGTTTGGTAGCACCTTTGGAATAGGAATACCCATTCAATTTCCTTGGAAATAATTCTAATACAACTTTAACCTATATATTTTTCAAAATCACAAAATCATCCAAATATCAGAAGACAGAAACCAAACATCTCAAAGCATTCGAGTCTATTCCTTTATGCCCTAGCTTTGAGCTCTACCCTCATCCACCCTGCACCACTGCATTTTCTGTCATCACTAGAGGAAGATTCATCTTTTCTGGTGTCTTTTCATGTAATCTATTTGCCGCTATGACTTTGATCTCTTTTGGGTGGGGCATTGTGGCATCGCATAAAGTGTTTCTGGCAACCCCTCCCCCCAAAGTCCACACAAGGTAACAGATTTCTCTCTTGATCAAATATAGCTCAAATCAATCATAGGAAGCAGAAAATATAAAGGAATGATTATGTTGCAATCTCTAAGTGCTTCGTGCTTTGATAAGGTGATGATACAGAGCTTCAAAGGCCATGGTAGGTTTCTCTTTATGAAGGAAATAAATGCACTCTTGAAGAAAATGAATAAGGGAACCTCTGAAAGGGCATATGTCTCCAGTAATGATTGTCTTGATCAGAAAGCCGATTGGAGAAGATGAATATTGCCAATTATTCTACTAAATAGGAACAATTTTATAGAGAACTCCAAAACATGAATTCTAGGGGAAAAATAAATTCTAGGAAAAATTAACCAAACAAGTTGTTAATTAAGTCAATTGACAATTTGAGCAAGACAAGTTGTAAATGCAGTTTTGAAAAAGATGGATATTGGGGCCAATGAAATGACATATATTCCATGAACAACTTTCTTGCTCAAATTGCCGATTGGAGAAGATGGATATTGTTAATTGTTCTGCTCGAATTGGATAAAGTTTAAAGAGAATTCCAACAAGGAAACTTTTGCAAAAATATTTCAAGGTTAGAAATAATTAACCAGAAGAGTGGTTAATGTGCTAACCATATATTGACTTAATTAACCATTTGTCGAGTTATTGTTCCTAAACTGGAAAAAAAATTGTATATCTTTGGGGTTTGGCAATGGTTTTCGTATTAAATTATGGGAGGAAACATGGGTGGGGATATTCCATTGTTTCAAGCCTTTCCAAATCTTTATCATCTCTCTTCACTGCATGAGGCCCCAATTCAAAGGTTTGTTCATTCCAGGGGAATACGCTATCTTGGAATTTTCACTTTCTGAATGATCTTACTAATAGAGATTTGATTGAAATTGAATCCCTCTTGCTTCCTCTTGATTATGTTAGTTTATCCACAAGTAAGGATAGGAGATTGTGGACTCTAGATGCTTTAGGTGTGTATACTTGTAAATCCTACTTTCATTTTACTCACACTCCTACTAGACAATTTCCTTCTTGAAAAACCCATTTGGAAGTTTAAAGCTCCTTCAAAGGTCAAATATTTTATTTGGACAACAGTACTCAATAGAGTTAACAGAAACAACATGTTGCAGATTCGTAGACCTAATACATTTTTGTCCCCTAATATTTGTATTATGTGCATGAATTGTGCAGAAAATGGTGCTCATTCATTTTTACATTGCAAAGTGGCAGTTTTTCTGTAGGATAAGTTGTTCAGGTTTTATGCTGAGAGTTGGGTGTGCCCACAGGATTTAGAGAAGTTTCTCCTTATAAGGTTCAAAGGTTTTGGACCGAAAAAGGAGGGTAAATTTTGTTTTTCGATGCTTTATGGGACAGAATTACTTTCTTCACATCTCTTTGGTGCATGGCTAATGGCCTATTTAAGGGCACTCTCCAAGATATGCAAAGAGATTGGGGAGCTTTGCTGCATCTTTAAATTTCTTTCTTTTATTTTTTTCTGTTCAATGTAATAATTCTAGGTCCTTTATCTTAGGACAATACCCTATCCTCCTCTCTCGTATCTTTTTCCCTTCTTAATATAATTTCTTCTTTTATTAAAAAAAAAACACTGGGAAAAATTTTGTTAGGAATTCCCTTTTTTGGAATTATCCCTAAATTTTATCATATGAATATTATCCTTGGCTCCACACTTGGTTTGGTACTAAGACTAAAATCACCCAAAATGACGAAGAAAAGAATAGAGTGCATGGCCGCATATATATTTATTATTGTTATTGCATTTAAATTATATATAAAGTCAAATATGATAATCTTTAAAAATTATAATTTAACAAACCCGAAAAAAGCAAAAATTGAGCCAAGCCGCCAAGGGCAGTATTGTTATTGGGCAACTTTTCTTTCATTCTGCTCTTGCTTTATTTTGGCATACCAAACATAGAAATAGAATGTAAGTCATTCATTTTTTACCATACCAAACATGACAAGGAATACTTTTTCTATTCCATTCCCATTTCTTTTCCCATCATCCGCCCCAACAAGCCAAATGGACCCTCAGAAATTTATAAAGTAACAAGGAGAATGGTTGATAGGTTAAGAAGATATGAGTGCAAATGATCACAACATTTAAGTGTCAGTGTCAGATAATAGTTACAATCATGTCCACGTGCCAATATTAAGAAATTCCAGCAGAGGCAGAAATAGGTCAGTAAATATTAGAGAAAACAACGCCTTCAAAACACACAATAAGTATGAGCTATTGAACATTTAAGAGTAAAAGATAAGATTAAGTAATGCTGAAAAACTAACCAGAGCAAAGTAAGATTATGCAACAAAACCTCTATGAATTGATTGACATTTACTCCTCTTACACTATGTAACAAATAAGGCATAAAAGCCATGCCCTAACTCCACAACAGCCTTATTCAACAACCTAAGCTCCAAAGCACCTAATCGGGTTTTAAAATGGCCAGGTCATTGAAATAGAGCTCTGTCCTAACAATTAATCACCGCATTTATGATGCTATCTTGTTGTGAAACCATGCATTAAAGCATTTATGTATTCCCTTATATTTATCATACGCATGCACAATACCAGGACAGCATACTACATCTTTCAGTACCAAAGGTTATAAATAAGAAGAGGCATATCTTCAATATGCATCATGCAATGAGTAACTATGCATTGCATGTGTCATATTTTGAAAATTGTGGAACATTTCCACAAATACAAAGTTACAGTGAATCACGGAACCTATAAGTTATTGTTTTTAACACAATGAACCAAATGACTACCCCCACGAGGATTTCGCACATCAAATCCACTACAAGCAAAGTTACCCCCGATTATTACAATTAAGCTAAAAAATGTGTGGTCAAAAAGTGCTCGAGTGCACACCTAGGCCCTACGGCTAGGAAAGAAATAGGGTCATTGCCTCTAGAGGATTCAGGCAATGCCCCTTCAGTCACACACACACATGTTGCACCAAATCAAGTGCCTTTAAAATAAGCACTAAATCAAGAACTTGAGCAACTCTAAGCATTCTAAAACAATTAAGGCAAATTGCAACTTTGCTGCTATTAGAAGCCATCGGTTAGAAATAGTATTATTTCAACCTTTTATATATGGCTGCTGGTGTGAAACAAGGAAAAAATGAAGGCGGACTATAACTCTGGAAGGTACAAAACCTAACACAGTACAGAGGAAGACAAAAATAGACGGAGGAAGAAGATGAAATGAGCTGCACACCTTAAGTCTAATAGCATAATTTTACTAGTGTTTCTTATTTGTACTTTTTTTTAAAGCATAATTTTACTAGTGTTTCTTATTTGTACTTTTTTTTAACATTCTTTTCCCTTTCGGCTCAGTAACAATTTGAGCCAAAACACAATGGACCCATCCTATGTTTTAAGTTTTTTTTTTTAATGGGGCTTGCTGCTTACTTTTCTCAATCTAGTTGTTTCACTAGAGGCTCAATTGGTTTTAGGGAAAAAAATAATGATTAAGCTTCTATTGCCTAGTTTAACCTTAGTATGTTTAACCAGAAGCTGAAGGCAGACACGCAACATGTTAATATTCTGATTCAATTAATTAAATTAGGAGCCATGCACACTTTTGACAGACCCTAATAGTAATATGCAAACATGGAAAATTAATTGGAACATGTCTTACATTCATACCTCGAGTGACAAGTTATAAATCTTGATTGCATTTTTCATCTTGAACAATTACTGTTTGATATGAATTATATGCTTGTGTAGTTAATATATATGTAATTTCATGTAACATATAGTTGGTCTTTGTATCTATATTATTATTATTTTCTTTTTTCTCAATTTTAGTACCTTACTTCACTCAGGCAAGAGCATCTTTTAGTGCCTCTTGCCTTGTCTCAAGGCGCTAGCTAGACCCCAGCACTTTACAGGAACCTTTCAAAATTATAAACATATGTACACCTATAATAAAGCATAAAAGGTTTTTTTTCCCCTTCACTAACTTCAGTAATCTCATTTTATGGTAATATAAACATTTACGACTTTCAATTATATATTCCATTAATCATCCAGCACATACTTATAGACATGTTGACTCATCCCTTGACAGTAACTGGGAAAAAATTATGATGAGAGGATTCATAATTACAGAAATAACGAAGTAGAGGAGGCATATCTTTTATCAAAAGTCTAATAAGAAATAATCACAGTATTAGCAATCTGAGAAAATCTGAATAAGACATTATAATTATTACCCAATTAAAAAGCATTAGCTCACAAAAAAAGTTTGCAATAATAAATGACGCTGAAATCAAGTTTAATTTGACATAATTGAACAGTCAAATATATTCTGGATATAATTGCTATTTTGGAGAAGATGAAGCCACCTGATATGCAACTAATTTTAATGCAGCATCAGAAGACATTTTAGGCTTGGTAGGTCGAACCCCCAGCTTACGCCTACACCTAATAGCGCCACAATGGCAATCTTGATCTGCACCAAACTGAACAAACCTGCTATATAGTTAGAATCCACCATGATTGCCATCTAGTTATCTAAGAGATAGTACTGAAAGGATGCAATTAAAGAATTAAGCAAGTGCTCATACTGATAATCATAAGTCAGATGCTCGCCCTTTCTTATGTCACGAGTTGCAAAAATGCCAATTCTCGTTTCACCATCAATTATCCTTAAAAAGAAAAGGAAAAAAAAGCACATTTTAAATGAAGCACCTAATTATACTATGTAATTTTTGAAATACCTAATATTACTGCTTGACCATATGAACAAAAGAATCAGTAGTAAACCATTTCTGCATCTCAGTATTGGGGCAGCAACTATGATTGATATATCTTGATTTGTTTCCCTTATAAGTTGCATCAATCACCATATCTCGATTAATTTCACATAAATAGAAGTTTGTCTCCCCACGATGTTTCATATTCCAAAGCCTTTCTTCACAAGTTTTGTCATCAATGACTGCTAGAAAGAGGCAAAACCCATTAGTAGGTTTCAAAAGAATACGTGTAAAAATTACTTATTTTATTATTGTATATAGGCAAAACAATTGATTATCATTTTTTACCTTCTCCTACATATTCTATGACAAACTCCCCTTGCTCGATATCTTCATCCGCCACAATTCCAGAACCACATTTCTCAGTCTAAAAGTAATACCTTAAAGCTCAGTAAGCTAAGTGGAAATATTATGAGAGAAATGCAAGTGACTATATTACTTCAAATAATCCAACTAGCAAATGAGCAGACACATACATACATGTGCGCATAAAAATACAGAGGCGGAAAGAGAGGGATTATAGAGGATAAGTGGTGGAGAAAAATGAGGGCAGTGGAGAGAGAGTGCAATTTAAATATCAAAATTTTTAATATCTACATTTAGATTTATAACCCTACATTTTTTATCAGTATATTTGACAAACATGAATAGTATAAGCCATAAGGACTTTACAAAGGAATTTTAATGTCGAAAAGTGAAGATGGAAAACTACCTCCAGTTACCTTTATCAATAGTAAAGATATGCATTGGATTGGGAATACAAATTTAAGACGGAGATGTATGCTCAAGAAAAGGAGCCAAATTAGATGTCCATGCCCAATACAATGTGGAAGCAAGCAAAAACAGGCAAACATTTACCTTAATGATGTTCAAAAATGCCTATAAATTGAAACATGATTTTGTAAGTAACTAAAAACTAGGCAGGAATAACTACCAGGAGAACATAAATTCATAAATTTCAACTTTTCTGTGTTAGGAGAATGCCAAAAATTATTAAAAATAAAGAGAAAATACTGCAAGATGTGTAATTATAAAACCAAAAAAAAAATTCTGAGCTAGAAACTTATACCTTAACCAATTTCATCTTTTTAACAGGTCGATGCTGGAATGGTTTGTTGAGACAGGAACTTCCACATTTACAGCCTGAAGAGCAGCTAGAGAGAAGCATCCTGTAGGGACAGTCAACATGATGAATATCATTACTGCAAATATACGTTGACTAACTTGTATCTATAATTTACAATTTACATACAGAAGGCAGAAACTTTGTGACACAGGGACACAAGAGTCAAGCAGCCTAACTCCCCCCAAAAGCTAGCTCATGAGGTTAGGATTGCCGCGGCTCTTATATCCATAACACCGAAGGCCCCCTTGGTCGATGTGGGACTTCTACAGGGCTTTCCGGACTCAACCCAGGGTCCCTTTGATGCCTCCTGCATCATTCACCACCACTGAGGTTAGGATCTGATACCATGACGCAGGGACACAAGAGTCAAGCAGCCTAACTCTCCCCAAAAGCTAGCTCGTGAGGTTAGGATTGCCGCGGCTCTTATATCCCCAACACCGAAGGCCCCCTTGGTCGATGT
>JASKGM010000001.1:11217997-11230453 GCA_034509205.1 Ceratonia siliqua | reverse complement strand
TAGTGTTTTATCATATGGGTTCAAACTTATATATTTTTTAGTAGACCCAATGATTTATTCAAAGTACCATAATTAATAGACAATTCAAAAGAAAAATTGGTTACTTCCTAACTTAATTATTCTTTATATTTACTTCTTACATCTATTCAGAAATTTTTTTGAGACAAAAATAATATTAATTACTAAATATTATTTTTTAAGTATTTAAATAAATCCTCTAACAGTAATTAGTGAGAATAAATAATATTGTAAGAACAGTATCCTAATCATGTTCTACACATACAGATTTTTATCTCCATCTCTATCCACTTACTGATTTTCATATTTATATTATAGAATAACATACTAATGTGTATAAAAATTTCTCAAATAAAAAATACTACAAAATCCGGATCCATTTTCATGTCCATATATTACGTTCTCAAATAAACTTATGAGGTAATTATTATAATATATTTTTAATTGAAAGCAATACAAACTTATTCGAAAATAACAAATGGAAACAGTTTTTCTATTTCCCATCTATACTTTTTTTTTTTTCTGTTTTTGCATAACATAATGTGAAATATATACAACTTTGTGAGGAGATAGGTTATTATTTATATTTAAACGGATATATGAGGAAAAAAAGGATATTAGGTGGACTAATTACTCACATTATCCCTTTTTTATAGTAATATTACTATAAAGTTATAATTAGTCACGATTGTAGTAATAATTAATGTTAATTTTAAAACTTAAGAATATAATATTTTATTATTATTTTCTAACTTATAAATAATGGAAGAAAAATTTAATATTAGATACTTGCGTCCATTAAAGAAAATTTACCGATTAAATTAAATGACACCTTCAAATAATTATGGATTTTAAGTGCTTCATAACATATTTTTGGGGTAAAAAAGTTACATTATCCAATTCTATTAATATTTGTGTTTGTTGTTACAATTATATATTTATAGAAAAACCGAAAGGTAGCGGGTTGCTGGAATTTAAGCTAAATACTTGTAGAATGTACGAAGTTGAAAAAAGTGGATACGGTCAAATTGTCAAAATTAGAAACCATATACCGTCACCCGCTAGCCGCTACTGGTAGTGGTAGAGAGAGTAACACAAATAGAGCAGTGTGTGTGTTTGGCAGAATTCTTTCTTCTCCGAGAAACATTCCTAACTTTATCTTGGTGCTCAATCCCCTCCCCTCCAAGTTTTTCCTCGTTTTCTTTCTTCTTCTCTCTCTCTCTCTCTCTCTCTCTCTATTATTCTTTCTGTGCTCATTTATTTATTCTATAAATCCATATATTAATACACTCCCCACTCTTCAATTACTCATACAGATCCCAAAGCTCTTCTCTGTTTCTTTTATCTATCCCTCAGTTCTTCATTGGGTTATTCAAACTGATTAATTCTCATAAAAAAACAGAATAGTAGAGTAGAACTCAGTCCCTGTATCATTTCTCTTACTTCGTTTTCTTTGTTAATTCCAAACTTACTGTTGAATTCAGACAAATTCTCTATGTCTCGTATTTTCTCGAGATGGAAGAAGGTGAAGGAAATGAGGCTGCTTTCTTATGCAGAGACCCAGTTGGCTGTCTCAGTAAAAGCTGGCCATAACTTCACGAGGTGCAATTTCCTGTTCAACCAGGTGTGCCCAATCTCGACACACTTGAATTACCTCCACATCGCCACCCATAGAAGCCGGGAATCGCTTATCGGAGTTCAGGAGCGATATAGGTGGGACCACGGTGGCTCGGATGACACCCAGAACTCGAGTTCAAAGACCCACAAGATTCGGGTTGATGCTAATTGCCCACGCTGCAGTAAGCACATGGACGTCCTATTCTCCAATCGCCATTTCCCCACTTCTTCTGGTTCTGCTTCCAATTTGATCCCTCCGGTTCCTCGTCCTGGAGAAGGGGGTTATCAGGCTGTAAATCTCTGCCCCAATTGTAAAACTGCATATTACTTCCGTCCTTACGGTATTGCTCCTCTCCAAGGTACCTTTGTAGAGATTGGCAGGGTGACAAACAATAATGATAATAATACCGCTAATAAATCGCCAAAGAGGATCACACATGGCAAAGATGGCAAGGAAAGTAATAATGGTAATAGTGGCCGCACTGGAGAAGATTATGCTCATAAAAGTTATAGCAATAGTAAGCTTAGAGTGTCATTCTGGGACACTCTAAGATCCTATAGCGGTGGAAATGGTGAGGAACCGCCAGAGACCTGGCCTCCCCCACCATCTAATGGAGATGGGTTGGCCGTGCATACTCCGCCAGGCCCACCTTTTGCACCTGGGGTTAATGTTATACGGGCTTCAGGACCACGGGAAGGTGGTTCAAGCGGCCGGGGTGGGGGTAATGGAGAGAAGACTACCTGGGGTGGCTCCAATTTGGGTAAGGATTTACCCACGCCAAAGGAGATCTGCAAGGGTCTTGACAAGTTTGTTATTGGTCAGGACAGAGCCAAAAAGGTATCCTGTATACGCCAAATTTCTTTAAGACTGATGCCCACATTTTATTCAGTTTTACGTTACTGCTTGTTCAGTATGCTGATGATGTTTATACAGATTTTTATTCTTGAATATAATGCGCAGATGTAATAATGTATCACTGCTCCTTTATTGTTATCTTTTAAGTCACTGTAAATGCATTGTTCCAAGTTATGGCCTAAGACAGTGATCTCACGGATGGTTAATGTTTGGGTTAAAGGTGCTTTCTGTAGCTGTTTATAACCACTATAAAAGAATATACCATGCCTCTTTGCAGAAAGGGTTAGTTCTTTAACTTTCATTTTCCTAGTTTGTGTTCATGGAACTATCACTGATGCTGCTAAGCTCCTAATTCCCCCCTTTCCATTCCTTTATATCTTATTTCTTCTTGTTTATTCTTTTAGGATATTTATTTGCTATGACTGAAGTGGTGGATTTTAATACTAGGTCAGGGGCAGATTCAGGAATTTCAGAAGTACTAGAAGCTGAGGATAATGTGGAGCTAGAAAAGAGTAATGTTCTCTTGATGGGTCCAACAGGGTCGGGTATGGCTTGCAATACAACTATAGTTTTTTTTTTCATACTCATGAAACGAGAACCAATTACATCCACATTGTTTAGATGCTATTTTTGTATCACGTATCTGAAATTATAACTTGTGGTTTGAATTTTTCATCTAATAGGGAAGACACTACTTGCAAAGACACTAGCTCGATTTGTTAATGTTCCATTTGTCATTGCTGATGCCACAACCTTAACACAGGCAAGTATGCTCTCATTCTCATTGATGAGGTAATATACTAATATTAGAATTTGACAGAGTAAGAGTTAAATGTAACCGAGTGAGATGATACTGGCATCTTCATATTCTTGTGCCAAATATCTGACTTTTCAACTAATTTCAATGATAAATATTTTTTTTTGGTATGACTTGCTACTACCAATCAAATTTACCTACATATGAAAAATCTAGGCACTTGATAGTAGGTTTCATGGTTGGTTCAAGGTTTTGTTGCTCAAGGACAAAAGTTTTGGTGTTATTGACTATTATGAACTAAAAGAGGAAATGTTCCAATTTGCAGGCTGGTTATGTCGGAGAAGATGTCGAATCAATCTTGTATAAACTGCTTGCGGTATATGATTTATTCTGTGGAACTATCATGTGCTTTTAATAATTTATCAAGTCTTTCTAATATTGGAATGTGCTTGTTTATGACTTTCCACTACCCTGGCATTTTTTTGGTGTTATGCCCAATTTTACTTATATGGTTGATGACAAAGGAAGGTTCTTAGAACAGAGCTTCGTACATTTATAAAATTTGCCTTCTCTAGAACCTTAGGTGAAATAAATAAAAGCCAATCTAAATCCCTATTTGCTTAAGACAGGAAAAGTTTAGCTTGTGCCTTCTTTGATTGCTTTCTGCTCATCCAATGCTCTATACTGATATTACTGAAGACTTGTGTTTTTCTTGACATATTGTATTATTCATCTTTTCTTGGTTCTCCATTCATATTTTTTATGGCAATTGCACCTGCTTTCATTTTCAATCTCTTTTTTAATTGAGTACTTTCTTTGCTTATTAAGTTCTCTACTTATGTTTAATTTTAGATTTTTTTTTCCTATTTGCTTAAGATTTTTCAGAAGGCAACATCTTATGGTGCTTCTTCTTGCACTTGCCATTATATTCTTATATAAATCTCATTTTGTGCTGATCAATTTTGCCATGTAGGCAGCGGAGTTCAATGTTCAAGCAGCTCAACAAGGGATAATTTACATTGACGAAGTTGACAAGATAACTAAGAAGGTTTCTTGCTTTTTTAATTGAATAAGTTCATGATTGTACATCCATTGTATCTCTTAAATGTTATGGGTACTATTACAGGCTGAGAGCTTAAATATCAGCCGAGATGTTTCTGGTGAGGGTGTTCAGCAAGCATTACTAAAAATGCTGGAAGGCACTGTAAGGAACTGTTCTTAGCAACCCTTATATCATGAGCATAAGAAAGTCATATCTTTTATATGTTGCAACTAAATACTGCAGTTTGACATGCAATTTGTTACCGTAGGTTCTCATTGCAATTGCATTTTGAGCTTCTCTTCCATTATATGCATGGGGTTTTTAACGTATAATTGGTTATTCATGTATTGGAGGAAATGTCAGTTAGATTAAGCAAAAACAGCATATTCTTCATTTTGGTGGCTTCTCAGATTCAAAGGAGAAACTCTTCAGATAGATTAATCAATTAAAGGATGATGTTCTGTTATACAATTCTCAGGCATTGAGAATTGAGGGGTTCAAACTTAAAGCGCACTTTAGAAGAGTTATTTGACACTATGGTAATAGTGATTATTAAGAATGCTGTTCCTTCTCTTCTGCACCTTGGACTTGAAATAGAATACTTCTTGCAAATCATTGGTGCTCGCACTAATCCTTGCTAGTGACACAAGCTAACGCTAATGCAGCATCTTTACCTCACTTTGTCTAGCAAGGAATCAAAATTTTAAACTGCAGTCTAGGCGACAAATGCAATCTTTATTTTCTAACTTCCTAGGGACATGTGCATGGATTTAACTGATTATGCCCTTATAAAATCCCTAGACGTTTCATGGCCAAAATAATAAAGATAATAATTTAATAAATAAATAAATAAGTGAGACTGAAATGTCAATTATTTGAGATTTAGTAGGCTCCCTGGTTACTTTTAATGCGTTTTTCAGCCAAAGTGCCTAGTATACACTTGAATGGATTTTAATGATATTTTAGTTTGCAATATAGTTTCTCTGAAAGTTTAGAGTAGGAATTATATTAATATGACGTGTCTGTTCCGGTTCTCAGAACATTTTCATTTTCTTCCAAATTCAGAGATTATTTGTGCTAAATGTTTCTGAAAGGATAATTTGTTGTATAATAGTTAGTGTCAGTTTTACAGTAGCCTAAACTTAAAATAATTTCTTATTGTCTAGGTAGTAAATGTTCCTGAGAAAGGAGCAAGGAAGCATCCACGGGGTGATAACATACAGGTATGTTGTCTTGGAAAGTATATCTTGTTTTATCATTCTTTTTCATTTCATTTCATGTTTGTACTTGGATATGATTAGAAAAAATTTCTCATGCAGTACCTTTTATTTGCTGCTGATATATTATATTGGTTAATAAATCATTTTTTTCTTATTTGGAAAAATAAGGAAAAACATAAAGGATTGTACGATCACCATGTGGTTGGTATTGGAAACACTAATGAACACACAAATTTTTTTTTTTGACAGTTGCAGAAAAATTCTTAGTCCGAAGGTCAAAATCATATATACAGAAAATAATTATTAATGTCCTTGTTGGGGTCAAGAAATATGAGTCTTGGAAAATGTCATGGATTTATATATTTTACATTTCTCCTAGTAGTAATCACTGCTCTTTTTCTTTTTATTTAAAAAATAAAGCAATAATGGGTAATTTGAAACTTCAATTAGCTACCCACTTAACTACAAATTCCATTGTATAGCTTAAGATATGTACATTGAAGAGGCTAAGATACCAAACTCCCCCAAAATCATGTATATTATTATAGATATAAATAGATATTATATAAATAATTGTATCAAACAAATTGGTTTCCAAAGAATTTATTAAATACTTAGACTTCCAAGGAGCAGGACATTGGAGCATCTATCGAGGGCACTTTCAATAACTTAGTGCAATATGCATTTAGTTCTAGTAACACTTAGTTATTACTTTTATGATACAAGCGTTTGGATAGAACTCACCACTAAAAACTAGCTCGTAAGGGGAGGGTGTTCAAAGCCTATATAAG
Organism: Ceratonia siliqua; assembly: GCA_034509205.1. Taxonomy (NCBI): domain Eukaryota; kingdom Viridiplantae; phylum Streptophyta; class Magnoliopsida; order Fabales; family Fabaceae; genus Ceratonia; species Ceratonia siliqua. Next base: position 11,224,152 of record JASKGM010000001.1, on the reverse strand, counting down.
CCCCCCACCAAGTGCCCATACACTCGATGTGGGACTCCAAGTCCCATACCTTGCTCTGGTCCTTCATTCGTGACTTCCTGGAGAAGGGTGAGGGCTTTCTCTGACCAACAGGTGGCCCTGTCTGTGTGCCGGCGGTTGAGAGGGATAGTTAGGCTCTGATACCATTGATACAAGCGTTTGGGTCTAACTCACCCCTAAAAGTTAGCTCTTAGGGGGAGGGTGCTCAAAGCCTATCTAAGCCCTCCACCAAGTGTCCATACACCCGATGTGGGACTCCAAGTTCTATACTTTACTCTGGTCCTTCACCCGTGATTGCTAGGAGTAGGAGGAAGGCTTCTCCAACCCCGACCTTAACCTGTAACATTTTCTGAATTATCTTCCATTAATTTTTGATGACATGCAGATAGACACAAAAAATATTCTTTTTATATGTGGTGGAGCATTTGTTGATCTTGATAAAACCATTTCAGAGAGGTAAATCCTTCATTGTTTTATTTTGTTGTGTGTGTTTTTTGTTTTTCTTTGGATTTCGTTCTCCAATAATATTGGTTTGCAGGTGCTCTGTGAATCTTGGTTTTTTTGGGAGTATTCATTAGCTTATAATTATTTATGAAAAAAACCAGACGACAGGATTCTTCTATTGGTTTTGGAGCACCAGTTCGTGCCAATATGAGAACTAGTAAAGCAACAGATGCTGCAGTAACATCATCTTTACTGGAGTCGGTGAGAATTGACCCTTGTTATCCAAATGGGAAAGTTTTTGGTTTTCTTTATTAATAACTAGATACTTTAAGCAACTGAAGCTAACATATTATGCACTTCAGCTACTATGATACTGTGTACTTTCCCTAGACCACTCCTCCAGCCCCAAAGAAAATAAATAATTCAAAGAATAAAATTGTTATAGACGATAACTTTTCAAATGAGCCTAATAGTTGCATTAGCAATTTTCAGGTGGAAAGTGCTGATCTTATTGCATATGGCCTCATTCCAGAGTTTATTGGACGATTTCCAATCTTAGTTACCTTGTCAGCTTTAACTGAAGATCAACTTATGCGGGTATTCCTTCAGTGTTATATCTTCTTTGATCCTATCATAGCTTTTGCTGATTTCTCTAAACAGCTTAGTGCTCCTAGGACTAATACTACTTCTCTGATTGTACTGGCTATCATTCTGTTCTTTATTCACTACTGGTGTTCAAGCCAAGAATTTTTATGGTTTTAGCCATATAAAGGCCTTAAATTTCCCTGATTATCTCTTGCTATGTCAAGGATTTTTTTATATTATGATGAGTTAAATGGTAATTTGGCTATTGCCTTTTGGATCCAAAAATGAACTTCGATGTCTATACCATCAAGTTTCCTTTATAAAAGTTGTCGGGATCTCACGTGGGCAAGCACATGGTTGATATTTAAATATTTGAAAGAGAAAAGAATAAATTTGGATAAGGCTACAAAGGTCCAATAATGGTTTTAAGTTTAAGGGTATCGAGTTTCTTATGATTACTTTATATGTACAAAAGGAGGTTGTGAATTTGTTTTCAGTGGGCCCTATAATTTGTCAGCCATCTATATATATATATAATCAGAAAGCTAAGTGTGGGAAATGGGAATGTAAACTAATCCTTGTTGTAGATGCTGCAAGCAACATGATATTTATGTTATGTGTGGGATTTAATCCTTGTTGTAAATTAAATCATAAAGAAAAGTGGGCAAGCCAACCTGAGGATAGAGTTATAGTTCTTTTATATATTTTTGCAGAGATATCTCCTTATATAATGACACAGATATTGTTGGTTTTACAGGTCCTCACAGAACCAAAAAAGGCTCTTGGTAAGCAGTACAAGAAATTATTTAGCATGAATAATGTAAGCACATCTTTCTCTGTGCGTGCGTGTGTGCGCTTACAGGTGAAAGCCTGAAACCACCTAACTACCAGATCCAGATCAACCCAAACCAACAAAATTTAGGCATTTGGAGACACAAACCCCTACAACTTAAATTGGTTTATGTTGTCTATGGGGGATCTAATCTAACAATGACCACTGACTTATTATATCTTTTATTATGAATATTTATGTCATTAAAATAAATGCACTATATACTCTCACACTTCTTCCTATTTTCCTATTCTGCCCAACTAAGTAATTTCCTCATTTCGTATCCCTCTCTTTCCTTGTGCGTTTATTGACTGCAGCCTGCCTCTAAGCTGCTGCCTTGTGATAACTACAGCTGTTCTACTATTCGAACATGATTTAGAAACCTGATTGCCTATCAAAATTGACCTTGGATGATTTGGTTTTTAATGCCTTTTGTTTCCATTTGAAGTTGGTTTCTGGTTTGAAACTGGTTAAATTGTTTCAGCTTCTATTGCATAATCATCCAAACTGCCCTGTGTAATTCCCTTCCTTGCCACCCTTCCCTCCAAGCTCAACCATCTGAGTGTGTTCATTTTTGTTCATTCATTTTGGGTGTAAATCAGTAGTGATTTAAAAAGGGGTTTTTTTCTTTTTGGGGGGGGGGGTAAGAGGACTATTAATCTGAAACTCTACCTACACTTCAGGTAAAGCTACACTTCATAGATAACGCACTGAGACTGATTGCAAAGAAAGCAATGGCCAAGAATACTGGCGCCAGGGGTTTAAGAGCCCTTCTGGAAAGCATCCTGACTGAAGCCATGTTTGAGGTATGAAAGAGCCTATTGTTTTTTTTAAAATACCTGGCTATCATCAAGCATCTAAGACTGATGTATTCAACGCTTATATGCACCAGATTCCAGATGTTATGACAGGAAATGACTGGATTGAAGCAGTTGTTGTTGATGAGGAGTCAGTAGGATCAGTGAATGCCCCTGGATGTGGAGGCAAAATTCTCCGTGGAGATGGTGCTTTGGAGCAGTACTTAGCCAAGATGAAGTATTCAGTGGTATGATTATGATCTTATATCAAATAAGTGAGTTTGTACCTATGCATGGGCGCTGGACTACTGGTCTAAGATGCCTTTACAGCCACAGCTAATCAATCACTTCATACTGGATATGGTTTTCTTCATTTGCAGCAGTTATGAGCCATTGAGTAATTAGTAAGTAATTTTGACCCAATTTGTTTAATATTTTGTAGGTTAACAGTGAGGCAGCTGAATCAGAGTTACAAGACGGGGAATCGGAGCTTTCATCAAGAGCCATGAGCCTGTAATAATATATTTACCACAGTTAAGGGGTATAATTTATCCTTGCCATTTTTATTTGTAAAAATCACATTCAAAGATGGCTGTAATTGTCCCTTGTGTAACAGCATAGCTTCTTTTTTTTACTTTTATTGGACGGGAAGGGAATAGAATAACGAAAAATGTTGCTTGCTAATTTAGGGGGTACTTCATACAAAATTTCATGGCTTCCAGGAAGGTCCAAGTGAAAGCACTTTACTCCTTTACTCACGTCCTACTGATATTAAGGCTCAATTTCTGAATACATTGTCTGATTATGTGCTACCATTGTTTCTCTTATTGGACTCTCTGCCCCCACCCTTTTTTGTTTGTTTTTCACTCCCTCCTCGTCTAGTAGTTTGGAGAAATGGTATATAACTGTTTGTTTAAGTCCAATAAGTTTATTAAAAATTAATATAATTTAGTCCCTGAAAAATGTCATTAATCACAAATTTATCTTTAAAAAAGTAATTTATTTGAGTCCTGAATTTTTTCCATTTAGATTCAAATTAATTCTTTTGTCATAAAAAGATTAAGTTGACCATAAATTAGGAAATTTGAAGATTCAATAGTACATTTAATTTTTTTTCAAGGACAAACTTATAATTAATGATATTTTTTAAGAATAAAAAAGTAAACTTAATTATCAATAAATTTCCAGGACGGACTTACCAAGTTCTAGAGGCTACCAGTGCTAATGTCGAAGGTGAATGGGAACAAATATAGTCGAGTGTCCTATTTCCTTTCAACAGTGTAAGGGTAGCAGGGCACAATGCAAGGTCACAACCATACACAAGAATTCTTAATTTAAATAAAGAAAAAATAAATTGCTTATTGTCCATGAATAGAAGCCACTCCTAAGTCCTCGAATCAAAAGGATATTGGGGAGTGCATTGATCTAAAAATTCCAAAGAGAAGGAGCATTTTATTGGGCTTTAAAGCTGGAAATAAAATTTTGGGCATCTGAGGTAGTTGGAAGTGCAGGAATTGCTCCTTTCTGGGTTGTACAGATTGCTCCACAAGCATTTGCAAATGTCAGAGCCTCTCTCAATTTTGGTTCGTCCTGCATAGCGTATACAGTCAAGTGACCAATTAGTAGGGACAGAAGTAAATAAAGCCCAACCTTGAAATTAAGCGAGGGAAGAAGAGAAGAAAATACATCAAATATGGACGCGTCCTTGGCCACAGACAAGAGAAGTGCACCAACAAAAGAATCACCAGCACCAGTTGTGTCAACAGCTTTCACTGAGAACCCAGTTACCCTTCCTTTGAAATTCTGTACTCAAATAACAGTATAATTGTGTTAAGAAGCATGGACACAGACACAGACACATGACACTAATGTGGATATCGCAATGCAACAGAATTGGAAGTGTGGCACTGTAATTGATACAAGGGTTTGACACGAACATGACTCTTTTTTTTTTTTTTTTTTTAAGTATTGGTGTTTAATAGTAATTATGTAGTTTAGATTACTCTGCCAAACCATAAAAGGAGGGGTGCAGCATACATATGTATAATTAGAAATCTCCCTTCTCATTGTGGGATAATAAATCAAATTATTGGGTCATAAATTTGTTTGAATGAAACCAACTATGAATCAGTAGTGATAAAAAGAATCCTTGACTCATATTTCTCCAGAAAATGTTTTAGTACCTTCGAGAAGTATCTGCAACCCTTCTCTCCATCAGTGACAACAAGAAGCTTTAACTTATCATGCCACAGGGACAGAACAACATCTTCATTTTCTGGATCTCCTTGTGTAAGAAAGTGAACTTCATCATCACTCACCTATATAGACAATGATAAAATTATTTTATAAATACTGCAGCAAAAACACTCAATATTGGAGGGAAGACTTGACTATATGGTACTAACACTAAATTAGACAATGGCAGTGCGAATTCAGAATCAATCTTGTCCTATTCAGTCATTTTCGATTAAATTCTACCCTGTTCTCTTCAAATTCCATGCCAGATCCATATTAGGATTAGAGTCATTAGACATAAACACAAGTTTCATACTTTGATGAAGTCAGCATCAGACCAGATACTCCTGATACCAGACCTAGCAGCCTCAGGAGAAGGCCACAAAGGTAGCCTGACGTTTGGATCATAGGACAGCAATGCACCACTTTCTCTGGCAGCTTTCATGGCTGCCATGTGAGCTGATCTGCATGGCTCAGATATCAAGCTAATGGATCCATAATGGAATATCTTGGCCTTCGTAATCAGACCCACATTCAATTCAGAGTCCTTCAATAACATATCTGCACTGGGATTTCTATAAAACATGAACTCCCTCTCTCCATCCTTCCTCAATGTCACAAAAGCCAATGCAGTTCTTGCCTCTTTATCAAAACAAACCCCATCTGTATTCACCCCATTATTCTTCAAGATACCAGCTAGCATCCTGCCAAACTCATCATCTCCCATCTGATCACATTATGATCATTATTAAGCAGATATTGTTCTGAAAATAATTAATAATTCTAATGATAATACAGGGAGGTTTGCAGAAGAAATTAAGAACCTTGCCAATAAAGGCTGAGTTTCCACCAAGTTTTGAGATGGCACAAGCAACATTAGCAGGGGCACCACCAGGGGCTTTGAGAAAACCCTGAGATTCAGCCAAGGAGACTCCAGATGTGTTAGGAACGAAGTCGATGAGCATCTCACCGAATGATATGACTAATGGAGCTTGGGAGCTTGTCATCTTCTATCTCCTCCCTCTTCTAGCTGCTACTGCTTTTGTTGTTGATCTTTCTGTGTCTTACAAAATGCTCTGTGAGGGCGAAACCTCATCAATGTTACACATGACATACATTTATATGTCAACCTTGTCATGAGTGTAATACTAACCTTTTTTTAGAGTGGAACTTCGATGTAAAATAAAGTGGATTATCAGAATTAAAGTTGATAGTAAATTTTAGAGTAAATTACTTATTTCTCT
>JASKGM010000001.1:11200697-11217897 GCA_034509205.1 Ceratonia siliqua | reverse complement strand
GCTTTTAGCTTGTTGATAGACCCATCAGTGTTTAGTTTTGTCTTATAAACCCACCTAACACCAATTATATTTTTGTTGGTAGGTTTTTCAACAAGCTGCCAAGTTTCATTTTTCTTAATCATCTTCATTTCTTCTTCCATTGCCAATCTCCATTCATCATAGTTTACTACTTCTTCATAGCATGTTGGTTCCATAAGTCACAAGTTACACCTTTCATAGATGGTATTAAGAGACCTTGTACCTTTGATAGGTATATGATCTACTCCATCCATTAGTGCTTCTCCATTGACACCTTCTGCTGAAGTGTGAGTCAATTGTTTAGCAGATTTGTTACTTTCTAAATTCTCAATTTCTTCTTTTTCTCAATTCCAACAGGCATCTTCATCAACTTTAACATCTCTGCACACCATAATTTTTCTGTTTTTAATGCTAAAAATTTTATAACCCTTTGTTATACTACTATAACCCATAAACACACATTTCTCTGCTCTTAAATCTAGCTTGTCTCTCTTGGTTTCTGGTATCATTACATAACAAATACTACCAAAAACCTTAAGATGACTAACTGAAGGAATTGCTCCAGTCAAGATTTCATAAGGTGTTTTACCTTTCAAGGCCTTTGTAGGAAGCCTATTAAGCATATACACTGCAGTATTGATTGCCTCAGCCCAAAATATTTTAGGAATTTTCTTCTCCAATAACAAACATCTAGCCATTCCCATAACAATTATATTCTTCCTCTCACTCACTCCATTCTATTGGGGAGTGTAAGTAACTGTAAATTGATGATGTATCCCCTCTTTCTCACATAATTCATTAAATTTCTCAAAAGAATATTCAGAACCATTATCTGATCTGAGCACCTTGATCTTACACCCACTTTGGTTTTTAACCAAGCCTTTAAAGCTTTGAAATACATATATGACTTCTGACTTCATTTTCATGAAATATACCCAAGCCATTCTGCTATAATCATTAATAAATAGTATAAAATACTTGCTTCCCTTGAGTGACTCGGTTCTCATGGGTCCACACACATAAGTATGGATCAGTTCTAGTTTGTTTGAAGCTCTCCAGGCTAAATTTTTAGGGAATGGCAGCTTAGCTTGCTTTCTTAACTGGCACACTTCACATATAGTTGTTTCTTCACTAAGAGAAGGCATATCTACCACTAAATTGTTTTTACTCAAGCTAATTAAAGTAGGGTAATTGAAATGGCCAATTCTCTTATGCCACAGGAGAGACTCATTTAATGAACTAGTTAATGCATGTGATTCTAATTTATTCCAATCGACTGAAAAACTTTTGTTCTTCATCATCACTGTTATTAATTCTTCACCCGAAGGATTTAATATAGTGCAGCCCTTATCCTTAAATTGTAGAACATAATTTTCTCAAGCATTTGACCCACACTCAATAAATTCTGACTAATATCAAGAACATACAAGACATTAGGGATCAATTTAGTACCTGCCAAAGTCTCAACAGCAACTACTCATTTGCCTTCAACTTTGACATGTTCACCATTGCCTACTTTAACCCTTGACTTGTAAGTTCTGTCCAATTCTCTGAACTTCAACTCATCAAATTTCATGTGATGAGTACACCCACTATCGACCAGCCAAGCATCTTTTACATATTCAGTTGAACAGCAGATAGCTACAAACAAGTATTCTTCTTACTGATCTTGTTTTTCAACATTTTGTGCCTGCTGAGTTTGTTGATCTTTGTTTACTTTACACACATTTTCTATATGCCCAAATTGCTTACAGTGCCTACATTAGATCTCAGGCTTGAACCAAAAATTTTTTGGTAGGTGATTTGTCTTCTTGCAATTAGGACAAGGTGATCATCTTCCACTGCCCTTTTTCTCTCCATTCTTACTTCATTCTTCCTTCTTCCTTCTGATTTTTCTTTTTCTTTTCCATGTCTTGCTTCTTACTCCCAGTATTAGATGTTTTTCCTTTGTTTTTAACCATAAAGACACCTTCTTGTCTCTCCTCCATCCTCAAGGACCTCATGTGCTCAGTAGCTTGGAGTGCATTCACCAATTCTGAGAGTGTTAGCTTAAAAAAGTCTTTAGAGTCTTCAAGAGAAGAAATCTTTGCTTCAAATCTCTCTGGAAAACTCACCAGCACTTTTTCTACTACTCTTTTATCAGTTAGTTCTTCCCCAAGCAGCCTGATTTAGTTCACAATCTTCATCATTCTATCTACAAAGTCTTTAACATTTTCATCTTCTTTCATTTGTAAGGTTTCAAATTCCCTTCTCAGATTGAGGACTTGCATTCTCCTCATTCTCATACTGTCTTGGAACTCATCTCTAAGCTTGTCTCAGGCTTCTTTGGCAGACTCACAAGCCATGATTTTGATGAACACTTCCTTGTTCACCGCGGAATACAAAATGGTGAGAGCCTTGCCAAGTTTTGCAACATCCTCTTCATGCTTCTTCATTTGTGCTACAGTAGGATTATTGGGCAAGGGTGGAGGATTATAACCTGATTCCACTACTTCCCAGAGTGCACAAGCACTCAAATATGCCTTCATCTTCACGCACCACATGGCATAATTTACTCCATTGAAAACTGGAGGAGGAGGGAGACTAGATGAAGCCATTGCAAGAATGATTATCGGATGAACAGTAACTGTATGGAGGAGCAAAAGAGAAACACAATCTTTAGCTCAAGATCTTTGATGCTCTGATACACTTGTGAGCTTGATCCAAACAAGAAAAGAGAGATTAAGCTTGCAAGAGGAAGAGGGAACCCGAGAGTTTTTTAGAATAAAGACTTTCTATGTCATAACAATAACATTGGGGTACAATCATTTGATATATAAAGCAAAAGACAGCTGACCACACTAAACAAAAGCACCTGGCACAATGTCTGAACATATAGTCATAATAGAGCCAAAAAACTTAAATTTAAAATTTATAGTTTGGCTCCTAAACTAACTAAACAGTACATCAACCAAACACAAACTAAACAGTACAATTAGCAAACAGACACATTAGTTTAACAAAATGATACTTGTAAATTACACCGGAACACAACCTGAATTTTGTCATATCCAATCATGCAATCATTATTGCCTCCTCACTGTCACTGTCCAAGATCATAATATCAAGCCTCATCACAGGCTTGTATTCGTCAGGGATTTATGTTATAGCCTGCATGCACACTTCAACCATAGCTGGAGCTTTTCCATAAAACCTTTTCAGTGCACTCTTCAAGGGAGGTGTGCCAGGGTCTCTAACATGGTAACATGTTACATGTAATTTAGAGTAAAAACTTCGTCCGCTGTAACATCTTGCCAACCATGCTTCCCATCCCTCCACTAGTGATGAATTCTCCACAAAGCTTAGCATTGCGACCCCATGGTCCCATATGCACCTGTGAGCAATAACCACATGCTTTCAGCGTATTTCTTCATCAACATGTTGACACCCTTTCTAATAATTTCTTGTGCACCAATAGTTTCTAGGTACATCTAACAAAGCAGGGGGAGGAAATCCCTCACAAGCCCTATAACTATCACAATCAATAAGTGAAGAGGACTCTGCAAAGCGCCATGGTTTTAGTTCCTCAACTATCCACTTTTGTCAATTACTCTTTCCTATCATTTTAATGGGCTTGGTCCTTCAGCGTGAAGATACTGACAAATCCACACCAGCTTGAATGCATAGCTCCATAACAGCTGGAATTCGGTCATAGTCAAAACGTGTCTCATGCTTAATCCGCTGACCAAAAGAGTTATAGAGATGATAAGACTCAATGAGGAGAAGTACATCACTGATTGTATCCTTGACCCACACATGGAAATTATGACGCTGTGGATTGGTAAGACCGAGACAATCTTGAATATGGTGGCCCGAATGACCCAAATGAATTTATGAGCATTCACTGCATGAATATTGATTTAAATAAGTAGACTTTCTTACATTGAAAGTGATAAGAATTTAAATGCAACATCAGCATGAAAATAAAACATAAAGGTAAATAAAAACATTGTTTTAGTGTTATTTGAAAATAAAAAAATAATAGAGACAAATAAAAAGAAAATAGCAAAAAAAAAAAAATCAAAATGCATTTTAAAACCCAATTCCCTTTTCCTCTCATTATTTTTGGTCAATTTGTGCCAAGCCTTATCTACATTTCTTTTTGTTTTTTAGCCAATAAATCAATTACAAGCCCACTTCCCTTAAACCAAATTTTCGGTTATTCCAATCCCTTACACTTAGACCAATATACAAAAAAAAAAAAAAAATCAAAGCCCCCAACATCTCCCATTCCTTTAGATTTTTCGGCCAACCCATCAATTGTAGCCATGGCCCAATGCTCCTCTAGCCCAAACAACATAGCCCACACTTCCCATGATACATGTAACCCAGTCTAACCCAAATCCTAAACCTACCTGACCTGACCCATCATACACTTAACCAAGTTTTCTCATCTAATCCCCTACGCTGTCCCTTTTCCTTTCACTTTTGCATTTTTTTTCTTCTCTCTCTGAAACCCTAGGTAGCTGCCCCCTCTAAAAATTTCTTCTTATCTTTCTCACTTTCACCCTAGCCGTCACTTTCACACTCTCCCCTAAAGCGAACCCTAGCTGCCTAATAGTTCCCCTCCTATTTTCATTTGCCCTTTCCTCTTTTGCACACGCACACTTCCTCAACCTTTGATCACTGTACATTTGATAGCCGAAATGGAGAGGCATTTTTACTTTTCTCTCTAGCAGCTCCTCAGTATCCATGGCAGAGAAAGAACCTATTTTTGGTCCTCTTTGAGCACCATGCGCAACAACCTATCCCTTAGGTGATTCTTGACAGTCGTGGCCCATTTTGGCGAGATTTAATCTTCTCAGTTGGCTATAAAATGAAGGGGTGCACAAAGAAGAGGATCGGGTTCTTTAAAGGGAAGCTTAAGCAAAAAAGAAAGGTAAGAAGAAGTCAAGAAGACTTTGGAGCTTCGAAAAGGTAACATTTTTTTCTTTTGTGTGTGGTTCGTTACCTTATTCCTCTTGATTCTGCTTAAGCTATGATAATCCCCTGGGTTTCATAAACCCAATGGCAAAAAAGGGATTCCCGTGATCTTGATTGGTGGCTTTCTAAAGAATTAATTTCATCTCATGATTTGATTCGGGGTGTTTGTTTTAATTTGATATTTTGTGTGATAGAGCTGCTTTTTTTTTTTTAAACTGGATTCTAATTACCTCCGAATGGCAGTCCCAAATTTGTTAAGTTAGACTTTTACTCAATACTTCCATTAATGTGGATTTCCATCACCATACCTGCTTATCAGAACTTTTCATCACTACTTCTGTTAATCATATTTTGTTTCTTTACTACTTATGCTAATATGGATCTCACCTGTCAATTTTGTTAATCTAGTTTAACTTGCTTCAAACCTAAACATTTATTGTACTGTGGAGTGCTGATTTCACGAGTTAAAAATCCAGATTTTCGTGTAATATATTTATGATAAACTGACAACATAAAAAAAATGGTTTTCTACAAAACATTTGGAGTTTATTTTCAATCTATTGTTACTAGTTATACCTCGTTGACCAACTAGCAAGTGGATTGATCTATCAAGGCACGCGAATCTCCTAGCCTTTGAGCTCATATTCAACTAATTTTGTTTCATCTGGGTTGTTGTATGGATTTTGTTTGTTGTGTATGATTGTTTATTTGTTTTTCCCCTCTCTATTTTATATATATATATATATATTGTTTTGGGTTTGTATAAGATTTGTTTTTAGCTTGCTGTGATGTTATTCTTACTTATTTATTTTTTGTAGTATTGGGAGTTGTGTATTTTATTTTTAGCTTCCTTACTCACCCTAATACACACCGGCCTTATTCCTTCTTTCTTTTTTATTATTTTGGTTAGGATAATTATAAGTTTATTGTTCTTTATTCTTTTGTCCCATATGTTTTAATTAGTCTTATTTGTAATTTCTTACTTTCACTTTAAAAATACACAAGATAAATTAAAGGATTTAATTTATAAGTCAGATTATATGTTTCTCTTTTATAAAATGGTTTGTGGATTTCTGAAAAATAGGTGAAAATTCATACTTTGGATTTAAATTGATTAAGTTGGGTTACAATAACCCATGTGACAAACCCATGACATAAAAGCTTAATTCCATTTGGGCTGGACTCTAAAGGCCCAACTAACTAATCTATTTTTAAAAGGACTCGAAAGACTTAATTTGCTTTCCAAAGTATTAAAAGTGTGGTTGAACTCATTTTTAATAATCTAATTTTCACTCTTGAAAGTAACTCATGGGTCCAAGGCTCAAGGCCCTTCTCTTTAAATTACAAGGTCTAAACTAGGATTCCAAAGACTTAATTAACTTTTTCTAAATGGGTTCAAGGGTCCGTTCAAACTAGTTTTCAAAATGGGTTTTAAGGGTTGATCCAAATTATTTTGCAAATAAGATTCCAAAATGGGTTTTAAGGGTTCATCCAAATTATTTTGCAAATAAGATTCCAAAAAGCTGAATGATTTCACTCACAAAAGGGTTCAATAGCCCAATTAACATTTTAAGTGTTTCAAAAACCCAATTAGAATGAAATTTTCAAAGAAAAGATTCAAAAAGTCCATATTGAATAATTAGCTTTCAAAAATAGCTCCAAAGGCCCATTATTCACTTAATTTATTTTTAAAGTATTCCAATTTCACAAAATGGCTTCAAAGGCCTAATACTCCCTTACATTACTCTCCAAAATGGCTCCGAAGTCTCAATTCTATGCTTAAAGGCTTAATAAACTACTTACTTCTCCAAAAGAATTCCAAAGATTACCCAACACTATAGGGATTAAGTGAAAGTTTATCTTTCCCAAAGTCTTAGCTTCCATGGACATTAAGTGGAGATTCATTATTTCTTAATGTCTCAATTTCAGTGGTTTTCAATGGAGGTCCATCCTCCCCAATGTCCTAATTTTCATAGGCCTATGAAAATTTGCCTTCCCAAATGTCCTAACTTCTTTTATAGGCTTTTAAGTGAAAATTTATTTTTCCCTAATGTCTTAACATTCTTAGGCAAGAAATCATACATCTCACCTAATCAATTTAAAATATTCTTGAATTACGTTGACCTTGATCTCTTATGGGGTACATAAGCACTTACCTAGTAAAGCAGGTCTAGTTCTTTCATATTTTACCTTTTCATAATCGCATTAATAAAAAAGGATAATTAAAATACATTAAATTTTTAAGTACAAACAATTTAGGGTAATATCCTTAGGGATGGACGTTGTGTAGTGTCTAACATCTTCCCCATGTGTAATTAGACCCTTGAACCCTTCCTCTGGTTCCAAGGGCCATTTTTCTTCTATTCTTTTAAGGATCCCAATTATTTTTTTAATTAATTGGTGGCGACTCTGTTTTTCTATATGTTTTTTCTTATGCGTTTAAAGTTATAAAATGATGACTTTTCATAGAAATAACGTGCAAGAACTATGCAACACCTTTGATCAGAAGTTCCAAGCATCTAATACTTCATATGCAATAGGAATTATGTTCGGAACAAGCAATATGTTTTTTGGAGGCTCTAGGGGTTTCTCTATTCCCATTTTTGCAAGTTTTTTGTCCTTCCTTGCAGCTTGTTTGATGTCCTTAAAGGGAATAAGCTATGGTTTTTTCTTTTTTTTAAGCAACATAGGCAGAAAATCAACATTTTGGGGTAATGTTTTTTTTGTCTCCTCATCGTTTCATCACTTATGGGCTTTTGACTGGCACATAGGAGACTTCCAGGTAGTGTTCATCCAGCCATGTGAAATTGTTGACACCTAAACTGCAATAAAGATGAAACTCAAGTGTAAGTTCCAACAAAGCTATTTGGAAAATTGCATTAAAGCATCAAACTAAACATAAAGACTTATGTACTTGCTAACAAATTCTCCCCATCAGTTTTGTGGTTAATTAGTATTGGGAGTAATGCTAATGCTCTAATAACATTTAAATATTCTATATCACCTCGGACGAACAATGAAGTAAAAATGTTGTGATAAGACGAGATTACTACTTCAAAAGACTCATTTCAAGATGAAAGTTAAACAGTACCAAGAAGGGAGGGGTGAATTAATACAATATATAAGATTAAATTTTTTGAATTTTTCTACTCAAAATATTTGAAATAATAATTATGTAAAATAGGTCCCTTAAAACTTTTGAGGTGTCTGAAAAGTTTAAGGTACCTCAAAACTAGCCTATATCAGATCCAAAAATAAACTTTAGAAAATAATATGTGGATGGGAAAGAATGCAGTAATTTATCCTGGTTTAGCTTTAACATAAGACATACGTCTAGTCCCCTTGACTCCTAATGAATTTTTCACCACTAATCAATCAACTTTTACAACCCTGATTTTACTTGTTCATTAGTATAAATGTCTCAGAAATTTTAAGATGTATACAATGACTCTTTTGAATAATAGATAATTTGCCTTTTGTAATCACTTTTTGTCTCTGACTTTTTATATAGTCTCTCAAGGTAAAAATCAGAACCAGAAGAAAAATATTCTGCAAATATTTCTTACAGGTTTTATGCATAGCTTTGATGATTTTCTCTTTTTCTTCTACTTCTCTTTTATAACCTCCAAAAATTTGTCATTGTTGAATGCCTTTAATCCTGGAATATTTTTTTTGGCTCCTCCATAAAATTCCACGTCTTTAAAATCTAATTTGGGTTGATAGAATTTGAATTTTTTCTTCCTTTGATATCAGCTTCCATATTCACTTCTCATTCCTTTTCTTTCGAAGGTATTTGACTTTGTTACTGTTCTTCCATTTTGGTTTTCTTCCTTCATAATCATTGATGATTTCCTTGTTCAGACTTATTATTCGTTTTGAAAAACCTTCCTTATGCACTTGATCTGAGATGATATGCTCCAGCCAAGATCTACACCATTTAATGAATTTTCTTGTTACTTTGCTGATGCTTGTTCGAAAATTGAGGAGATAGAAATTTGAGCAAAATTTGCATAGCAGAACATTTGAAGAATGAGTTGGAATACTTTACATTTTGTGATAATTTCTTTCCTTTTCCAATGAGGTGTCTCTTTACATGCTGCAGACAATCAGTCGTTGCAAATTTTCTTTCCTTTTCCAAGTGATAAAACAATGTGTGGCAGAGGAGAAGAGAACTTTGGAACAAGTGATTGCTTCTCAATACATTTAGTCTCTTTTTTTTTTTTTAAATTGCAGGTCAGCTTTTGTCCTTATATCAATTAATCCCATTTTACTCCATCATCATATATTATCCACTTTTGTCTTTTTCTTCAAAGACTTTTTACTCTTTTACCCACAAGACTTACTTCCTTCTACTAATTTAATTAGTTTCAGCGTGTACCTATAGGACTTACTTCATGATAATTTTCAGCATATACACCATTTTGACTTTTCCACTATGTTTATTGCATAGCATGTCAGTTGGTCCATTTCTTCATATTTTTGTATAATTTTTGGCTTTTCATTCAATGCTTCCAGATTATCTCTTTTGTTGTAACCCAAGAATAAAACTTCTTTTTCTTTCTTTTCTTCCTTGATTTATGGCTTTCTCTTCAATGTAGTTTTTCCATAATTGAGTGCATCAACCTTCTTTCTTGATATTCTCTATATTATTCTTACAAATGCCTATTACAAAAATAGCAAATAATTAATATAATAAATTATATTTTAACTTCATTTGAATTTTGATTTGAATATCTTAAAAATTTATGACATAAAAAATATTTTTCAAATTTATTTGTTATCATCAAAACTCTAAATCATTACTTAATGAAACTTTAGAGCTAACAAGGGTCGAAGATAGCAACTTCGAAATCCTCTTTCAGTCACATACTTAACAGAAGTAAGCCAACAATAAAATCAATGACCACTATAACTAAGTATCGTCAAAATTTTGATGTGATGTTGTGATATTATTATTTCTGGCAGTAGTTGCTTCCCACACACTTGTACACCAAAATTTCATAATAGGATAACGCAATGAACTAGGACATTTATGCTAGGAGCCTAGGAATATCTACAATATTGCAAACTTATATCTGAAATGGTTCATAAAGAAACTCGAGAAAAGCACATAAAAGATAAAACCTTCACACCAAGAGAATATGAATTAGAAGCTGATAGTTGTGGCCTCATAGACTCCATGCCCCGGCAAAAGCCTGCAAATTGAAAGTCACGGCAAAAGAATTAACAAGGTAGATTCAAAGACAATAAAGGAAAAGGCAACTCACCCATATAAGATGTGGATCCCATACTGCAGAAGAAACTACTGGCAGTCTCTGGAGCATCTATTTGTGGGAGTATTCTGCGTACATATTAAAGGAGACAAAAGAATGATGCTCCGTAATTTTACACCTAATCATATAATATATCAAATAAAAACACGAGTAGAAAAATATTGTCTTGTGCAAGAGAGTGCAAAGGTATCAGCATTCATTACATATTTATTCTTCTGAAAGCTATTTATTTCCCCTTTTCGTCTTTAGTTTCAGTATTTTTCTACAACTAATTCTCTTTTCCTGGACCAGGCTTATATCCAAACATGTGTGTGCGTTACTGAAAATAGCATGCTAAAGACTGCACAAATACATAAATACAGTCAAACGGCTCAAACATGAGCAACAAAGAGGCGAATTCACTGCTTCTTGCACAAGCTACTATTAATTTCCAATTTGTAGAACAATTCACCAAAGCCCCATTCAATTTGGTCAGGACATGTAAAATAATGGAGGGATGGATTTATAGAGAGAGAAAGCTCATACCCTTTGAACGAATTGTAACTCAATCGTAGAAGACTATGCTCTTTTAGCTTCTGCTTCTGCTTCAGCTGACTTTATAGGTTAGTGTTGATACGGCGAATGAAGGCATCAGCATTGAGCAACACCGTAAACTGCAACTCAAAAAAGATTAATCATTTTTTAATTAAATAACTATTTATTTTTCAACTACAACTTACAACACCATAATCAAACTTTATTATAATTAAAAATGAAGTGGTTTTCAAAACCTAATTTTGTGAAAAAAAAAAAGTCTTATAAAAGAGTAATCATAATCTTATTCTAGAAAAATATTATATAAATTTATAGATTATATTATATTATAATTAAAGAATACTTGAAAATATTTTTAAAAATAATAATAATTAGGAATATCTTATATCATAAATGAAAATATTATGTTAAATACAATTTTTGAAAACAATAATGTTTAAATTAAAAATTTTTTTTATAGATTCCTCATTTTTTAAAATCACAAATTTTTTTGAAAAAATTCTCACAATAGTAAATTTTAAAAAGTATAGAAAAGGTCTTCAAAATATTTTATTAAAAGTTATAAATACAATTACAACATGTGTAACTATGCGTGCAAAAAAAAGGCTTTATTTTTTTCAAGTATATTTTAATTTTGTATTATTTTACTATGGTGAAATGGGCAAATACCAACTTACATTCTTAATTGCAGGGTTATATTTTCTTATAAATTTATTTTTCACATAATTTAAAATAATAATATTCATACATTATTTTTTCTTACACTACTCTTACACCTCATCTCATATATATTATTTTATTATTATATATCACTTACAATAATCTATCACCATCATTATTTTATAATATATCAATAATTAAAAATAATATATAAAAAAATAATATATAAATATTATTCCTCTAAAATTTATATCAATCATTCATTTCATCTACCAACTCTCTTTTTATAACATTTTTACCCCTCTCCCACTGTTATTTTCATATTTGTGAGACATATGAGTCTTGTTTAGTAAAAAAAAGCATTATTCTTATTTGCTGACCTTTTTCTCTTCCAAAGTGCCCAACTCTCAATGAAGAGTGATGCATATTACTTGCATTCACTATCTGATTCCCTCTTCATTTTGACCAAAAATTCAGTTCGTATTCCAACAATCAGAACATTTATTGGTAGGCCCGGTGGAGGAGGAGGGGGGGGGGGGGGTGAGGGTTGGGGTAACAGCTTCAGCTGCAATAGCGAGTTTTTGCTACTTCAAAATGCTTATTTCATCCAGCTTCACACAGTATTATGCCAAATAAGGTCATGAATGTACCCCATTTGCATTCATTAGGTCTTCCTAGTAGGATTTATTCAAAGTTATAATGCTTGTTCACAGCACCGGACACATCCCAAGTGCAACTCATCCCTTTTGGAAACACAACCAAGTCACCAGCACCAATTTCAACTGACTCATTTGCCCCACTTGGTGTAACCTTCACTTTTCCTTCCAACAGATAGCAAGTCTCTTTGGATTCATATGTCCATGGGAATTTGCTTGGAGAGCAACTCCATCTGTTTTACATAAAAAATGTGAGCAACACAGAGAGATGATGCATATGCAAGAAACGACATTCAATAAAAAATCTAAAGTTAAGAATTTTAAGTTTTATTTTGCAAGTATAAATCTAACCAAAAATAGCACCATTCTGAAGATTAACAGGTATGGCTGAATTGAAAGAGAAACATGCAAAGATAGAATGAATCATTGAAACAAAAACACAAATAGATACATTGTTTGCAAGTTTATTCACCATAATTATATAAAATTCTTGATAACTGATCTCAAATTTACAATGCCATAAATGATAGTTTTCTTGGTTCACACATATGAATATGAGATACCCATTGGGCTGCACTAGTTGAACCTCAATTTTGCAGTTGATTATTGGTATTGAACCTATATCCTGCACCAAGGATATTTTGAACTACTGAACACAAACTTAAAGCATCTAAGTAACTGAAGGATATTGTGACTCTGCGCATGGTACTTGACATTGCAAGCTCTGGATCAGTTTATCAGTCCAGGAAAATATTTTCACAAGGCAAACATTTAAAACACCATCTTTGATGCTAATTTTATATCAGAGCTTCCTAAAAACCATCATCATCATTGTTACTGATGGCCCCATGAGACACCGCATCAGAAATAACCATCACAAGATTCAATCATTCTCGGGTGGCTTTGTCAGAGTGAAGAGGAGTAAAAGATGATGATTTTTGTTGAGTTTTGACTTTTTGTATGCTTATAACGAACAAAGCTTGCACTCAGGCGAGGCAGTCAGGTCAAAACTACTGCTAAAAAATTTCTCATCTCTTTCTTTCTTTATCCATTTTGTTTTGATTAATTACTATTAGCTTGCATTTGAATAAATCCATTCATAAGAAGTATACGAATTTGATATCTGCATTCAAGTTATGTCATTTGTGATCTTAATTTATTAAATCGTACATAAAATGGCATTTCTTTAGAAGTCTCGTGTTTCAAAGAAATGCCTTGAAGATTGTATTTCAAATGACATCTTTCTTGGAATTATTTCAAACAACTAGTTTAAGAACATGAACTCATTTATTATTTAGTCTACAATTAAAAACCCGCATACTCTTGAAGTTTCATCAAACCAAAATTGTCCATGGAATTCTCAGACAAACACCTATTACATGCATCAAATGGAACCCAAACAATTCTAGTATGGTTTTTAAGATATAATTTTTTTTCATGTTTGCCTAAGTTGTTAAATGGTAAAGGGTAACCATACAACATTGTCTTCGCCATTATTCTCCACATTAATAACATAAACAAAGAAGTAAAAACAACCAGAATCCCTTGGTCCTCAAGGAGACAAAGCTCAAAATACAAATTTATTAAAATAGAAAAATTCCGTGACGTGCGATTCTGAAAACAGGATTCATTCATTCTGAGCTTAATAACACCACCATCTTGCCCGATTTCGGTTTCCCAATCAAGATTAACCAAGAACATGACTTAAACAGAGCAAAGGACAGGAAAACCCAGGGATACAGTATGATTCGTTTACAAAATATGGGAAATTGAAAAAAAAATCCTAAAACAAACTCCATAAGCCAAATGTTAGGGAAAAAGGAAAGAAATGTCCATCAGACTACTAGAGATCATAAAAAGCATTTCAACTTAAGAAACCTGTATATGTATATGAAATTGAACTTACAGTGAAACAGGAAGAGGAAGATGGTAAACAAAAGTACTTACTTGGGCCATTGCCTAACACCAAGCTGGGTGAGTTTGTCCTCAGGAGGGTTCCTCTCGATCTTGATTCCCAATTTCTCGGTAGTCATACTCTGCTCTTATTGCTCACTGAATGCAAAGGCCTTGCTACTATCCTTATACTGGTTAAGGGAAAGGGGCCCGAGCCAGCAGCTGTATTTATCGGAGAAGAGAATGAAGGAAGTGTTTGGTTTGTGAGAAAAGCAGGGTAGTTTGGGATAATTGGGGGCGTTTGGATGAGATGGTAAGGATTTAGTATTTGAATGTAATTATATAAAATTAATTTTAATAAAAATATTAAATATTTTAAATTTGAATGTAAAATTATAAAAATATTTTTAAGTATATAAAATTATTAAAAATAATATATAAAAGTTATTTTTAAAAAATTTATGAAAATTTTTAAAAATATATGTGTATAAAAATTTTTTAATTATAAATTTTTATTTTTAAAATAATTAATTTTTTTTATAAAAATATTTTTAAAAAAATTTAAAAATATCCAGCGGAAAAAGCGGATCCAAGGGACCCACACCCATGTCAACTTGGGTTCAGATTCGCTGATTCGCTCATGGACCATGGTGGGCTTTTCCCGGCTTGGGTATAAGTTCATCGTCATTCATGGCAGGACAATTATAAATTTGTCTTTATTTTTTTGTACATTAAATTCCTTTTTTATCCTTTATTTTCGTTTACTCCTTTCTCATCGTTGGCAGTTTTTTTTTTTTTTTATCTTTTCAACAAAAACAAACAAAATTTTGGTCCTCTGAAAGTTTTAAATATATTAGTCATAGATAAGAGTTCTAAAATTTTTGAGCAATTATTTAAGGATGTCTGTCGGCACCACCAAATAATTTGCTTGCGTCTCTTTAATAATTGCTCTTATATTTAGAATGTAATAAATTAATAATCATATTTTAAAATATTATCGATACTCATAAATAATTTTTTTAAAATATATAATAATGTAATACTCATCAATTATTAATTTTTTTAATAGAGCAACTATTTTGATATTTATACATTTTAGAATGAAATAATAGTCTTCTGAAAATAAAAATTATAATTTATTTGTAGTTATTTTATTATACTTGGAAATGCACACAATATTCACAGAGAAATTAAATACCGAACTTCTGCTGTCTTTATAATTCAAATTAACATCATAAACCCTTTTACAAATCTGGCATCATACTGATGGAAGATGTGGGAGGAATGCCTTGTTGATTAGTGAAAATGTTGTTGGGATCAATCAGAGTCTTGGCCTTAACCAGCCTGTTATAGTTACTCAAGAAGTATTTTTCACCCCAAACCCTGGCTTCTTCCACAGCGCCCCTTATATAAGCACTGTTTTCAATCCGTTCCAGTACTCCCAGGTCAAAATCCATGTAGTTAATATATGCAGCCCTTGGACCCCATGAAACAAAGGGAGCCATTGAAAAATAGAACCCTCTTATCCAGTCAATATACTCACTGCTTTTGTTATTATCTGTTTCTTTCCAGTAGATCAGGTACTGAATTGTAAACAGGTTACCTTTTCTGTGAGGAAATGCTATGGAATCATTGCTTATCTTATCCATCATCCCACCATAAGGGTCCAAAATGACAAACCCTTTAGGCTCCTTTTCAAGGATATCCAGTGCTGTTTCTATGCCCTCAGGAGGAACAGGGGTCCTTACAAAATCTGATTTGGCCTTGAAATATTCCTTATCTTGAAAATATCTATTCTTCAAATCAGATACTGAGGTTCCATTACCTAGGCCGGAGAAGAAAACAATTGACTCAATCCAACTCATTTCTATGCAGTTTTCTTCCACAACACCCAATTCAGGGAAAACCTGATTTAGAATAGATACGGCCTTGGCCTTAGGACCCAAATAAAACCCTTTAAATGTTGCTGATAAGCCTACAGTTTTAGTTTCAGGCAAACCAGCACCAACAAAGCATGACAAATAAAAGCCATCTTCCAAGTTGGGTGCTACATATTGCCATTTGTTCACTAGCTTGGCAATATAACTTTTTGTGCCTATTCTAGAGACTATGAAGCTAGTTACAACCTTTGGCACTTTCAACAACTGGATTTTCCAGGCATAGACAATCCCCCAGAGACCACCGCCACCACCTCTGATAGCCCAAAACACATCTTCTCCCATGGTTGTCCGGTTTAACAATTGCCCATTGGCATCAATAAGAAGTGCATCTACCACATTGTCTGCTGCAAGTCCATATTTTCTTGACAGCAACCCAAATCCGCCACCACCAATATGCCCACCAACTCCCACAGTTGGACATGACCCAGCTGAGAATCCATGTTCATTGCTAGCCTGAGAGATTGCATAATAAGTCTCTCCCAGAGTAGCACCACCTTCAACCCATGCCGTGTCTGTCTCCATGTCCACCCAAACATGGTTTAAGTTCATCAGGTCAATAATGACAAATGGAGCTCCATCACTGGCAACAGAGGAAGTCCCTTCATAGCTGTGTCCACCACATCTTACTCTGATTTCCATGGAGTTTTCTCTACAGCAGACTGTAGTGTTCTGCAGCTGCTCCAAACTCTCAGGCAGTACAATGACTATTGGCTTAGGGATCGTGGGTTCTGCAAACCGAAGATTTTGAATGGAAAAGTGGAGGATTTTGAAGTAATTATAAGGAGAAGATTGATCATGGTCTATGTCCAGGAATTTGGTGAAGTTGTTGATATTGTAATGAGTCAAGCAAGAAGTGAAGTCTGAGAACGCAGCAGATAAACACAGAGGAACATATAAGGATAACAAGAGGAAAGATACAAGGGAAGAGTTTTTCAGAATGCTGAACATGGCTTGAGCTTGTGAGTGTAAGAACTAAGAATCAAACTGCTCTGCAATTTGTGCAGGAGAGGTTGAGTTTATGGGTGTTGGAGAATAAACTCCGTCGTTGAGGACAAAAGGATGCAGAAAACCAAGCAAGTGTGCAAATGTGAGGCCGGCCAGAGTTTAATATTGGAGCTTAGAAGGTAGGCAAAGTAAACTATACTACCAAGGAATCATTTCTTCCGCTGAAATCTGAAAAATTAAACTTTTTGCATCAATTAAATAGAAGTGTATAAGTCTAAGGGTTGATTCAGGTAGTGAAGGGGAACATATAACAAGTGGT
>JASKGM010000001.1:11182223-11194327 GCA_034509205.1 Ceratonia siliqua | reverse complement strand
AAAAAAAACAAAGCTAAAGGAAAAAGCTAGCGCAAGATGAAAGATGCCAAAGTTTTACCTGGTTGTACTTAGCAAGCCGCTCTGATCTGCAGGGAGCTCCAGTCTTGATCTGCCCCTGTTTAATAATAAGAGAATATGACCAGATCACAGCGTCATCAACCCGGGCTAAAAACCGATTTGAGTTTAATTAGACAGTTAAAACTTAAAAGGGTGACAGCAAACAATGTATACACTAGTATGACAAACAAGAACAAAATACAAGAAACAGAGAATATCTGAAAACTTACTGTTGCCAACCCAACCGAGAGGTCAGCAATGAAGGTATCCTCAGTTTCACCACTACAATAAACAAGATGAATTACATGAGTATGCACTCACAAAGAATAAGGCAAGATCAGAGACAGTAATAAATTGGGGGAGGAAATATATGAGCATTCAATACCTCCGGTGGCTAGCCATGACACCCCATCCAGCTCGTTTAGACATTTTCACAGCTTCAATACTTTCAGTTACACTTCCAATTTGATTTACCTAATGAACCAGTAGTAACAAATGACATTCAACTCTTCAGCATTGATAAAGACTTTTGTGAAGATTTGCAGAACAAGTAAGACAGTTCTATAATAAGCCATCCCTACAACGTAAATTCCAAGGTAACCCTAATCCTCTAGAAGAAACAAAAGACAAAAGCTAATTTACCTTCAACAAAAGGGCATTGCAAGCCTTCTCCTTAATTGCTTTCTCCACACGCTGTAGCAGCATCAAGGGACAGAATAATGTCAAAATATTACATTCTATCAGAACATAATTCTAAAGATTATAATGCATAATACCTTTGGGTTTGTGACCAAGAGATCATCACCAACAATTTGCACTTGCTGGCCGATTTCAGCTGTTAACTTTGCATAGTGCTCCCAGTCATCCTGATCAAATGGATCTTCAATGGACACAATGGGGTAGTCTGTTACAAATGATTTGTATACATTCTTCAAGCTGTCTCCTGATATTTTCTGTGACCCGTCATTATTCTGCAATACGGTAGTCATAGCTCAGCTAACTTGGTAATTGTAAGATTATTCATATAGAAATCTCTTAATCAAGCTTCTTCTGAGCACACATACTGAAAACTGACGTGAGGTTAAAGCAACTGATAACTAATTAAAAGAAAGCAATTCAGCCATGGATTGTTTAAACAAGATAAATTGGAAAAGGTTTTGTTTTGCCTACCTCTTCCTTAAAATTCAAGTCATAGGTTTTGTCCTTGTTGTCATAAAACTCTGAGGCAGCAACATCCATCCCGATTACAACCTGCCAGGATACGATATTGTCAGTGACATCTTAAGGTGCCAGGTCAGATTCAGCAGATGAAAGCATCAACCTTTCCAGTATATCCAGCTTTTGCAATGGCAGTCTTCAGCAGCTCAAGACCCTCTTTGTTTTCCTATAAATCAAACAGCAAACTATTTGATTACAACATAGCAAGTTCAAGTTGTATTGAATCGTATGGCAGAGATAACTTCTATAGATCAAAGAGAATCACTTTCTTTTTACATGTTTTAATTTTTTACCACTTATAGCCTTGATATGTGAGAAACATGCATGGCTCATGCTAAATACAATTAATCAAACCATAGACTAGTTTCTAAATAATGCCTAGATCACCAAAACTGAAGGAGCAAATAAGGACCTGGATGTTAGGAGCAAAACCACCTTCATCACCAACATTGGTAGCATCTTGTCCATACTTCTTCTTAATTACAGCCTGCAAGACGAACAGGATACATCTTAATAAACGATACAAAAAAAAAAATTTTCCTTTCATCATTTTCATATTAATTTAAGAAAAGAAATAAAAAAAGCAAGTAAATTGGGGAAAAGGGGGACACTCGCCTTCAGGTGATGATATACTTCCACCCCCATCTTCATAGCTTCTTTGAAAGAAGACGCCCCAACAGGGAGAATCATAAATTCCTATAAAGGAGGCAATGGGCGTAAGATTTCAATAAAAAAATCCCTAACTATTTGTTTTATTTTTTTTGAAAAAATACACATTACCTGCATTGCCAGCTTGTTGCCTGCATGCGAGCCTCCATTGATAACGTTAAATGAAGGTACAGGCAGTACCAAAGTCTTGTTTCCAGCCAGATTAGCAATATGCTGAAATGTCAACAATAAAAACAATATTATCATAACGCAAATAAGATAATCTCATAAAAACTACAATTACTTAAACCATACCTTGTAGAGAGGAGTTTTATTCACCATAGCGCCTGCTTTACAAACAGCAAGTGACACTGCCAAAATGGCATTGGCTCCAAGCTGAAACATTCAAGGTTTTGGAAACCCAAAAATATTCAATGGACGGCTTGTAAAATTCAGAAAAATGCTTCCATTGAACTGAAGAGGAAAAGGAAATATATGGCAATACCTTTTGCTTGCACCACCCCCACTCATTAACTGTTCCATCAAGTTGTTGTACCATATAGTTGTCAATTTCGACCTGCTTGGTTGGGTCCTGTAAAAGCAGAAAACAAATAACGATTTGCATAATTAATCATTTACTTCTAACGAGCTTCAAACAATAAGCTGTAAACCAAAACGCTGCTTAGTACCTTGCCAATCAAAGCAGGTCCTATAATTGTATTCACATTCTCCACAGCCTAAGCCAAGACAAATTTCAAAATTCATAATCAGATCCTATTCATACATGAAACCTCCTCCCTCTCCCTAAAACACACACACACACACACACACACACTCTATGTACAAGAACATGTAAATAACGGGAAAACAGAAACGGGTAATGGTATTTGAAGGCATATCCAAGAGATCTTAACTGAGATCTTAAAAGCTACAATGCAATCTTATTACGAAAGAATTTCTATGGAAATGTTTATCTGTTCAAAAATAGCGATTATAGATAATAAGCACCTTAAGAACACCTTTCCCAAGGTAGTCTGACCCTCCATCCCTCAATTCAAGTGCTTCATATACACCTTCATAGAAAGGCAACTAAGTTAGACTCACTGCTTATAAAACTGACGACCCACGACCAGATGCAAGTTGCAATCACTAGACATTTATATAACAAGCAAATATTATGTATAACGATTATAGATAAACGGATATCATTTCACGTCATGCGAACGTTATCCACAAAGCAGAAGCAGAATTCTCAGTTTCATTCAAACCAAAATTTTTTGGAATAATGAACTTAAAAAAGCGGTAAATCCATATATTCCTGAAACCAAGCAACGCAGTCGAATCATTGGATATCAAAGCTACTAAACAACCAAGTATGAGCGCATGACTGAGAGATGCGAAATACAAAAACTGACCATAGAAAATCAATTCAACGATTGTTTTGACAAAATAGTAATGGCTCACCTGTTGAAGCACCACTAGGCACAGCACCTCTGGCGAAGGTTGCATCAGTAAGAGTAACGTCAACCTGACAAACCAAGCCACATTAAGAAATTACAACAGCGCATGATGACATTAGAACCAAGCTCGAATGCAAGACAGAGACAACGTAAAACCAAATCATTCAAAGCATAATATCGAGAAACCTATATCAATGTTTTTAAAGTGATTTTTCACATGTTTTCTCAGCTCCCAAACAGAAACTAAACAAGCATTTGCAAGTGAAACCAAAAAACCAATTGAGACGCACTTCGACGGTGGGATTCCCACGGCTATCGAATATCTGGCGAGCCTTCACAGCCTTGATCGTTGCCATTGGTCAATCTCTCCAAGAATCGCAGTCTCACTCTCCACTCTGTTTTTTGGACCGGGTTTTCGCGTGAAAGTGACGATGGGTAGGTTGGCTCGGTGGGATTTGTATATATAGAGAGGTTAACACGTGGTAACTTAACACCGGTGATGAAATCTCCACCGTTGGTCGTGATGAATAGAGTAATGATATCAACGGCTGAAATGATTTACTTGGCAATCACGAGAGGCTTGCTCATGTACGGGGGGCCCATCGAGGCATATTGAAAGGAATATGCCTAGGTTTTTATTTTCAGGTGGCGCGCGTGTCGAAAAAGACTTCTCACTTTTCAGTTTTCCCCTTCGAAAAGAGGGATTAAGGGTAAAACGGGAATTTAAGCATTTGTCATGGAAAGAAGTGATGAGAGCGCACCCGGTCTTGATAAACAGACGGCCCCTCCGATGGTTTAGCAGTTAGTTGTTTTGGAAAAGGAAATATCTATTCTACCCTTTTTCCTCTCACTCCTAGTCGGCTATTACTACCGTCTTTACTTTTTATTTTATTTTATTTTATATTATTTATTTATTTTCTATTTCTTATATTTTTAAAAATATTTTAATTTCTTTTTAAATTTTCGACTTTTTTTAATTTTGTTTTCTTAAGCATGTAATTTTTTTGAGATTTGTTATAAAAGAAAGGCTTTTTTAATTTTTTTAAACAAATTTTATTTTTTGTTATTAAAAAATAAAGTCAAAATAAATAAAATTATTTTGCTACTGCCCAAAGTGTCCCAGAAGAGCAACACCCCTAAAAAAAATCATATGATAATAAGAGTAAAGCCTGAAGTGAATTATTTTTAAATTAAATTGTATTAATAATGGCTGCAATGGCACACTTTCTTAAAGAGTTAAGAGGAGAAAGTTGAAGGTTTGTTAAAACTTAAAAGGTACAAATCAAGGTTGTGGGCATAGCCAATTGTTCTGTATTTTAATTTCTAAATCTTAGGGCTATACTTGTTCCTCATGATATTTTTTAATTTTCATAAAATACAATATAAATGAATACTTTTAATTTTGACCATTTGATAATTGATAAATGATTTTATATTTTTAATTTTCATAACTTATTTATTTACAATTTTTTAAAAAGGGGCAAATAACTCTTTCTATTCGCTAAGACGTAAAAGAAAAAAAGAAAAAAATAAGTCAAGTGAATTGAGGATTTACTAGAACTTGATTTAAAACGTGTGATTTAACATAAATTCTTTTTAATCTTATAGTTTTGTTTATTATATTTTTATTTGGATATATATTTTATATAAAAGACATTATTTGTTCGCATCTTAAAATTTAAATAAATAATATCAAACTTAATATTATTATTTCATAAAAAAATATCATTTTGTGTCATTTATCAGAAGGTCAAAATCAAATCAATTTTTTACAACTTGATCATTTTATATTAGAAATAAATTTATAATTACTTACCAATATAATTTAAAAGACCTCTATATAGTGCATGTAAGAAATTTTCAATAGATAATCAAATTGTTTATTTATTAGTTTATAAAAATATATATTAGTTGGGGTGAGAATATGAATAGAGATGTTAGTTTTTTTATACGATATTTTTGAACTAGTTTAAATGTTAATTAAAAAATTATTTTTTAAATAATTTTAAAAGCGTACTCCTCATATCCATACTATGCATTTGAAAGAATAAATTTTTTTAAATATTAATTCCAATGTTTAAACTTAAATAATCAAAATAAAAAATATATCTCCTTAATCACTAGCTAAACCTCTTAAAACTAGAGACAATCGTTTTAATTGTTGATATATAAAAAAAAAATAGATTGAGTCATAAAAAGGTTGTAAAATCATTTTTTTAAAATATGATGAAAGGTGTTATAAGAAAAACTAAATCAATAAAAACGATTTTTTTTTCTTTTTTGCTACAAATTGTTGCACATTTTTGTGAGGTGTAATTATTAAAAACTATTGGAAAATTATAATTACCAATTTTTGTTTCAATATGTAATCCAAATCTTATCATGATAGATGGCAACGATTTTATATATTTTTTTTGGTTTTTAAATAAATATATTTTTTAAAAGAATCGTGTTCATCTAATTGTATATATGACCGAATCGTTTTGGTCATGATACTCTTTTCATTTTTACTTCCAGCTATAAAGAAAATCCTTAATGGTCTAAAAGGGTTTTTTTTTTGCATGTTTCTTATATTCAGGACTGCCATGCGTACTTAATGGGCCAAAGGGGGAAGCCCGATTCAATAGAATATGATATGAAGTTGGAAACACACACTCATGGACTCTGTATTGGGCTGATGAGTGGATCGCTGATTTATAAGGCTATGGTCTGAAGGCGTCAGCCCAATGTTTTAGATCCATCATGTTGTCAAAAGATCTTAACCCAAAATTATTTATTTGTGCAAAGACGATTACGATTTTATATATTTAAAAAAAATCCTTTATTTTTATATAAATAATCACAATTTCTGACTCTTAATGGTCATATTCGAATCTTTGTCCGTTTTAATGAAAGCAAATAAGTGTAACAGTCCAGTTTTCAAATAAGGGGAAGGATTGTTTGTTTTCTCGTTCCTTTTCAAATTACAATGTCCCGTCCCCGTTATATTCAGTATTAGGATAAATTATTTACACATTATCATTTTTTATTTGTAAAAAAATATATAGACTTTTTAAAAATTAAAATAATATTATAACTTAACTTAGTTTTAAAATTCTTTAATTAAATTATTTATTTGTCTAAAACATAATTTATAAAAAAATTATTATTTAAATAATTTATTTATTTATTTTTACTTAATAATATTGAAACAAAAATACATAAAATAATTTTAAAGTTTTTTTATGATAAATAGTAAATAAATTTAAATATTTAAACACATTAAATAATTTTTTTAAATTATTGATAATTAATAATAGATAAATTTAATAGTTTTTAAAATATATTTTAAATATATAAATTATTTAAATAACATTTAAATTTAAAATTAGATTAATTTATAATTTTTTTAATTTTGAAAAAATTGTATATATTTTTATAATATATATAAAAAATAAGATTTAGATATTTATTTCATTGGGCCAAATTCAAACGAAACATTGAATGGAACAACAGTATTATGGGTGACAGGTTAATTTATCTCGTTTTTATGCTAAACCTGCAAGTAGGTTCCCCATATTGAAACAATTATTTTAGATATTGAAAATTTGGTAAATAAGGGTGATGCACTGAAAATTCGCCAAGTATTAAACTAAAATTTGATATTTAAATAATTTTCATATTTATAATTATATTAATTATTTTATATAAATTTATAAATTTCATTTATAATGAGATTATTGTGCAAAAGTGAAAAAAATTATGTAAATTAGATTAGTTGAATTGAAAGTCAACCATTTAAGACAATTCAAAGTCAACCAAAGTGGATGATAACCAATTATTATTGGTGGGTGTATTTCAATCGTTCACATACAACAAGAATTCGTTGCAACTTTAATTTTTTATTTATATGAAAGTTTAATACATTGAATTTGATATACTTAGGTTAGATTCCTATCAATATTTTTATCCTTTTAAGATTAGAAGGAAATTTTGAAAAAGAATATTAATAAATAATATAATCGATCATGTTTGATAAATTAGTAGTTGTCCTTTTAATTTGAACAACTATGATTAGTAAAAAAAAAAAAGATACAAGTTAATGATCTAAAGTAAATGAACAATTAAAATTTATATATGACAGATCATATACATTATCGAATTTAGAGGTAGATTTAGTTACTAAAGATTTTGACCAATTACTTTAAAATAGTAATGTACACTTTATAGCCTTGTAACTTAAATTAATTTGTTTAATAAAGACTTAAATGGAGTAAGAGAGTTGATAGACTGAAAAGGACCTTTACCATCTCTAATCACTTATTGGGCTGATTGTGTTATACTTATCTTCACTTATTAACAGTTATCTTCAGCTATTATCTTCCCTTTAATTGGGTTGAAAGAGTAGATCACCATCAATGAGAGGCAAATCTGTAAACATCAATAGTGATATTTTCAAGCAAAGAGCACAATTTCCAACATAAGAGATTGTTTGGTTACAAAATTAGGTATTTGGTCCCTGTCAGTGGGACATTGTCAAGAACTTCAACCATATTAGAAATTTTCATCTTCACTATCCTATTTTTAAATTAGATCAATCAACATGATCTAGAATTATTCAAGTTGTTCATTATTTTAAATAGTTAAGATATTTATCTTATTTCTTTTCTCCATCACAATATTTTTATATTTTTAATGTTTAAAGTAAATAAACAACACAGATAATCTTAATAAGGTTGATCATGTTTGATTTTATTTTGATTTAGTATGGTAAAAGTATATTGTACTAAAAAATATATATAGTATATTTACATTTATTTATTTTTTATAAACTGAGTATAGGAGATTTTTTTTTAATAAGGTCAAAAGGGTAAAAATAGGAATGAAAAGCCAAATAAAGTTTTGGTTGGTGAAGAAAAACTATAGTATTATTATAATAATGAGTTTTCAATACTATGACTACTTTTCTCTCACATATAAATATTATTTTATTTTATTTATATATAAACAAAACCACTAATTTTATGCTGTAAACAGCCAATACTAGAGTTTTTATCTTAGTTGGTGATCTCAAAGTGATGACAGAGGGGTGCGAGTCACCGAGAAGGTTCCATGTGAGTTTCTTCAATGGTACAATGGACTTTTGGATAAACAATGAAATAAAAGTCCCACAAACAGTTGGGTAGAAACTTCCCACATACATTAATACATCAATTATTAAACAAAAAGATATTTTGTATTGTTTTGTTGGGATAGCTTTCACTACACCTCACCATCCCCATTACCTCCTTAAAATTTGCTACTAGAAAGGTTCTGCCCACGTTGGTGTCTATCCAAACAGGACTTTAAAATAGGCCTAAAGTTCTCTATCTGCACTCAGACACTTCTCTCACTCCTAGTCTTCTGTGTTTTTCTCTCCTCATTTTTCAAAACCATGTTCTATTCTATAGTAGAGCTCATCACTCAGGCTGCTTCCAGCTCTGCTTTCATTTTCGGTTTCTGCAATTTGATCATAGTCATTATCCTAATGGACTTGAAACCCACCCTCAGTTTTAATCAAGAAAGTGAAATTCCTGTGTCCATGGTTAAAAGCACAGCTGTAACTCAAAAACCAGGAGAGAATTCCAAGTGTCAAGTGGACAAGAACACACCGTCAACAGAAGAAGCCGGAGAAGTGTCACAAGGCAAGGAAGAGGAAGCAGTTACAGTGGACAAAATTGAAACACAGAAGAATGATAATTGCAGCAACGAGGAAGAAGACGAGGAGGAGGATGATGATGAGCTGAGGAGAAAAGTGGAAGAGTTTATTGAGAAAGTAAATAAAGCGTGGAAAGTAGAAATGTTGAGCACGAGGACATCATCCAGTTTGGTATAAGACTCTGAGGAACATGGGCCAGTGATGAGGAATATGAGCTTTCTCACTTTATTGGGCGATTAGGCATTTAGGC
Source organism: Ceratonia siliqua (assembly GCA_034509205.1). Taxonomy (NCBI): domain Eukaryota; kingdom Viridiplantae; phylum Streptophyta; class Magnoliopsida; order Fabales; family Fabaceae; genus Ceratonia; species Ceratonia siliqua. Next base: position 11,185,017 of record JASKGM010000001.1, on the reverse strand, counting down.
TCAGGCTTGATACATATTTAGATATCGTTGTTTAGTGAGACTGTGCCGATAAATTTTGTTGTACAATTAAAACTAAGATTTCAGAATTAGTGGTTTAGAAGTGCATGCAGAATTTCTATGGTTCTGACTGAAAATTTCTCACGCTTCTCTGTTTTGAGCTACATAGTGCTAGGTTAGAGTAAAGGATATGAATGAACAAAAGTTAAATGAGTTCCCCACTTCCCCTGAAAATAGGAGATTATTCTTGTTCACATGGATAAGAAGAAAAAGTGAAGTGGAGGGTATAAAGTGCACTTGCTGCCTGGGAGAAGCATATATTGAGATTCCTTCCATGTTCTTTTCTGGTTTCTTCCTCGTAAAGAAATAGTTTATCAGAATTCCCTCCTTAAAAGTTCAAAGGAAGCCTCTGTTTTCATTTCGGTGAAATGAATGCAAATATGGCACTAGAAAAGTTCGCAATTAGCCTTTTCCCAAAGATATAATACAGATGCCTAAGAGAACAGTAAATTATAAAAAATACAGCAAAGTTGCAGTTATCCTTCTGAGTTATGAGTATTTCCTTTCTCTATTTTTCTGAGTATTTCCTTTCTTGATTCTGTACTTAGAACAGGGCTGATATTCTGAATTGTACCTCTAATTCTGAATATCTAGCCCCTCTATCATTTGATTCTGTTTCAAATATCCAGAAAACTTGTAAAGAATTGTTGGTTGTCATCAAAAGATAAATAACCTCTTGCATAAAAAATATATATTTGTAAGAAACAAAACCCGTACATATGATGCTGCTGTAAAAATTCAATTCAGTTCAGCATTTGGTTCTCCCAGGTTATTCAGTTCATGCTGTACTGGAGCTAATAGCTTCTATCCTTACTCTCCCTTATTAGCGATTAATAATATGATAATCTTTAAACATTGTAGTTGAAATTAACTAATTGAAAGCTCTGATGTTTTGGGTTTTCTGATCTAAGTGCTACTAATTGGATGTAGTTGAGAGAATTGTTTCAGAGTGAAACCCTCCCGGAAGAGGTTGGTCTATCACTATTGACAACACAAGAGACAGCAAACCAAAGGTTGAGATGCAATTTCTTTAACCACTAATATTATGGAAAGTTACATTTCAGAAACACCCACATCCACTCGCATTTTCAAACATTCAGATACAAAGTAAAATGAGGAAGAAAATAGCTTAACATATTTCCTACATATCTCATTGCTACACCAATCAGTAAACAACACTAGAGACACACCATGAGAACAGACACATAGAAAACCTAACAAACAGATCTCCTAACTAACACCTACAACAAAAGATTACAACCTCGGAGTCAAAACAAACCTGACACTCATCCAACTATGGGATTGGCTTCATAAGAACCCAACAGGTCAATTGTCAGCGTAAGTCAAGAATGAGTGAGCCTAGATGTGGTTGATTCCGTAGAAAACCACATAACTGGGCATTCAAGACGTTTAGCATGCAACTCCAGCATTTGTTTGGCCGGGGTTATTAGACTCCTTTTCAGGCAAAGGTGTTTTATCATCAGCAGATGAGTTCCTAGATCCCTGGATATTGTTAAAAGAAGCAATATTGTCTGCTTGAAAAGCAGCAGGAGTCACAATAGGCTTTACTCCTCCAAAACTGACTTTAATTTCTTCAACAGAGATAGGATTAACGTGTGCATGGGTAATAGTTGATATATGCTCAATCTTTTGCTTCTTGTGTTTCTGCTCCTGCTGGTGACCTGGAAGAAAACTACCCACGATAACCTGATACAAAAGACAATTCAGGAAAGTGCTAATGTAAACCAAATTTCACTTAATGATGTTATTGTTTGAACAACCAAACAAATATCATATATATTTTTGGTAAATTAAAAAAAATGTAAGATTAACAACTCAACAAGGTGCTTTTTTATCAATGAATATCCTCTTCAATAGCAGTTGGTTTACCTGCACTGGGCCTGCAGCTACCAACAAACCAGCAAGTCCACCTCCCACCACTCGACCATCTGGACCTGCCAAAGAGACACTCATCCCACCAGATCGGCTCCTTGTTACTCCATTCTCAGTTGGCATAAAGGAACCAGACAAGGAAAGAATCTCAAATCGCCCCTGTAAAGGCACCGAATAAGCTTTAGCAAATGTATTATCTTTAGTCCTCACTCGCCAAAATCAAATTTAACAAAATTGTTTAGCCAACTTATTGCATAACCCCAACTTTGGATTTGTCTTCGGTAAGAATCTAACAACCACAATTGATGCATCCATTTTGCACTCAAATATCATCTAACTGTGCTCATCACTTTTAAAGAGTAAAGACCATTCCAGACAAGCAAATAAATGAAGTTTCCATTTTTGGGGCACATGTAAAAGAATTTGAGACCTAATGCCAAACGAAACATACAAGTACTGAAAAAAGCGTGCTGCATATAAACCAGATACATCAGCGTCGCAAATTATGCAGCCCAATTAATGATATAAGAACATCATCTGATATAGAAGAGTGGGACTGCAACTACCTCATATGTTAAGGTACCCCCAGAAGAAGTTGGTTGACGAAGTGTAACATTTGAAATTGTTCCATTTGCAGAAAGAATGCAAATAGCACGAGACCCTTGCTGAGAGAAGGACATGATCTTCATAGTAACATCCTGAAACAGACCATAGGAAAACCACAAATACAAATTAGTACACTGTACACCATATACAAGAAAATAGTGCACTGTACACCATATACAAGAAAATAGTGCACTGTACACCAAAATATAACTTTTATTTTTAATATATAATGTTTGGA
>JASKGM010000001.1:11171598-11182123 GCA_034509205.1 Ceratonia siliqua | reverse complement strand
CACTGTACACCATATACAAGAAAATAGTGCACTGTACACCAAAATATAACTTTTATTTTTAATATATAATGTTTGGATTGTAAAGTGTAAGAAAAATGAATGGTGTTCACATTTCTTCTGTATATTATACACAAATTTACTTGAGCAAAACTATAATCGTGCAAAACATCAAGATATAGACATAAAAGGAAAATGAACAGAATACCTCGCCTGCATTAACCGTAAGCACATGGGGTGTGAAATTGGCACCAACCGAGTATGCAATTCCCTCACCTATAAAATAGATAAATGGGTAGGTGGATAAATAGATAGACGAAGAGGACAGAAAATAAAAAAAATGTACGTCCAAAATAAAGATTTCTAATTCACAACAAAGTTACAATTATCAGTTCATTAAATAAGGTTCAGGTATCATTTAGAAAGATGGCATTAAACTTTTATCAGATGTGACATATTTTGACCAATAAGCTATTCTTCTTTCAGAGTTACGTTTACCAGGAAACATTTTTAAGTAATAACAACACACAAAGCATTTTTGACATTGCAGCCTGAAACATAAGTTGCAGTTATAAGACATAGCTTAACTCAACCTCACTCATTAATTTAAATGGACAATTAACAAAAAGTTTTGAACCAACAGAGTTGATTTCCAAGTTAGCTTCCAATTATTTAACAAACAATAGTATCATTAGGCAACATAAATAGAAATTATATTATAAGCATTATGTTCTCCTAGTCCCTAATTATTCTCAAATCCTGATCAGAATACCTAAGAATATCACAGTTGAACCAAAGTAAAATATGCAGTTTACTAAGGAATGGCCCATACATATCTCATGTATTAAGTGACTAAATCTGGATTCTAATTTTCTGATTACATAATAATGAATAAATTGTTAAAACATACTCCGTAGCACATCATACCATAATATGGTAGTAGTTGTAATTTGCCATAAAATACCTAATTTTGGACACATCATCAAAAAGCGTCTGCTATTCTATGCTTTAAGAAATCCCAAATCTCTTTTAGGACTTTCATAAACATGATACAAAACTTTGATATCTTCGGACATAGGAGTCAGTATCTCTTCTTCCCAGCTAAATGCACCATGGTTAATGAACTAATACAAAATTCACTGTTCACATCTTACCTCTTCATGATGTGCAAATGTATCCTACACATAGGAGAAAACAAAGCCGCCCAGATGAACTTACAAAAATTTCATTACAATTATTTGACTTGTGAATTAAAACTGTTATTCTATGAAGCCACTCTTATATCCAGTATGAAGGAATGAAAATGAAAACTTTCCCTGAAAAAAAATCGTATAACACTACCTATACTGAATTGTAAAGAATTATCCTTGCTCGGATTATTCATTTTTTAGTCTTATCTTGCGATATCCATGGCCCAAGTCAACATACTCAACGCAGTTAGCAGGCTTTTAGAAATAATTATTAGTTAGAGTTTAGACCAGTTCAAGCCAATCACATCAGCTAACAACTGGACTAAAACTACTGAATATGCTGGCGCCTTCAATTATTCTAACTCTGATTAGTGATTTCTGTGGTCAGACTATGCCATCTTCCCTTCATAAAGGGAACAAGAGAATCATGTGCTACCTGAAGACATAACTGACCTCACTGTGTACTATAACCACAAAATATAAGCTTCCGCCTCAACTTCTCTTCCAGATCTGAAAGGGAATCTAAGCTAAGGGTCCACTTTTATCATCTTAAACGCTACTACAAAGGCATGAATCAAATTCAACAAAATAAATATACAGTAGAAAACCAGATCAGAGGAAGTAGTTATCTCTCCACATAATTAAAGCTGAACCCATTAAAACAAAAAAAAATCATACATATCACAAAATATTTTACCTCCTAAATGACAAGACTACTAGTCTAGAGGACTCACTGTATTTATTGCTCTCCAGCTTTCATACACGAATTGTCGAGCAACAAATTACTGTTTCAAATGTAACAGTAAAACACAACCAAAGACTGTAAATTTAAAGATCAAAAAGCCATTTTGGTACCTGGTCCTGGACTTTCATAATCGTACTTATATGACTTCTTGATCGATTCAATTGGCCGCCCTCTACCCCGTTTCCAAGCTGAGAAGTCACCAGTCAACGGAATTGACGATGAAATTGGCATCGGCGACAACGCCAACGCTACCGTCCCATCTGGCCCATACTTCCTAGGCCTCCCCCTTTTCTTCTTTACTTCTGTAGTTGGTGTCGCTGTTACACTGACGGGCGCCGGGGCTGGAGCCGGAGCCGCCCCTGTGGGCCAGCCAAACTGGCCACAGTTTTCACTTCTCGGAGCTACGTGGTAGCTCTCCGGGGCTTCGTTACCCTTCCCGCCGACCCCAGAACCAAAACTCTCTTTTTCCTCCATTTATATGAATCACAAAAAATAAAGAAAACCAAAACCTCAAAAATGCTTAAACCCTTCCCATTGAAGATTTAAACTTTTCAAAACCAAGCGCACAAATAATCAGAAAAAATACAATATTGAATTGTTTTACCTTTCCGAAGAGAAATAGATTTGAATGCAGGAAAAAACAAAAAACCCAGAAATAGTATAATGGAGTTTGAGCTCAAAAAATTTCTAATCTCACACAAAATTTCAAAAACACAAACCCGTTTTCTCTGAAATGCTAAAAAGATTAACAAATTAGTAAGCACAATTGACAGGTGAGCTTGCCCTCCGAGAAATACGTAGTCCTGTATCTCAAATCTCCACCATTGCAGACAACATACAGAGCTTCAAAATTAACACTGAATATTGAGAAAAAAATTCTACAATTACAGAGAAAATTAACAACTCTGGTTGATAAATTCTCCAGAATGATATATAAATTTAGGGTTTTGCAGGAAAAGGAGGAGTAAATAAATAAAGTTGAAAATGGAAAATTAAATAAATTTAAAATAAAGTAATTAAATATTGGAAATTTAATTATTAATTAATATTTTAATTGCAAAATTCAAAGTATACATTTTGGTTAAGAAATTGGTTCACGTCCGTCTTGGAAATTTAATAAAGGTATTTAATAAATGATTGTGAATAGAGATACTTAATTTGAATGCATAAAAAATACAATTTTTTGAAAAAGAAAGAAAATGCCTTTTTATTTAAAATTGCTATTTATTTATTTAAAGCCTTAAAAAAATATTCAAAGCTGTAAAGCTAGGGTCGGAGCCATTACATTTCCCCAACTACTGACAAGTTTTTTGTCTTTTCAGTTAGATTAAAGTTGACCAAGGAACTTAAATGGATGTTTTTACAAGAAAAAAATAATGTTACTGAAATGCCCTCTGAATTTAGGTTAATCTACTGTTAATGCCATTTTAACGCAGGATCTTCTATCTTTTTCCTCATTTTCTCCCCAGCTGTTATTTGTTCTTTCCTTTTCTTCTCTTTCTCAGTGTCTGTTGACTAAAGGGACCGTTTCCTGAAACCGACATTTTCTGTTTATGAAAGAAAAAGAAATAAAAAATCATAATTGCATTTCAGAAAATTTTGTTAACATTTAGTAATAAGACAGCCATGCCTGTTTATCTGACCCTCAAAGTCTGGGCTCTCCTACATCTTTGGGACTCCCTATAATAATCAGACGAGTTGAAATCTGTGACACTAGCTACTAACATTAAAAAAAGGAAAACATTGTAATTCTTGCCTTGTATATTGTCAAATTCAACTCAATAATCTGAAGCAATACAGTTTTAAGATAAATTCGATCTATTCAAAATATGTCTAATTTATAATTAATTTATTCTATTTATTTTTAATAGACTGAATGTGTCTAAAAATTACTTCCCATTTAAAAGTACTAAACTGCTTTTGGAATGGTGTTTGGGCGGATACTCCGCTATCCATGCCAGCAATTTAGCAAACATTCAAAATCAAGGCCAAATAGGAAAGAAAGGAAATAAATTTACTTTTTTATATGAAGGTTCGAAAGAAGTTGACTTTCTTTTGGGAGGGATCAAGGGCATTCATTCCCCCAGCAAATAATTTTCTTACTGGTAAGCAAACAAGCTCAGGTTGGCTCTTTTCAAGAAAAGAGCATGAAAGAGACGTAGCAGCACCCCCTTTGTAATTAGATGCATCACGTGCTAGTATCTTTCAGTTCAGCCATTTACTGTTCTATAAGATTGGGGATCAAACCAGAAAGAAGAATAAGAATCGATCTTGGAATGCAAAATCTCGCTTTAAGTATTTAGTAAAATGTTTGACATCCTAGTCCACGTCCACTTCTCGTAGATAGCTGTACATAATCGGGAAGCCAATTACAATTGACTTAAGATTATCCATCACAGGTAACTAGAACAAGAAAGATGAAAAACCAAACACAATTAAAAAAAAAAATCAAGCCGAAACAACAAATCCGAGCCTTCTTTCCTCAAAAGAATATTCAATCTCTTGAACCAAGTCGAGGTCAATAGGAACTAATGGAAGAGCTGGTGGGGTGATGATTGGAGGAGCTGGGGTCATGGCCATATTCATTGGAACTGACACCGTGGAAGGTGTTGATGGGATAGGAATTGGCATTGCCTTTGGAGTTCTGTTCTCTTCATCTACCAGAGTCGCTGTCTTGGAGGGAGTAGTGAATGGAAGATTGTTAGGAGCAATTGTTTTCTGCAACTTCTCACTCTGTGTATTCTTCAGTTCATCTGTGGCGGTTTTCATATTAGATTTTGATGATACGGTTGAAGCAATGGGAGAAAACGGTTGTCGCATCAGAGGAGATTGTATGTCACGAACACCCCCAACACCAAATGAGTGCTTTTTTACAGGGACACCGGCAATATCCAACCCTCTTCGAACTGCATATACATTGTTAAGACAAAAATGTAATGTAGTCATGCAAACAATGTGTTAAAAGATTGCTTCAACCAATACGCGAAGAAACACAATTATCAAATTCTTAGAAATCTGCAACCCCTCAACTTGAAAAAAGAAATAAGAGGGGACAAAAAAAAAGAGAAGCGTAAAGTCTATAGAAACTACCTGATGATAAAGATGAAACAGAACCATCCAGGTGGTTGTCAGTTTGGTGCCCTATGTCAGTCTTCCTCGTGGGGCGTGATTGAGTAGATTTTGAATCAGGTTTTGGTGTTTGAACCATTGCTCCTCCAAGGGAGACTCTTCTACTAGCTGCACCTCCAGTTGACATCCTAGGTGCCTTTTTTGAAGCCTGCGGCTTTGAAGGGCTTGGTTTTGATCCATAAAGTGCCTCCTGTTCCGCTATCAATTGTCCCTGAAGTTTCTTCAGGTCCTGAAACAGAAAAGTAATTTTCTAACTTGTTGCTGTTTTGCTGACAAAGAAAACAAACTATCTTTTTGTTGAATGATCAAGGTCAATAAAATGTTAATAGTTTTCAAATTTCTTTATTTCTCTACACAAATTGTCTCAGGGTCTTTAACTAGAGAAATTTATTGGGATAAATATTTCAAAGCAACAAGAGGTCCATACCCGCTGCCTACGACGTTCTTGCTCTTTCTCTTCCCGTAATATGGTGTACTCCTCAAGCATAGAAAGCAGACGGATCTAGAAAGCCACACAGATCAGGAATCAGTTTGAAGCAGATATACTTGAGCAACCAACTAAATTACGCTAAATTAACATGAAAAATTCCTTTCTCACTCATTGGATGTATCTTGGAGAGAGTACTTACACCATCATATGTGAACTCAATGCCTTTTTCCTTTTCCCACGCAACAGTTTTTGAAGTCAAGGCATCTACCGTGGCTGTATTAAAAAAAAGACATTCTAAAATTGTGCACAAACACAAGCAATTTACATAAAAGCTAAGTTCATATAAAGAAGCACAATGATACAGTAGGCAGAGAAACGATCAGACGAAGCTGAACATGCACATTCAAAGCAAAATTAAATACAGACCATAGTTAAACAACTGTTCAATAATTGCCTTTTCTTTTTGGCTCTTTGAAGTCAGCGTATTAAGAATTATCAATTCATTTTCATATTGCCAACTTTGCTAAAGCCCCAGCCCCATATAAAATTTGATAACATAGCATTATAATGCCATCCACGAAATTTGTATAATTTTATAAACAGGTCCATTGTTTATGCCTAATTTTGGCAAAGCTAGCTATTAAGAACTGGAGAAATAATGTTTTTACACCACTTTTTTCGCACCACATTTTACACCTATTTATTCATCATTGATTTAATAATAAAAAATGAATGATGTAAGTAAAAATGGTGTGAATTTGATGGTGTGACAAAAACATTGCTGTTAAGAACTGTCACTTCATTTCCAAATAGAAACTTTGCAAAATACCCACATAAAGTTTGATCACACTGCATTATAAAGATTCCACATTCTTCAAACTTTATTTTGTCATGTCCATATCATTTAGCCATACCAATAAAAATCTAATAACAAATCAGCAACAACTATGGCTAACAATTAAATTCATGAATACCTGGAATTTTATTAACCAAAGCACGAGCTTTCTCAGCTCGCTTGAGAGTAAGATGAGCACCTCTCCCAGCATTGTACCGATTTTCATCCTGGGAGAAATAACAACATGAACAATAGCAAAATAATGGGATATAAGTATGATAAGAGGTATAATTCAATCTGGAGATGTTAAAGGAGGATGAAAACAACTAACCCTGTTGTACTCCTCAAGCCAAGACTCCTCATCACATGCTGCCAACCACTTCTCAACCTTTTCAAGTATTTCTTTTCTGCTAAAAGCTTCTTCCTTGACCCTGGCAATCTGAAGCTCAATTTGTTCAAGCACACAAGCAGGATCTACAGATCCTGCGTCAAATGGAGGATGCAGACATTTTAGTTTACAAAAAAAAAAAATTACATTGATTTCCTGCAATATCTCACTAGAAGGTTACCAGACTCTATAGCTTCAACAGCATATTCCACAGCACTATCAACTTCTGGAACCAAATGCATCTTTCGACAGATCTCCTCTAGCTCTGTTCTCTTCTTCAATACAAGCTCTTTCATTTTGCTTGCTTTTAACTCTTCTAACCTAGATACTTCAGCCTCAACCTGCGTGAAATTATTACTTCATGAATTCTGAACCACATAAATCAAGAAGTACAGTCCTATTCATGCTCTGGTTTCTTATAACTCACGTAATTAATGAAATCCACAGCCAAGGTGTTAGGCTCAGTTATTTCATGTTCTGAAGCAGCTACATTACAAGTAACATTCTGAAACATCTGTTGCTCTTCAATTGGTGTATCCATCAAGTTCCAGAGCTCCAACATTGTAGTTGCGAGATCTTGGAGCTGCCAGACCATGATCAGGTAGGTTACAAGAAGAAACAGCACAAAATTCTAAATAATAACCAACTGCATTAATTTCTAGATCAGTCTTTACCTTCTGCATTCTCTGCAACTTAACTTCCCGCAGTTTTTGTATAGCAACAGCCAATTGCTGGATTGTATCATTAGTTACACTCTTCGATCCTTCAGTATCTCCTAAAGTAGGATGAATTTCACTGACTGTCTGCTTAAAGTCCAAACCAAGCACTGAACAAAGAGAATTTAAAGTGTACAGGTGGTTCTGGACCTTCTTGAGGCGATCACTCTGATAAAAAAGAAGATACAAGCGTAATCAATATTAAAGAGCACCAAATACAGATTTTAGAATTTGAGGAAACAGAAAAAAGGATGAAGTTAAACGCAATTGACCTTCTCTTTTTGAAGTGCATGCAGCTCTCTGTGCAATTCTTCAAGCTTTCTCAAGGATAAATCAGATTCATCCACAACTGTTTTGGCTGGAATATACTCTCTGGACCCATAGATTTCATTTGAGATACATACTATCTGCTCTTGGACTTCTATAAATTGATTTCTTCGGTCAGACTTCCTTTTCCGCATCTCCTCAAGCTCTGGAAGAATTATTTCAAGCTCTTCTTTCAAGCTTCCAGTCTTTTGATCAGACTAGAAAAAAATGAGAGGGAGAATCTCCTCAGTATTCTAACTTGACAACATTTACGCTTGACAGAAAAAGCTTAAACTCAGAACAATAGCAACTAATTACTCTTTTAGCTATATTATATTTAGACTAGAATACATATTATTCCTCTTTACTCAGCTGCTGCGTTGGGTAACATTAAAACAGTTTGGCTGCAAATCTTTATAAAAGTTTATATTAAAAACTAAGTTTCATAACATTGCTATATCTTAAATCAACACAAGGAACTGGCCATACTAGATGAATAGACCATGCCAGATAAACATAATCACTTCAAATTATTGCCACACAAATGCTGACGTTAAACACAGTTGCATTAAACTTTGCTCTTATTTCCCCCATTATTTGGACAGTGCATGGGCATGAACCCAATGCAGCAATCAAAAATTAGCAATTCATAAAATGTCCTTATCAAAGCAATAAATGCAGGTAATTTCCAACCTGCCTAATATGTACCGGTCGCTCTCCCATTGCTGAACAGATGGCTGCAAGTTCTGCTTCAGAATCAGCAATTGCCTGCCTTAATTGAGCTCTACTCCGATTTGCCTGATCTACCTTTCTTCTGTACACCTCTAGACACTCTTGTTCGAGCTCAAGCAGCATCTTATCCCTTTCAGTCTCAGACTCACCAACTTCATCCCATATTATCTGATTTTGGAAAATGAGTCAAGGAATTTAATGAGATATCTCCAACTGACTGTATGCACAGGACAATTTACCAAATATATTCTCTGAACAAAGGGGAGGCGGGAGGAAGAAGTAGGAAATTTTAAGTGCAACAAAATTTTAATGCATACCTGCAGTTCATACAGAAGTGATCCGCATGTTGTTTCAACTTGCAGAAGCGGATCTTTTTGGGGTTTAGACATTTTGGAGTACTTATATCTGCCAAAACAAATTCTATTAAATGATTCAACAGATCAAAGGAAATAAAGCTTGAAAGACAGAAATTATCATTCTGGTTTGACTGGAATTTGACGTGTCACAGTTATTGAAACCCACAAAATACTTGCAACAAAAGATGACAAATTGAACAGGCCATCCAAGAGAAATCTAGTGCCAGTGTAGAATTACTTGTCAATAGCACCTCTATCACAAGGGTCAACCCAAGGGCTCAAGGAAGCAGCTTAAGAGAGAGAATACTATATTGCTACTAGAATTTGACTTTTCTTAATTAAATTGCCCTTGACTAGCCGGGCCATGCGTTGTTCCAAACGAAAAATGAAGATACTAACCGGAGATAATAATTGTTCTTTTCATATTACACATTATGGGGTTTAATTACACAACTTTTTTCCATTAACCTGGTAGGGACAAAAGTTACTGTATGAACCTCAGCTGGACGAACTGGAACTAAATAGGTTATTCAAAAGAAGAACGAGAAATAAAATGCAGACACTCGGGCTAGCAGTGAGAATACCTAATCATAATGCGAATAGGAAAGATAATTTTCAACGACCTTGGATTACGGAAAACTTGTCCAACATGGCAAAATTTAGAGTGAGCTTTTAGTTTCTCGGTCCTAAATTAGGAATTTAGTTTCCTCGGCAAGCAAAATGGGAATGGATCCAAGTACTGACCTGAAGAAGAGACCGGTAACTACTTTGTAGTCGGATTTTCTTTCTTCGCTGCTGATATGAGTTTTCCCGAGAAAATAAAAATGGGCTTTCCTGGGAAAAATTTGTGATTCTGGAAAATGCGTTGAGGTTTTGAATTCAATGAAAGTGAGAGAGAGGAAGAGAGGGAGAAAATGTAGCCGTTTGAGGCAAAGGAGGACCGTTGAAGAGCGCTGGGAGTGGATTTGATTTGAATTTATTATTACTGCCTCCTTTTAAAAAAAATAAAAATCTAATATTTATGTGGGGATACAGATTGGAACGAAGAACATTTGAATTTCAAATTCATAAGGGAGAGGCAAGAAAGAGACAAGAGAAGGAGGAGGTTTGGATCAGATGTTAGCAATACAAAATGTGTTGTTTATACACCAGACATATTTTGCCACGTTGCAGAAAACACCAAGGAAAAAATCGGATCGCACCAGGAGTGTTGAGCGTAAAAGAAGGAAAGAATTCGGAATTGTAACTCTACTTATATAATAAGGCTGTTAATGATTATAAAGTTTTAACATTTTCGCTTATATTTTAAAAATATATTATTAATATTTTTTATGTTAATATCATTAATTAATCTAATAAAAATTAGTTATGTATTGCTTAGATGGCATATTGGTGCATACATAAATCAAAAAAATACATGTCAATAAATAAAGTTGATCAAAATGATGTTTTGATCCATTTTATTTGTTGACATGTTTTTTTTTGTATCTACTTATATTTTAATGTGTCACTTAAATGTCACATCACTCATTTTTATTAGATTAATCAATGAATATTAATAATATATTTAAAATATTAAAAGTTTATAAATGTAAAAAAAATAATTAAAACATTTATGAATCATAAAGGATAAAAATCTTTAACCTATAATTAATTAGATCTCATAATTTTATGTTAAAACTTAAAAGGGAATAAAAAAGT
>JASKGM010000001.1:11149521-11171498 GCA_034509205.1 Ceratonia siliqua | reverse complement strand
CACCGGATGACTAAGGCTTCCTTCGGTCAAGTCTTTCCATGAAGGTCAAAGCCAAATGATCAATGTGAGCTGCATCACTTTGTATATAAAAAAATTAATATTATAAAACTTTAATAATTTAGGTTTAAATTTAATAAATAATTTACTTAAATGCAAATAATACACTTATTTTCACTTATTTATTTCCAATTTAAGTTGTTTTGTTAGTTTTTACCACACAGACAAGTGCCCACAGTAACAGTGAGACGTCGCGTGAGACTGCACAAACTAGAAAGATAGAGAGAGAAAGAAAGACCACATAGAGAGAGACAAAAAAGACACAGACAATGAGAAACTCGAAAGAAAGCCAGCTTTCGACCAACGCGCCCCACAACGCAACTTCAACAAGGTTTTCATTTCACCCAAAAAAGCTTTCCTTTTACCTTATTCCAGCAGGAAAGTTGAAACAGCCAAACAAAAAAGTGAACCTATACCCTGAAAAACGTCTGTTTCTATCTATCTGCTTTCAGTACAAGCACAGATCCGGCTCTTTGCAGAACTGAATCTGCTTTCATGGCAAAGGAGTTCATGGGGTCCATGAAGATTTCTGGGTCCTCCTTGTTTTCCTAAAAATTGGCGTCTTTACGGTGAATGACTTCTGTTACTCACTCTGGTTCATAGTCTTTGCAGTTCAATTGTGTGGGAGGGAGGGAATTTCCATTGGTATTTGTTGCCAGCTGAGATGCAACCGAGTGGGTCCCCGATGACCAACCGGGTTCACTCTTTGTCATCTACGGATACGAGAGGGAAGCACAGGATACAGGCGGAACTGAAACGGCTGGAGCAGGAAGCAAGATTCTTAGAGGTACTTACTTCATCATTGGTGGGATTATTGTTCTTTGTTTTTTTCTTTTTGTCTGGTGTGCTATTTTGTTATTAGTTATTCCACTATTTAATCGAATGCGTTTGTTCGTCTGTTTGTGAATGAGAAATGGTAACATGGGAAAGCTTGAATTTTTCTTCATTGTCGTGTAGGTATAGTTGGTAACACTCAATACTAGCAGTGAATTTGATGAAGTTGCATATGATGGATTTAGGTTAAAAATTTGGTCGATTAGATTCTTTCTTATTTAGCTGATATCTGGGGTATTGTTCTGTCAGCAGAACTGTTGAGTATGGTCTATACTTTATGGATTTGGCTAACAAAGACAAAATGGGAAATTACAATAGAGCTATCGGATTTTTTTCTCTTCGTTTATTTTATAAGACATGCTATTGACGTCCTTGTAGCTCTAGTAATCTTAATGTTTTCAAACCTAAATATTTTCTGCAATTAAGTTAAGATTTGGGTTATTGCTTATATTAAAAAATGGTGTTACAATTGGCAATCCTCTCTTGAGAAAGAGGAAAAAGCATTTGAGTAGAGTATCCATTTACTAAGGCTCGTGATTCCTTGCTTAGGAAGTTCAATTTTAATATGATTGATGATATGTGGATTCACCGGTGGATCTTGAACAAAATGTTTGAAGGGGGGAGAATTTAAAAATAAATTATTTACATAGAAAATTTTATTTTTAGAGGAGCAAAACACCAAAAAAAAAAAAATTGGAAGTAAATTTATATAAAAAAATTTTTTTAGGGGGGTTGTCATCCCCCCATATTTCAATGAAGATCTGCCTCTAAGTGGATTAATTGGTCTAGGTATATTGCCAATGTGTCATTGCCGTATTAGGAGCTTAATGATTTGAATGATGCACCTAACCTATGTTCCATTTTTAACTTGTTTTTCTTTGTTTCTTTCTTTTCTATAGTTGGGACATGTGGTTTAGACACCACGTTTCTTTTTCCTAGAAAGATGCTAGAAAATCCATTCATCAGCATTAACAAGTATTCCAGGGGCACAGTATCTGTTTGTGATGACTAAAATATGACAATTTTTTACCACTCTTTTTACTAGTGGCAGTGTTCTATAGTGATCAAATGCTCCATGCCTGAAGGGACTGAATCATGTTCATTGTTGCTTATAGAGCACTGCAGTGCATGGCGCAGAGCCATGCAAGCGTTAAATTTTCTATGGTATGTTGTGGTGCGAGCAACATGCTCCATTTTCTACGGTGCCTTGCACATGACATGTGTGCCATATGAAAAATAAGGAAAAATATAAAAATTGATTGAGCCCAGCCCTCAATATTTAGCCTACATGCTTTGTTACTTGGCAGATATTGATTCACAGGTGACAGCAAAAATTAATTCGTGTCCGTTCGTTCTTCCTTCCTCTGACTTAAAGACCATCTGCTCCTATTTGAAGAACTTGCCATTCTCTTTTCCCTCTCTTCAAAATGAAAAAGAGACTTCGGATGCTTTGAGATTCAATTTGGACCTTTGGTTATGTTAGGTTTGCGAGGGAAGTATGCAAATGTTTTATTCACCCTTTCTTTGATTCTCCATTAAGTAGAAATATGTCGAAGTAAAGAAAGGAGCTAAGAGGGCATTATCATTTAATTGCACGTGATTCTATTGGTTGGAATCTTTCACTCAGTGTAAAACATTGAATTGTATTTTTGCTACCTTATAGGCAATCTGTATCAGAGTAGGTTATTTATAGATCTTTGCTTTCTGACCACTTTGTCAGCAGCTCAAGAGTAGACCTATTCACGGGATGGGCTGGGATGGGCTTAGGCTTAAGGCTAAGTCCAAGCCCATCTTGAATTTGGCCCATTGTACATGGATAAAGTGAGCAGGGTATGTCAATGGACTACCTTGGCCCATGAACAGGTCTAGTTATCACTTACCTGATACTGGTCTTGTATGTCTTCTGTGCCTCTGTTTAATTTTGGAAACACTTTTCCTGGGAGAACCATCAATATGCTTCCTGCAATTCATAGTTAGTGCACCTCCTGTCATTTACCATCGCAATGTTGAAAAAATAATAAAAAAATTGAGAGCCAAACAGCTTAACCAAAATAAGCTGGGATTTGCAGGATCTCAGATGTAGTAGTTGAAGCTGGATGTTGAAGTGACAAAATGAGAGTGTACAAAGTAGTGAAGGCAATTAAGCAACTGATGATGACCTATAATGCAATAAAGGTAGTAGAAGTGTAGAACCCATGTATAGCCACAACAATAATATATCTTAAAAGATCAAAATCTTTCCACAAGAACTCTTAACCTGATTCCCAAATGATAAAAACTAAAGTTAGGGAGTAGGGGCCGGGACGGGTGAAGTGTGGGAGCACCGTTTTTAGCTTCAACGATACTTTCATGGTAAAAAATGGCAAACAAGTTGGAGAACTTTGGTTAGTCCTCCAAGTATAAGTGCAATTGACAAAGTTGGCTTGAGGTGCTATATGCTGAAAATACCTTCTTGATTCTTCCATTATATTATTTTCTAAAGGCGGTTTACTTTAACTGAGAAGGTAATAAAGTCATGGAATAGGTTTTTTATTGAAATAATAATAATATAGTAAAACAGGTACTCCATTTATTCTATTATAGGTCTTACAGTTTGCATCCAGTCCTTATCTATCGGTGACTTATTACGTTCCCACATTGTTCTTTCAATTCTATTTAACAATTATTAGCATCAACTTAAAAAGGTTATAATTTTATCTTTTGGCAAATTTGAGATTCCACTTTTTTAACTAGAAATCCTTAAATGATGTCTTTTATCCTAAAGCTACACATAATGGGACAGAAGGAATATTAATTTATAACAAAAGTCTTTTTGGTTTTATGGCACCTCCTCTCCTGTTAAGAAAGCAGGCGAAGGATAAGATCAAGAATTCAAACTTATGTGGCCAATAGGAAATTAAATTTGGACATTTCAAACGACCCACAAGAAGGGGAGAGTGGAATGCATCGGAACTTTGCATGGAGTAGGGACATGGGGGTAATGCTGTGCCAACTCGACTTAGATCTTGACTAAATCAAACTGAATTAGGTCCCTTTGCCTTGATTAATAGTTAGCAATCCAGGGCCTTCAACTTTAGATGTGAAGGAAGTCCGGAAACATCAGATTTTTTTTTCGGGGGTGGGGGGGTTGGAAGTTGTCTCTTGTAAATCAACCTGAATAGATTGCTGGCAACTCCTTTATGAGTTCTTGGACTGCTTAGTTTAGAAATTGAGCAATCACTACTGAGTACTCAGAGAACTGGAAAAACACCCCTGTGCAATTATCTTTCATCAATTGACATGAGGCGCAAAACAGTGTTGGTGAGCTATTTCAGTTTCCACCTCGATCGGCTCATTTCATAACTTGTCAATGGCTAACATTTACATTACAGCTTGTTTGGATAGATGGACGTGTTAGCGACAATAATAAAAACTGTTTCTCAGCATTCTTCTAAGAGTTAAGCATTTGGGATTTTAGTTCCTTGATATTGTTTGAGTTTTCATGACCAAATGGTTAGGGATTTGATCCTTGTTGTTGCTCATTCTCCGAACTAAATTTCAATACAAGGTATGATGAGTGTGTGCTTTGTCCATATTTCAATTTAAAGGGCTTTAGTGCGAGAGGATGTGTTACCTAGGCCTTCTCCTAGCACCCTAAGCTTCTTGAATTGTTCGTACCTTGACAGGATGGATGGAAAATGATGGTAGAAACTATTTAATCCCTTGCTTGGATACATGTAATAAAGGAAGAAAAGGAAGCAGACGAAATAAGTTGTTTCCTAGGGAAACATTTTTTTGCTCCAAAATTAAGCAGAAAGAAAAGGGAATATGGAGAAACTATTAATGAAATTTATGGACTTCCGATTTTATAGACTAAAAATAAGAAGGAAACAAGTAATAAACAATTAAAGTAGGAAAATTCTATAAAAAGTCTTTCATTTCATTTCAATTCCATTCCTTTTGTCCCTTTTATACATATTTCAATTCTTTTTTTACTTAGGTGAACTATTCAGACTGAGGAATGCTATCAATATTTTCTTTTACATTCTATTCAATTCGTTAACAACTATTGTAATCCTTTCTATTCCATTTTCTTCCATTGATTCAAACAAAATGTTAGTTGATACATGGCCAAATTTTTTAGTTCAATGCACTCTCAAATATCAATATATTGTCTGACTTCAGTTTTTTTTTTTTTTTTTTTGAAATATGCAATATAAAGTCCTTACCTAGTTGAGACAATGCCATCATAAGGGCCATGTCATCCATAGAAGATAGAAGCAATCATTAATTTCTCAGATATATTGGTTTCTTGTGTTGCTTTCAGAACATCCTGATTGAAAGTGCTGACTGTCGGTCACTTTGAAGTTGGTAGGAGAAATTGAAATATTTTAGAGAGATGCCTGAAAAGATTTCATGTTTTATTTGAATTTTCTTCCAGAAAGAAGCTGCTTCCTGTGCTATTCTCATACCCTCTATGCATTTTAGCAGAAGCTTGTTATTAGGACTGTCTTAAATTTGATCTTTTCCCTTTGTTTTGGGAAATTGGATATGGCAATTAACATGAAATCTCATTACAGCACACTTATATTAAAGGAACAAGTTTCAGAATACCATGGAGGACTTGCCTTGTATGCTGGTCTGGACAACTTGGTATATGTGCCTAAAGAGAAAAGGGGCGGAGGGAATTATAGCACTAGATGAAAGGGTAGTTCAATCCCTTTCAAAATGGTCTTGGCCACATTGCTTCTTTAGACTCCATTTTATTATTGTGCTTATATTTTTTCATTACTCTGGGATTAAATTCCTTGTTCTTCTTTACCTCTTGGCTTTTTCTTGTGTTAGTTTCAAACTCTACTGACTTGTAAAATATAAAATATAAGAGATTTAAGCAGCCATGTGCTGTGTTATTCATGGGTAGGCTGATTATGGTTCCTAGTCTCTCCTCTCGTTGACTAACGTCTAATTCAAGTTTTCAAAAATGTACTGCCTGTGTTTCAATTTTCTCTATAAATTGAATGCAGGAAGAGCTGGAACAGCTTGAAAGGATGGAGAAGGTATCTGCATCGTGCAAAGAGTAAGCTTAATAGCAAAATAAGAATCTATAATGTCTGATCATTGTTAGTCTTAACACTTAAATCGTGATTTTAATCAATTTTCCATATGGTGATTCTTTTGCCAGAATGCTCAGTAATGTGGAAAAAAAACCTGATCCGTTACTCCCAGCGTAAAATCTCTTCTGAACTCCTGTATCTTTGTTGCATGCATGTTATCTTTGATCTTTTTTTCCAATAGCTCCATTTTCCTGGTTTGACAGAACAACTGGCCCCCTAAACCCTGTATGGGATCGATGGTTTGAAGGCCCCCAAGATTCCAAAGGCTGCAAATGCTGGATTCTCTGATGAATATTGCTGATTGCGTCCATTATAATCTGTTAACGTAGGCTTCAACCAACAGATTGTCACAGTTTTACATTAGTTCTTCCCCCTCTTTTTTTGTCCCAGGTTGGCCTGGAAAGTTTTGGTGTTTTGGAACAGTGGTGTTATTGGCCAATTTTCATGGAATCCTTGTGCAGATGACAATTAAAGCAAATACATAGTTTTTTTTTTCAGTGGTAAATGATATGCTCCATTGCAGGAATAAAAGTACACAAATTGAAACAATCTATAAATTTGCTTGGCCTGACCGTAAAATGTATAGATGATACACAGACTTTACAGGTCAATAAATTGTACACAAATTGAAACAATCTACCAATTTGCTCGCCCTGACTGTAAAATGTATACACGATGCACTGATTTTCGTCACTCACGAGTATATGGAAAATGAAACACGTTTAAAGTTTCCAGCAACCCCAACATTATGATGGCGCTTTCCCAGTTACACGCTGGGCAATCCACCCTAGACCATCATACAGCCCTTCACCTGAGAGGGCACAGCAGGCTTGTATGTGCCAATCATGATTCTTGATGCTGTGTAGAGATAGGGCATCGGTGATCTCAGCTGGAGTCATAGCATCCTTGAGGTCTTGTTTATTTGCAAAGACAAGAATGACGGAATGTTGTAAATCTTCATGCCCCAGCAGCCTGAAAAGTTCATCCTTCATAATGGAGATCCTGTCTCTATCTGTGCTGTCTATCACCGCAATTACAGCATGAGTTCCTCGATAATATGTTGCCCATGATGTCCGGAGCCTGTCTTGCCCACCAAGATCCCATACCTGAATCGAATAACATAATGGAGTGAGTAATACTCAGACAGTGCAAGATTAAAGATATGAATATATTTCACGCCAGATGTCCTTTAGATACATAAGATCAGATTGTTATGAAAATCACATCCATCCCCTCACCAAAATAAAAAATCAGTTAGCAAAGGACCAATAGAAAGGTTTAAAACCTAAAGAAGTAGAAACATAGTTGTAACAGATGTTATCAAATTCCAGTCCCTCCCAAACCAAAAGGAAAGATCTCCCTATTTAATAAAAAAAGCAACTCAGAAGCAGACAAGAGGACGTTAGTCAGTTTCACCAATTTAAAAAGTATGTACGGTTTACTAAAATTAAAAAAAGGTAGAGGGAATATAACAAATGTGATATATACTGATGAGTTATCATCCCATGTTCAACTAGAGAAACACCGAGCACCTTTGTGTGGAACTACATCCGCACGCCAAAAATGATTGACGCTATAAAGAAGCAAGGGATGATAATTAATCTTAATAAGGGGGGAAAAATAAAAGAAAATATACATGACAGAGAGAACTTGACAATATTCAAATTCAACTATCTTGTAAACACATTTTCGTGGAACCCTAACAAACATTGCTTAATATGTGCAGGGGTGCGTCTATATGTACGTATGTATAAAGGCTTGGGACTTCCTAGTCTAGCACTGACCTGATAAAAGTAAATATTGCAAGAAGTACCTTTTTCATTCATACTAAATTTTAGGCCACAAGCACAATCAAATGTAATTCAGAAGAGTATCCAAACATCGTAAAACATACAAAAAGTGGCCATAGCAGCTCAAAGATGCCTGTACATGACTATATACTGCTGATTTCCTATTTTGTTATCCCAATTTGTATGCATAAGCAGGAGATGATACTATCACTTCAAAAAGATTAAAACAAATAATTTTACCAATCAAAGGTGTCTTTCCATACTTACATTCCCCATAGACAAGACCTGGTCAAAGTGGAGACCAAAAAACAGAATCATTTGAAGGATAAGTTTCTATATTGGTTAAGTCTGGAGAAGGTTTACCCATTGGAAGGGTATATGTAAGTCCACCCAGTGCGGCCTTCATTTTACAGACGGCAACCACTAATATACACAGCATGCAGATAATTTATGGAAGAGGGATAATATCACCATCGGCTACTGAAATATGGGTGACGTATGTATAAGGTGGCCTTCACTTCGTAAAATGCTTACTTCATCAAAGTTCCTTTGCATATGAAGTTTGGATGATGAATGTATTCTTGATAATTGGAGAGTGGTCCCAGGAGTTCATAGAATATTGAAAAATGAAAGCAGAAAAATGTCCTCACATCCTTCTTGTTCCAGGAATATTACTTATAATTGATGGATCATTTGAGATGTTGGTTCGGAATTGTTGAGGGATTAGGAGTGTTAAGGAATTAGGGAGGGCGATACCTGTAGGATGTAGTGAACCCAAAGTAAACTAAAGGATACATGCATCACAAATAATCAAGTATCGATATAATTAGGTCTCTGTGTCAGTGTTATTAACACCTTTCAGCAATATTATCTTCTCCCTTCACCTTTCTCTCCAGATTTTGACTCTCCCACATCTTCCTGCTTTTTACATGAACACATACATTAGCTTCCTTTTTTTTTTCCTTCTTCCTATTGTTAGTATATACCTGCATTTAGCATAGAGCAGCCATGATCCAGCTACAGATTGCATTTCTATGAGAATATCTCTGAATACAACCCAAAGGAATTCCCACCAGCTTTGATTATGCCTCCTCATTCAATTATTGAATTTGAATCAACTTTATCCCAGGAGTAATATTATATTAATGCTCATTATATGCAATTTTAATTCTAAAAATTCCCAATGAAATCATTCACATATAGGAATAAAGCAATCTCTGACCAACACCATAAAGGAAAATAATTACAAATAATCCTTTTAGATTCATAATTTTAATGAAACGTACAAACTCAAAACTCTGTTAAATTGGGAAAGGAATCATGAGTTACTGTATCATTCTTTCTTGTACTTTATCTGCAAGTAAGTAGCCATTAAGTCTAACCTAAACATTCATAAATCGAAGAAATACAACAAATGAAAATAAATTTGGATTAAAGGAAAGAGAAGGGAAAAAAGGCACAAAATAAGAATTTGAAAGATTGTGTTGTTGCATATTTTGCTCATTTAGTTAGGAAGAAGGAACAAAACCTACAATCTATTGTTCTTTTTTACCCAGTAAAAAATGAGAATGAACGGGTGAGTGACACCTGTCAGTTATATCTTACGAATACAGAATCCCAACTTTCCATCTTTTCCTTCATATACATCCAAATAGATCATCCTCTTATATTCCATTTCCTTTTCTTTTGTTCTTACTGAACCAATTTCCCACCTTTCTGTTTTATTCCAAACAAAACTTAAAAAAAAAAAAAATTTCTCTAGGATAACAGAATGATTTTTTCACAACCATGAAATTTAACACGCAAATTGCAAAAGATTCTCATATAATTTAAACTACCAAAAAAAAAGCAGGGAATATGAGAGGATTTAAAAATCAATCTCTGAACTGGATTTGAAAGCTCTCCGGAAATATTCATGAGACAAATCCTCAATGACAATCGAAATGAATCATCACAAAAAAATGGCTTTTGCAATTTATTCCTATTATCCTATGTAGGGTTCATAGACTATATCCTTCACTAACAAATCAGCAAAAAGGATAAAGAAAGACGAGCAAAATTTTATAACTTTTGTCTTCTACTCCCACATAACCTAACCTATGAAATAAGATGTATTCCCGTTCCTAGGAGGCATGGATACAGCAACTAAAGTGATGTATCCGTATTTAATATGTACAGATAAGGGGATACCATGGAATGATGGAAAATGCAGGATACCTTTTTCTCTTTTTCAAACTACCCAGGCCTCTCACCAGTCATCACTAGACCGCACCTAAAGGCTTAAAATGCTGGATACCTCTTTTCTTAAGAAAATTTCTCCGTATCAGATATAAGACCTGTTCCTGTATCTGTGGATCATAGATATTTTCCCACATACATCAACCACAAACTTATATCCTTTCTATCCCAATAACTGCATTCTCCTAATGATTTTAAAGGATTCAAGAATAGCATATGACCGCAGTCAGCTGAGTTCATTTGCATTGAATGATAAAACAGATAGGTATTCATTTTCACCACTTCTATTATGATGGAAGGAAGCTATAGATACAGCTGAGACTGACATAAAAGCAGAAGCATCTTCTCTTCTAACCCAACTTTGGACATCCCTCCAAAAAACAAAAGAATAATAATATAATAAAGAAAGAAGCCACAGAGAAATAGAGAGAGAAGGTTTCCTAGTCTTTGAAGGAGAGACAACTGACAATTATCCTTTAACATAAAGCATTTGTATATTCAACACAAAATTAACCAAGAACTAAGCCAACTAACTAGAAGCAATCCCCCTACTCCTTCTCATGAACAAGCTGGAAGCTTTGCAGTTTGCACACTATATATACCTTTTGGCTAATCTTTGTCCTTTATTTCGCTCATATCATTACTTAAATATCAGCTAATTCACAACAAGACGATCCCAAAATGATAATAAACCTTTAAAGCACAATCAAAATATTAAAAAGCATTGATAGAAAATGTTTAACATACCTCGAATCTTATATTCTTGTAGACGAGCTCTTCCACGTTGCTACCTACGGTAGGGTTCGTAGTGACGACCTCGCCCAGATGTAGTTTATAAAGGGTCGTGGTCTTTCCAGCATTATCCAACCCAACAACCACAATCTTATACTCCTTAGCAGGGAATAACATGAACCAGAACTTGGACATGAATGCCCCCATCCTTATACTCTAGAAATCAATCACCTACAAAATCAATAATCAAACTATTTAATTCACAAACCCCATTTATTGGGACCAAATAGGTAAACTACAAATCTGATTTTTAACCAAAAAGCATCAAACTTTCATTGGATCAATGTCAGATTTTACGATCGACAAAATTGCTTGCATGAAAAATGAAAAAAAAAAAAATCGAACCCGTTCTGAGGAAATTCAGAAATTGCGTCGTTGATTGAAAACAGATAGAGTTTCTTGCGCTTATTAGAGAACAGCTATGGTGTGGATTGGAATTCTGGAAACCCCAACTGCGATTTGTTCAGGATTAATTTGTTCGCACAGAAAGTTTTGGGATCGACGAAGTGCGGGAATAAAATATTGAGGTCAGGGACGGGTTTCCTGGAAATGACACGGAACGCGTTGCTGTCGGCGCCAGCACGGCGGATTATGGTTGAGTGGAGAGCCACGTGGACTACAATACACAAGTGTTTGATGTACGAAAATTTGTTAAATAAATTATCTTTATTGCCTTTAAAATTTAAGAGAATTTTATATTTTTTTATTTTAATCTTTAGTTGTTATTATAATTTTTTTATAATTTATTAATTATAACACATTATATTTTAAATTATCATAATTTAATTAAATTATTCTTTATCATTTAGTTAAGTATAAAAATTAATATTTTAATTAATATGAATTAATTATGTAATTAAAAAACTTGATAAAAATAATAAATAATAAATTTATTATATAAAATAATATAAATATCTTAAAAATAAATGATATAAAATCTCTAATTAACTTTTATTTTTACTCCTAAAAAAAACTTAATAGAAACAAAAAATAAAAGTTAATTAAAGATTTCATATAATTTATTTTTAGGATATTTGTGTTATTTTAGATAATAAATTTATTATTTTATATTTTTATCAAGTTTTTTTAATTATATAACTAGTTCATGTTAACTAAAATTATTAATTTTAATATTTAATTAAATGGTGGGAAGTAATTTGACTAAATTATAATAGTTTAGGGTGTAATGTGTTACAATTAATAGATTAGGGAGAAGATTGCAATAGTAACTAAAGATTATAGTAGAAAAGTACAAAATCTCCAAAATTTAATAATATAATATTCAATAACTAAAATTTTGATCTGTATAATGTATGGATATTCGATTAAAATATATTAAGAGATGATTAATAATATAATAAATTAAAATAGTGACATTATATTTTAAATAATTTCCATTTTTTATGTTCTCATATTTTTTAAAAATATATTTTATTTCATTAATAACAAAATTTATAGTTTAAAATAATAGATTCTAAAATATTATCATAAATTTAATTATTTTATTTTATTAACTAAAAGTTATGTGTAAATTTTATAAACTTTATCGTGAAAAAGTTGAGCAACAATTTACATTGACACAAATTTTGATATAAATATAAAAATATAAATTAGAAAGAATTATATAATTAATTTCTTTAACATTTGATTACATTAGATTAATTTTAATTTTTCTTGAAAGTTAAACGCTAAAATTTTAGTATAAAAAACATATATCTCAAATTTTAAAAAACATATATCTCAAATTTTAATAAACCTGACTTTTTGAGGTCTAATGAATTTATTTAGGGAATATTTATTTTAACATTTAGCATTAATTTGTTTTCCTATATCTATGATATTTTTTTAATAGACACTTCAAAATTAATGTGTCACGAGATATAAATGGATCTAATATTTTTTTAGGATAATTTTTATTTATCGTGATCGTCTATTAACTTTTAAACGATTATAATTAAAATGTATGCAAAATATTTTGTTAAATAAATTATGATCATTTAAAAATAAATAGATAATCACGATTAAAAAAGATCTAGATTCGTTAAGAGGCACATGACTTCTCAAATTCTTCGAAAATTGAAGACTTTAATCCGTTTTCAAATGAAAACAAAAAAAAAAATCATGAAAATGGTTCACATAAAAAAATGTATACATGTGATTATACAAAGATAGTTATTAAGCATATTGTCATACAATATAAAAAAAAAAATTGTGTTAATATGTACATACTTTCTTAAATTCTTTAAATATTAAGAGAGATTAAGTTTTAGTATGATGTGATAAGTGCAATAATGTGAAATGAGATGAAGTTTATAAGATTTATGAAACAAAAGTTTGTAAATGTAACATTTCTTATTCATTTATCATACAAATCAACAACAAAATATGTATATGATGGTTAATTTTTCTTCTTTTGCTTCTTTTTTTTCTCGCTTTTTAACAGATGAAATAATAAAAAAGTAAATAATTTATTATTATCTAACTAGATATAATATTTTGCAAAGGTATCCAATGAACACAAAATTTTCTAATAAATAATTTTTTTCCCTGTTCAAAAGAGTAATAATATTCTCAAAAATCTTTTATAAAAGGGCAATTCTATACTACCGCCCCAATTTGGGGCAGTAGCATAGAGTTTTTAATTTTTATTATCTTTTTTTTAATATTAATAAATTATTATTTATATCATATATTTTTTAAATAATTTTTTAAAACGTTTTTATATTTTTTAAAAAATATTTTTATTATGAATGAATAATATTAAAAAAATTATGGATGAATAATACATAAAAGATGTAAAAAAATTTTAAAATTTTTTTAAAAAGTATATGACATAGACAATAATTAATTAATGTTAAAAAAATAAAAAAAATAAGACAAAAAATTAAAAAAAAATCATATTTAAATACCAAATTAAATAATACAATCTCACTTTTAAAGCTGCACCATAACAACCACCTTTATAAAAATTTCACTAACTCACTTCATCTTACTTCTTATACCAAGGTCATATCAAACTTTAACGTTTTTCAACATAATATTTTACTGAGTTTGTAAAATTTATAATTATTCAAGTAGTATAATGTGTAAAGCCAACATTTCTTTTCATATATTGATCCTCATGATTTTGACTTATAAAATATGTGAATAATAGTCATTCCTATCATCATTACAGTTAAATTAGTATTCAAACCAACTTATGTATAAATAAATAAAGTTGTTTGCCAATTACTTAAAATTGGACTTGCTAAAAACTCAAATTAAATTTTAGAATAAATTAATGATTCCTTCAAATATAGCATAATTTTTAATTTAGTTTTTCAAATTTAAAATATTTCAATTTGGTCTCTTAAAAATTAATTTTGTTCCAATTTATTACCTCGTTAGTTTAGTTAACCATCATTTAATGGTTTTGTTGATGATAACTGACGGAATTGGCACGTGACTATTAAATGTCAACATAGCAGTTAAGGTTACATTATCAAAAAAAAAAGTTGAATTATAAAACAACGATGCTGATTGTTAAAATTAATGTATTGTTATGCAAGGTAATATTGTAATTGTTTAAGTTTATGTGGGCAAATTAGATATTTTAGTGTTGTATCTAATGGCTGAGACTGAGAGTAAGTCCAAGTGTCAAAACTTGATGTAATTTATTGTGAAATATCTGGTTGTGTATTCAGAACAGTTTATGCAGTAAAAAAAATTAGAACAAAGTGATGATTTGTGGTTATCCCCGAAAAGTAACTTTGCTCCTCTTCTTTGCTCTGTTTACC
Organism: Ceratonia siliqua; assembly: GCA_034509205.1. Classification (NCBI taxonomy): domain Eukaryota; kingdom Viridiplantae; phylum Streptophyta; class Magnoliopsida; order Fabales; family Fabaceae; genus Ceratonia; species Ceratonia siliqua. Next base: position 11,156,918 of record JASKGM010000001.1, on the reverse strand, counting down.
CTAAACCCCTTGCAGCAAAATAGGAGTGGTATCAAAGCCTCGTTGATGGCAACAATTAGGCATGAAATTGACTGCAATGGTTGGAAGTGGATAGAGATTGTTGACGGAAGCAAGACATCAAGGTTAAAGAAGGAGGAAGAAAATGGCAACGGCAAATAACCAAGGTTTGGGCATGTCACAACCCTCTATTCCAATTTTTAATGGTGAAAATTATGATTTCTGGAGTTTGAAGATTAAAACTCTCTTTTAATCTCAAGATCTATGGGATTTAGTTGAAAATAGATAAAGAACCTAAACCTTAGACAAATATGACAAATTCTCAAAGAGAAGTTTTAAGAGATAAAAAGAAAAAAGATGCAAAAGCCCTATTTTATATTTAGCAAGCTATTACTGAAAATTTGTTCTGTAGAATCATGAGGGTTTCAAAATCTAAAAAGGCTTGGAGTATTTTACAAGAAGAATTTCAAGACAATGCTAGAGTAAGAGCTGTTAACCTTCAAACTCTTAGAAGAGAGTTAGAAAATATGAAGATGAATGAGTCTGGAAAATTGAAAGAATATTTTCAGAGAGTTACTAAAGTTGTAAATCAAATGGGTTTGTATGAAGAAGTGGTTTCAAATAAGAAAATTGTTGAAAAAATCCTTATCAGCTTACCAAACAAATATGATGCAATGGTGTCAATAATTAAAGAAACAAAAGACCTTGCTGAATAGTGTTCAAGTGCTGATGGCTTCTTTACAAACTCATGAGCAAAGGTTGTTGAGGCACTCTGAAAAGTCTGTTGAAAGTGCCTTTCAATCTAAGCTCAGTTTGACCACAAAATCAAAAAGAGTCATCATCTCAAGATCACCAAAAAGAAGAATCATCTAAAGGAGGCAGAGGTGGAAGAGGCAGAGGCCAAGGAGGAAGAGGTAGAAGTAATGTTGACAGAAATGTAGGTGTTGAAAGTTTTAAAAAAAGGTGCAATATTTACCAAAGGAGTTGTCATACTGACAAAGAATACTGGTTTAAAGGGAAACCGCTGTGCTACCATTGTTAAAAGTTTGGGCACGTGCAAAAATATTGTAGACTGAAGAATGAACAAACAAATATCTCTAAAGGAAAATAAGATGAACTAGGAAGTGTTTTTTATGCAAACTGTCAAGTGGCTAGTGAAAAAAATAAGGATATCTGATTACTTGATAGTGGATGCAACAATCATATAACGGGGAATAAAAGCATTTTAACCGAAGTAGTTGCAAAAGTAAATACTCAAGTTAAAATGAGAAATGGTATTGTGGTTCAAGCATCAGGAAAATGCACAATTTGTACCCACACAAAGGAAGGAATGAAGTTTATTCAAGATGTGTTGCTAGTTCCTGACTTAGACCAAAATTTGTTGAGTGTTGGATAGCTTTTGGAGAATAGATATGCTGATTATTTTGAAGATGGTGGCTGCACAGTTTATGACAAAAGGAAGGGGAACAGGCTTATGGCAAAGATAAAAATAGAGAGAGGTAAAAGCTTCCAACTAGCTTTCAATTATGGTGGAGAAATGGCTTTGAAGGCACAAGTCAGATATGAGTCTTGGCAATGGCATAGAAGGCTCAGGCACTTGCATTCTCATGGGCTAAAATTACTACAAGAAAAAAACATGGTACATTGCCTACCAAAAATTAGAGAAAAATATGGTGTATGTGAAGGTTGTGTTATGGGAAAACACTATAGAGACTTATTTCCAAAAAGATGAGCATGGAGAGCTAAAAGAGCACTGGAGCTGGTTCATATGTGTGTGGACTAATGAAGACTCTATCTCGTGCTAGAAACAAGTATTTTGTCTTGTTTGTTGATGATTATACAAGGAAGACTTGGGTCTATTTTATGAGACAAAAATATGAAGTGTATGGTGTCTTTAGAAAATTCAAAAGTTATATTGAAAAGCAAAGTAGCTGCTACATAAAAGTCTTTAGAAAATTTACTTATCATGAATTTGAAAAATTTTGCAAAGATGAAGGCATTGAAAGACAACTTATAGTTGGGTACTTTCCACCGTAAAATGGAGTTTCTGAAAGGAAAAGTTAGACCATAATGGAAATGGCCAAAACAATGCTTAAAGATAAAGGTGTGCCTAACACGTTTTAGGCTGAAGCTGTTTATATAGCAGTGTACTTGATAAATAGGTATCCTACTAAAGCCTTCTGTAAGGCATTTGAAAACTTTTGGCAGCATTTGTTATGCTCAAATCCCAAAAGAAAATAGGCACAAGCTAGATAAATAAGTAAGAGAAATGTATCTTTGTTGGCTATGACCTAGATTCTAAGGGCTATAGGTTATATAGCTCAAAGAGAAACATAATTATCATAAGTCGAGATGTGTTGTTTGATGAGGAAGCTAGTTGGGATTGGGAGCAAGGCAAAGTTCAAAGCAAGTTGTGGTTTTTGGAGAAGAGCCTGAAAATCAAGAAAAGAATGTTGAAGAATCTTGACAATCATCACCAAGAACTAATCCATTATCATCCTCAAGTGATGAGTCAAGTTCAAACTCATTAAGCCCTAGTAATACTCCAAGAAAAATGAAAAGCATTGCTGAAATTTATGAATCATGTAATTATTGTGTTGTTGAGCAAGAAAGTTTTGAAGAAGCCATTACGGAAGATGTGTGGAAGAAGGTTATGTAGGAAGAAATTCAAATTATTGAAAAAAAACAACATATGAGAGCTAATAGACAAGCCAAAAGACATAGAAGTAGTTGGAGTAAAGTGGGTATACAAGATAAAACACAAGCCAGACGAATTAGTGTTAAAGAACAAGGCAAGACTAGTTGCAAAAGGGTATTCACAACAACCTAGAGTGGATTACCATGAAACGTTTGCTCTAGTGTCTATAAAAGACACAATCCGAACCCTTATTACACTAACTGCTCAGAAAGGTCCGTTGTTATACTAGCTTGATATGAAATCAGCTTTCTTAAATGGAGAATTGAACGAAGAAATTTATGTGCAACAACTAAATGGGTTTGTCAGAAAAGGAGAATAAGATAAAGTCTACAAGTTAAAGAAGGCTTTGTATAGATTAAAGCAAGCACTTCGTTAGTGGTATAGCCAAATTGACACTTATCTTGTCCGAAATGGCTTTACCAAGAGTAAGAGTGAGCTAACACTTTATGTAAGAAGGCAAGGTGCATTGATTCTTATTGTTTCAATTTATGTTGATGATTTAATGTTTTATGGAAATGATAAGAAAATGATTGATGAACTAAAAAATGATATGATAAAGAGACATGAAATGAGTAACATGAGATTATTGCATCATTTTCTTGGCCTTGAAGTTTATCAACAAGAAGATGGAGTATTTGTTTCTTAGCAAAAAGCTTTGATGCACTTGTGTATTTAAATAAGAAATTTTACCATGCACTCATGCTTTCTTTAAATAAGAGAACTCCCAAATTGTTTGTAATGCCTCAACAAATAATAAAATTAGAAGTAAACCCAAACTGAGTATCTAGGTTTAGTTTTATTTTATTTATTTTTTAAATTTAATTGAAATACCTAGGAATAATTAAAACATGTAAAATTCTTTCTCTTGGTAGTTAATTAAAGGAAAAATAAATCATAGAGAAGTAAAGATATTTTGTAGCTCAATACTTAGTATATAAATTGAGTAAGAAGACCAAAAATTTTATGAGCAATATCATTCTTTTTCCTAAATATCTTAAAATTATCTTCTTCTCTTTTCTGAAAATCCCATAGATAATTCTTTAGAAAGTGGCCTTCTAAAATCACTCCACGACTGTATCATGGTGGGGACACTTGCAATAGGAAGAATATGAAAGTAGGCCATAACATTACTTTTAGTGTGTTCCAGAATACTCGACCACTTTACCTTCAACCAAGTCCTTTCTTGTTTTCACCTTCTTCTGTGAATTTTTCCTTTCTCTCGTTGTAAATTCTTCGTCATCCAACCCACCATTTTCTTCCAGCTAAAATCTAGCCATCATTGTGTGTGTTGATAACCTGTTTTGGCATTGTTCAATTACTGCAAATTTCTGGTTTCAATGCCATCTTTATTCTAGGTAAGTTATTTGCTTGTGGACTGTGATTCTGTTGGGTGGGTGTTAGGTTTCCTTAACTTACTCCTTTTCTAAATTATTTCAATGACTCCTAGGCATGATACTCGATTTTCAGAAAATTTCTCTTATTGGTTGGAATTATTGAGTTTAATTTCATAAAGTTATTTGCCCCTATTTTAACTCTTAATCACGTTTTTGAACTTTGAAGCTAAACTGTAATGCTATCCTTGTTCTAGTATTGTCGAGTTGTCATTTTCCTAACTGATAAATTTTGCAACTTTGGGGGATTGATATCTAAATTGTATTTAGTCAAAGTTAGGGAAATTCTTTGAAGTAATTGGTGTAAAAAAACTGTAACTCTGACAAAAGTCTTAATCAAACTATTAGGATCTTGCTTTTCAAAGGATATGTTTCCTTTTTTAGGAGTTTTGGCATTCTAAACTTGTGATGAGTGGTAGTTCTATGAAAATTAACTATTATTAAGTATTTCTTTCATTCACTGAGTATGTGTGACTCACCCCTTGTCCCAACGTAACGGCCGATGAAAAGTAATCATTTTATGACTTTAAGAGCGTAACGAAAAAAGCAAAGAAAAAAATGAGTCATCAGCAATTAATTAGAATCATGTCACGTCTCCCAATTCCTAAGAACGTGACTGGTGTAGGAAAACCATTATACAAGAGGCATCCTACCAGCCTGTCAAGACCATGCACAATTACTTAATATGACACAATAAGAAATTTAAAACATAACGGAATTTAGTTTTACTCAAATATCTTTCACTTTAACTTTCCCAAAAATTTTGGCAGAGTCTCCCTTGAAACTTGGATTATCTAAGGGAAGGGATAAACCCCACCAATACATTCAAGTACATCAACATAACCAAATAGCCTATACAGCCAACCAACATACAAACAGAGGACCCAAAATACCAAAACACGACTACCACTTTGCGCAAAAAGTTTAAGGATTACATAATTAATACAATACAAGACCCACAAAATGCAATTTCCTAACCCACATGTACTCTGGTTATCCAAGTTCACTCTGCCATTGGTTAAAGATATGCCTACTAATCTTAGTTAGCAGGCTCTGAAGATGCAGGGGGTTCAGTGAGTGAAAGACTTACCCAGGGATGCTTGGCCTCCCATAATCCTTACAATAGTAGGTAAATATTCAAATTAATTACAAGGAATGAAGCAAAACTAAGTATCAAATATATTAGGATCAATAATATATCATAACAAAAATTTCATGTTCATCTGGGAGGTAACAAAGAATGTAATTAATTATAAAATTCACCAAAAGTAACAAACATAATTCCTCCAATTTAGATGACAAAAAGATATCATTGATTCCCTTCTATAAATATGAAAAGTTAATTCACATACCTCCGTATTAATTTGGCTTAAGTTAATTCAAAATATGTTACTATGATCAATTTTAGTTCCATGGGAGAACCTCAGATGAAAATTTATTAATTTTTAACTTTACACTCATCCCTCGTGACCAACTCAACCGTAAGGTCACTCCTCTGGAATCGGTTCAACCAGGGAGGCTCCTATGTGACCAACTGAGAGGAAGTGACTAACCATACCTTCTTCTAGACAACTCAACAAATGGGTCAATTCCATATTATAATCTTGACCAATTCACAGAAAGGGTTACAACCTAAGCGCACCTAGTAATTCTACCTTAGATCTAACATGGATCCCATCACCATTTAAATCAAGAAATCTCAAAGTTTTATAATTTTTCTTGCTGCAACATAATCACTCGTAAGTTGATAGTTTCATTTTTCATTTAATCAAGACATTTCCATAAAAATTTCTCTTAGCATTTCCTTCATTCTTCAAGAAGCCAATATTAGATTTATATATTCATGGTGAGAAATAGTTAGGAAATAATTCATAATCACAATATCCAAGGTATTATAACTTAATAAGATCTCATCACATAATTTAATTCAATTTGTATGCTTATCCAATAAAAGTTGTACTAAAACTAACATTGTACAATTTTCCAAAGGCCTAATTATATTATATAGCAATTTATGCACTTACTGTCATACTTTCGAAATTGTGAAGGAATTATATATGCACACTTTAATCTCAAGTAATTCACTTTACTCTACTCACCATATTACAACATAGTAATATTAATATAATTATAAATCCAATAGTTACAAGAAAAGAAAACTAAATAATAACTCATTATTCAAATTTATGCTAAGGAAACCTAAAATTTCAAGTATATATATGTGTATATCATCAAGGTGAATTTTTCAACCCTTTTAAAACTAAAATAGCAATAATAATATAAGAATAATAATTTTTACAAAAATAAACCTTAAGCATCCAAGGATAATTAACCACTCACCTCGATCTTAGGCCACAACAAGGCAAATCAACTAGATGTAGAACTTGCTCTTAGTAAACCCAAAGAATATCCAAGTATCAAATGTGGAATATAAGCAAGTCTTTCCCCAATCCTAACTCAGCAAAGAAGGAATTGGATGACTTTGAAGGGATTTACAAAAGGCATCAATATTAACTATTTTATTCCTTCTACAAATCAAAGCATTGATAGCAAAATTTATGGAATACTAACCATAAATAAGAAAGTTAGGTGCACGAATTCAAGGAAGAACTGCAAATTTCTCCATGACAGGCTACACTTCCTATTTCTGATAGTGTTTACTGCAACAGAAAAATAGGAGGATGGACAATGTACAAGGAAGGGCAGAGCTAACCTTCTCAACGGAATCCTTGCCGCAACAAAAACACCAAGATAAGGAAAATTTAAATCATTCAACAGAGGGGGTTTTTGGGTGAGGAAGAGGAGATCTCCGTGATTCTCTTTCTCTAAAATTCTCTCACAGTAAGAATGCTCAAAATTTTATAGTGGATGAAGAACATAACCATACCACATGAAGGAGTTAGAAGTAATAGCAAGGAAGTGATAGAGTATTCTAGAATCCACCAGCTGATGGAAGACAGAAAGAATGGTTCAATTGGGAAAGCAACATGGTGGGCTATGTGAATGACCCACATTTTTCTTATAAAAATTATAAATAAAGAACCAAAATTTAATATAATAAATTCCACATTCAAAAGGAATTAAAACTATGGTTTTCTTATATAAATTTGTAGAGAATTATTTACTCTAAGATTTTGCAATAGAAAATTTATTTAATTAATAAACTATGAAGTGTTTAAATTTTCTAATAACAAGAACAAGGAGAAATTAATATTTCTTAAGAAATTATGTAATAAAATGTATTAGGTACCCCATAATGTTTATCCTTAAGGATGGTTACCTAGATTGTTTATACTTAAAATTTTAATATA
>JASKGM010000001.1:11120114-11145829 GCA_034509205.1 Ceratonia siliqua | reverse complement strand
AAATTCAAATTATATTATAATCAAAATAATTAAAAACATCATCAAAATACAATAAACAATATTATTTCAAAATCCTTGGGCAACAACTTTCTCACATCGTTCCTTCAATTCTGTTTTACAATTATTAGCTTCAACTAAAAATGGTTTAAATATTATCTTTGGCCAAATTTGAGATTCCACTTTTAAACCAGCAATCCTGAAATTATGTATTTTATTCTAAAGCAACAGATAATGGGACAGTGGGAACATGATTTATAACCAAAGTTGTTTAAGATTTATGGCATCTTCCTTTCTGTTAAGCAAACAGGTGAAGGATAAGATCATGAATTCAATATTCTGTGGTCAATAAGAAATCAAATTCGGACATTTCAGATAACTCTCAAGAAGGGGAAAGTGGAACAGAAAGGTACTTTGTATGGAGTAGGGAAATGGAGGTAATGCTGTAACAACTTGACTTAGACCTGGGCTAAATCAAACTGAAATTAGGTCCCTTTGCCTTGATTGATTGTTAGCAACACAAGGCCCACAAAGTTAGGTGTGAAGGAAGTCTACAAACATCAGATATTTTTTTGGGTCCCGGGTGGTGGTTTGGAAGTTGTCTCAGTTATAAATCAACCTGAATAGATTGCTTCATCAGTTGACACGAGTAGCAAAACAATGTTAATGAGCTATTTCTGTTGCCACCTCAATTGGCTCATTTCATAACTTGTCAACAACTAACATTACAGCTTGTTTGGATGGATGGATGGATGGATGGATGGATGTGCTAGAGATAATAGTAAAAAAACATTCCTTAGCCTTCTAACAGCTTAAGCTTTCGGGATTGAGTTTTTTTTTTTTTTTTTTTTTTTGTGTGGTTTCAGAGAGTTAGGGTTTTGATATTTGCTACCCCTCATTCTCCTACTTAAATTTCAATACAAGGTTTGGTTGGCATGTGCTTTGTCCATGTTTCAAGCTTAAAGGGCTTTAGTGTGAGAGGATGTGTTACCTAGGCCTTCTCCTAACACCCTAAGCTTTTGGAATTGTTGGTTCCTTGACAGGATGAGAGAAACATAATGGAAAATGATGGAAGAAACCATTTAATCCCTTGCTTGGATGCATATAATAAAGGAATAAAAGGAAGAAGACGGGATGAGGGAGTTTTATAGGGAAGTACTTTTCCTTAACTTTTTGTCGACACCAAGAGTAAGCAGAAAGAAAAGGAATGGAAAAACTATTAATGAAATGTTATGGGCTTCCAACTTTATCCACTAAAAGTAAAAGGAAACAAGTTAGAAAACAATTAAAATAGTAAAATTCTATAAATACTCTTTCCTTTCAATTCCTTTTGTTCCCGATCATACATATTTCAATTCTTCTTCTTTCACTAAGGTGAACTATCCAAACTGAGGAACGACTATCAGTATCTTCTTTTTTTTCCCATTCTATTCCATTCCTTAACGACTATTGTAATCCTTTCTTTTCCATTATCTTCCATTGATTTAAACAAACCGTTAGTTGTTACATGACCAAACTTTTAGTTCAATGCACTCTCTAATAACAACTTGTCTGACTTCAATTGCATTTTTTTTTTGAAATATGCAATTTAAAATCCTTACCTAGTTGAGATGATTCGTCCATCATGAGGGCTATGTTATCCATTGAGGATAGAAGCAAGCATTAATTTCTCAGATATATGTTGTGTTTTGTGTTGCTTTCAATACAACCTCATTGAAGGTGCTGACTGTGTTGATCACTTTGATGTGTGTAGGAGAACTTGAAATATTTTAGACGTGCCTGAAAAGATTTCATGTTTTATGGGGATGTCATAACCTCTAAGCATTTAGCAGAAGCTTGTTATTACAACTATCTTAAGTTTGACCTTTTCTCTTTGTTTAGTCACATTGGATATGAAAATTCTCATAAAATGAAAACTCTTAACAGCGCTCTTGTATTAAAGGAACAAGTTTCAGAATACCAAGGAATTATAGTACTAGATGAAAGGCTAGTTTAACACTTTTGAATTGGCCTTGACCACATTGCTTCTTTAGACCCTATTCTATTATTGTGCTCATATTTTTCTACTACTCTGGTATTAAATTTCCTGTTCTTCTCTATGTATTTAATATGCTACTGAAGCAGTATGAGAAAGTAAAGTATATATATTTTCTTAATTAATTATGTGATAATTATTAGGCATATGGGGTAATTTAGGATTTATTAGTATTTTAGGGTTATCAATAAAGGCATTTGAGCCTATCCTCTCATACTGCATCAGCTACTGTAACCTGTTGGCTTTTTCTTGTGTGATTTTCAAACTCTGACGTGTATAGTATATAAGAGATCTAGGCAGTCATGTGGTGTGTTTTTCATCGGTAGGCTGATAGTGGTTCTTCTTAGTCTCTCCCTTCATTGACTAACCTTAAATTCAAGTTTTCAAACTTGTATTGTCAGTGCTTCAATTTTCGCTATAAAATGAATGCAGGAAGAGCTGGAACAGCTTGAAAGGATGGAGAAGGCATCTGCATCGTGCAAAGAGTAAGCTTAAAAGCAAAAGAAGAAAGAATCTATAATGTCTGATCATTGTTAGTCCAACCATAATTGTGATTTTAATCACTTTTCAATCTGGTGCTTCTTTTGCCAGAATGCTGAGTAATGTGGAAAAAAACCCTGATCCATTACTCCCAACGTAAAATCTCTTTGAACTCCGGTATCTTTGTTGCCTGCATATTATCTTTGATCTTTTCCCAAGAGCTCCATTTTCTTTTTTTACAGAACAATTGGCCCCCTAAATCCTTTATGGGATCGATGGTTTGAAGGCCCCCAAGATTCCAAAGGCTGCAGATGCTGGATTCTCTGATGATGATTGCTATTTGCGACCATTATTGTCTGTTAACATAAGCTTCAACCAACAGATTGTCAGAGTTTTACATTTTTTTTTCACTTTTCTTTTTCCCAGATTGGCCTGGAGAGTTTGACAAAGTTTTGAAACAATATTTGCCATTGGCCAATTTTTATGAAATGCTTCCTTGTGCAGATGACAATTAAAGCAAATACATAGTTTTCATGTTTAAGGGAACAGCTTCATTGTGCAGATGGTGATCATATATCAACATTTTGTCATTAAAAGTTGTTAGATATTTTTTTTTTCAGCGGAAAAAGTGTGGGATGAGGGATTTGAATTTCTTTGGTCCAAACCCCCTCTCCCGAAAATGAGAACGAATACCTTTGGTAAATTTTATGTTCCATTGCAGGTCAATAAATTGTACACAAATTGAAACAGACAATCTACAAATTTGCTTGGCCGGACTGTTCAATGTATAAGATGACTCTCAGATTTTCGTCTCTCATCACTCAAACTCATACGTACATGAAAAATGAAAGTGGTCCACAGTTTCCAGAAACTCCAGCATCATGTTGGTGTTTTCCCAGATACTCGCTGGGCAATCCACCCAAGGCCATCATACAGCCCTTCACCTGAGAGGGCACAGCAGGCTTGTATGTGCCAATCATGATTCTTGATGCTGTGTAGAGATAGTGCATCGGTGATTTCAGCTGGAGTCATAGCATCCTTAAGGTCCTGTTTATTTGCAAATGCAAGAATGACAGAATGTTGTAATTCTTCATGCCCCAGCAGCCTGAAAAGTTCATCCTTCATAATGGAGATCCTGGCTCTATCAGTGCTGTCTATCACCACAATTACAGCATGAGTTCCTCGATAATACGTTGCCCATGATGTCCGGAGTCTCTCTTGCCCACCAAGATCCCAGACCTGCAGTGAATAACATATTGGAGTGAGTAATACCTCAACCTGTGCAAGATTAAAGATATGAATATAGTTCACACAAAATGTCCTTCTGATACTTATGCGCGGATTGGTATGAAACCCAAGAAAAAAAGTTAGCAAAGGACCAATAGAAAGGTTAAAAGTGTTTGCCCACTCCAAAACCTAAAGAAGTAGAAACATAGTTGTAACAGATGTTACCAAATTCCAGTTCCCCCAAGACCAAAACGAAAGATCTTCCTATTTTATTAAAAGCAACTTAGAAACAGACAAGAGGAATGTGGTCAGTTTCACCAATTTAAAAAGTATGTATGGCTTACTAAATTTAAAGAACGGAAGAAGACATACAACTAATGTGATATACACTAATGAAATATCATCCCGTGTTAAACTAGAGAAACACCTAGCACCTTTCTGTGCAACTACATCACATGCCAAAAATGATTGGAGCTATATAGAAGCGAGGGAAGGCAATGTAATCTTAATAAGGGATAAAAAGAAAAGAATATATACATGACAGACTGAGAAATGAGAAATTAACAATATTCAACTATCTTTCAAACACATTTTCGTGGTGCTTAATACGCACAAGACACGTCTGTCTGTATATATGTATGAACGCTTGGGACTTCCCAGTCTTGCACTGATCTGACAAATGTAATATCCCAAGAGAAATGCTGGTCTTACAAGCTATTCCACTCCCAAACCTTAAACTATGTGTCATGTTGAGAGAACAGAGAAGTTAAATCTTAGAGTGATGGGATGGGTGTGATGATGTGGAGTGAAATGGAGTGGATTTATGATATTTGTGAGAGAAAAAGTTTGTAAATGTTTCTCTATCCCAAAGAGTACCTTTTTGACTTTGTAATTCATACTAAATATTAGCCTGTTAACCACAATCAGTTTTATCAGCAATAAAATATAATTCGGAAGAGTATCCAAAAATCGTAAAACATACAAAGAGTGGTCGTACTGCTCAAAGATGCCTGGACATGACTATATACTCTCTTTTTTTTTTTTGTCAAAGACTATGTACTCTATTTGATTTCCTATTTTCTTATGCTAATTTGTATGCATAAGCAGGAGATGATACTATCGTTTCAAATAGATTAAAACAAAGAATCCTACCAATCAAAGCTGCACCATTCCATACTTACATTCCCAGTAGGCAAGGACCTGATCCTACTAGTAGAGACCAAGGAAACAGTATTCATTTGAACATAGAAGTTTCTATATTCATTTTGAGCAAGTCTGGAGAAGGTTTGCACTTTGGAAGAGTATATGTAAGTCCACTTAAAGCTGCCTTCATTTTACAATTTACAGACAGCAACCACGAAAATTCACAGCATGCAGATAATTTATGGAAGAGCGTTAATATGACCATCAGCTACTGAAGGATGGATGATGTATGTATAAAGCAGCCTTCACTTTGAGTAAAGGGAAGGTGATATCTGTAGTGAACCCAAGTACATGCATCACAATCAAGTATTAATATAATATAGTTCTGGGCGTCTGTCTTATGAACACCTTTTAGTCACTATTATCTTCTCCCTTATTTTCCAGCTTTTCACCGCCTTTCTCACCCCTCTGCTTTTTACATGAACATGTACATTAGCTGTTTTTTCCCCTTTCTTCCTATTGTTAGAATATACCTCCGTTGTGCATAGAACAGCCATGATCCAGCTTCAGATTGCATTTCTATGAGTACGACTCTGAATACACCCAATAGAATTCCCGCCAGCTTTGATTATGCCCCCATCAAATTATTGAATTTGATTTTTGTGCCAGAGTAACATTAACATTATTAATGCTCATATAACAAAACCTATGAAATTTCACAATTTTTTTTCTGGTTTAAACCTGTAAAAAATGAGAATGAATGGGAGAGAGTGAGACATGTCAGTTAGATCTTTTGAACTTTACAAAATCCCAACTTTCCATCTTTTCCTTCATATACATAAAAAAATATCATAAATTATATTAAAAAATGACTTAATTCATTCTCTTATATTCCATTTCTTTTGTTCTCAATGAGAACAAATTTTCTGCCTTTCTGTTTTATTCCCTCTCAAACTTCAAAATACAAAAATTTTCTCAATAATGGCAGGACGAATTTTTCACAACCATGACAGTTAACACACAAATCAGAAAATATATTTTCAATTAATTTAAACTACAAAACTAAAAAAAGAAGCAGGGAACATGAGAGGATTAGAAAGTCCACCTTATGGACTGGATTTGAATGCTCACCAGAAAACCCCCAATCCAATCTCTATTACCCCTCCTAGTGGGAAAAAAGTACTGTGACAGTATCCACAACTTTAATCCCAATCACAAATATTTGAAATTCAAAAGACAAATCCTTGACGAAAGTTGAAACGAATCATCACAAAAAAATTTTATTTTCCAATTTATTCCTGTTATCCTATGTAGTATTATAGCCTACATCCTTCACTAACACACATAAAAAATAAGAAAGTAAAGCACAAAATTTATAACTATGTCTTCTACTCCCACATGATCTAACCTATGAAATAAGATGTATTCTTGTTCCTAGGAGGCGCAGATCTGCACTTAGAGTGATGTATCAGTATATATTGGATAAGTCAGATACGGGGATACCTCTTCTGTTTAAAAAATAAAATTCTTTGAAATGTTTCAAAGAGCTGAAATGATTTGTAAACGTATCAATAAACTTCAATACAGCTCTGAAAAGCCAAGAAGCATGCTAAATTGCTTCAAGATGTGTGAAAAAGGCTCCGAAACACAGCAGAAAAATTGAATTTTTTTTAGTGTTTAATGGTTCTGAATGAAGATATATTGTACAGTACATTTATAATATTAATTAGTAGCATTTATTAATTTTTATATGCATGTAAATATAGTTTTAGTATTTTATTTAAAGTACCCCACCTTACCCTTATCCTAGATTTTCAGAAAATTGCTCTGTATCATATATATAATACCAGTGCCTGGATCTATGGAACATAAATATTTTCCCATATACATCAACCGCAATATTACATCCTTTTCTATCCCATTAACTGCAACACTGGCATCAGCAGCCTCCTAAATCCTAATGATTTTAAAGGACTCAGAAGAAGCATCAGACTGCAGTCAGCTGAGTTTATTTGCATTGAATGATAAAACAGATAGGTCTAAAAAAGAACAAAAAAAGAAAGAAGCCACAGAGAAATAGAAAGAGAAGGTTTTCTAGTCTTTGCAAGGACAGACAAGTATCCTATAACAACAAGCACTTGTATATTCAACAGAAAATTAATCAAGAACCAGGCCAGCTAATTAGAAGCAAGCTGGAAACTTTGCACACTATATACACCTTTTGGCTAATCTTTGTCCTCTACTTCACTCATATCTTTACTAAATCACCAGCTAATAAGCCAAAAGTAAGTTATGAAGAGAGGAACAAAAATTAGTACTGCCCATGTTAATTCACACCAAGATGACTATAAACATTTACAGCACGATCAAAATATTAAAAAGCACTCGTAGAAAACGCTTAACGCACCTCAAATCTTATATTCTTGTAGACGAGCTCTTCGACGTTGCTACCTACAGTAGGGTTCGTAGTGACGACCTCACCCAGATGTAATTTATAAAGGGTCGTGGTCTTTCCAGCATTATCCAACCCAACAACCACAATCTTATACTCCTTAGCAGGGAATAACATGAACCAGAACTTGGATATGAATGCCCCCATCCTTATCCACTAAAAATCAATCACCTACGAATCAATAATCAAACTAATTAATTCTCAAAATCCATTTACCCACTATAAATCAATGGCCTACGAAATCAATAATGAAACTAATTAATTCACCAAACCCATTTATTGGGAACAAATAGGTAAACTACAAATCTGATTTCCAACCAAAAAGCATACAACTTGCGTTAGATCAATGTCAAGTTTTAAGATCGACAATATTGCAAGCTTGAAAAATGAAAGAAAAAAAAAACAAACCCGGAGTAGTTCTGAGGAGATTGTGTAGTGGATTGAAAAACAAAAAAATTTCCTTGCCCTTATTAGAGAATAGCGATGGCGTGGATTGGAATTCTGGAAACCCTAATCCCGATTTGTGAAGAATTAATCTTTTTGTTCAGAAAGTTTTGGGATCCGTTGAAGCTAACGAATAAAAAAAATTGAGAAGAGGAGCAGGCGTTTCTTCGAAATGAAATGCAACGCATTGTCGTAGCCAGCATGGCGGATGGTGGCGAGCCACGTCAGCCATTAGTAGAGCCCACACAAGTCGTTTGATTTTAGACATTATATACTGGTGGAATATTTAAGACGCTATAAGATATTATTATTTTAATTCGAAAATATAAAATTGAATAAATCTCCGGTCATTCGATTTATATTTTCATCAAAAACAAATTATTAATTTTAATCAATTGTATCCCATCATTTTTAACTGTCATATCAAATTTAAATTTTTTTAAAAATATAATATTTATGATAATAAAATAATGTATAAATAATTCTAAAAGAATATTTCGTAAAGGGGACGCCTACTCTGGGGTATATATTTTTAATTTTTTTAATTTATATTTTCTAATTTTTTAATTTTTTTTATAATTTTTATTTTATAAAATAAGTTTAAAAAATTTTAAAAAAATAAAACAAATCAAAACAAATTTTTTTGACTTTTTTAATTTTGGTTTTTGAATTATTATGTTATGAAAAAATTTTTAAAAATTTTACTTTTTTTTATTTTTAAAAAATTTTTAACATTTTTTAACTTCTTTTTTAAAATAAAATTATAAAAAAATTTAAAAAACTTAAATTTTAAATTTTAAAAATAAAAAACTTCCTCTTAAATATCAATACTTAGGGAAGGATAGCAAACGCCGAAAAGTAAAACCATTGTTCCTCACATTAAAAGTGAGACCGAATTTAAAGAAAATTTTTACGTAATATTTTTACACTTCATGTTACATAGGCATTGAATATGTTGATGATGAGTTTATTTATTATCCTTAAATAAATTTGTAAGTAAGTTATTTTTTTTAGTGTTGACATGGTATTATAAAATAATTATTAAATGAGATTTTAATTTTCTTAGTATCATTATAAAATATTATAGAATTTTTTTTCAAGAAATAGTGTTTAAGAATAAAATATTACTAAAATATAATTATTTTTAAATTGTTTATGTTCTCATATTTATTCCACTTTTTAACACTTTTGGTTCCTAACCTTTAAGACCCAAACACTTTTCGTTTATCATATTTTAATTTAAACACATTTAGTTCCTATTAATTGTTAATAATAATTTTAAAATACTAATATTATTAAAATTATTTTAGATAAATGGTGAGTTTGCATGTTTAATTAAAGATTTTCTTTAATAGACTCAATCTATAAAGTAATTTATAAACTCATTTAATCATAAATATACATACATATATATATATTACGACGGTTGCTATGCTATTACTGGTATTTTTAGAGTAGTAGTAATATATTACCTTCTCCCATCACCCATTTTTTTGTTTTTATTATTTGATATTTTTTATTTTTGATATTTTTTTAAATTTTTTTAAAATTTTGTTTAAGTTTTCTACTTAAAAAATTAAATTTTAAAAAAGTGTTGAAGAAATAGTATAAGAAATATAAAAAATTAAAAAAAACTCTAAAAAATACAAGAGATAGAAAATAATTAGAAAAAAACAAAAACAATAGTGATGGGAGGTGGGAATATATTATTATTGCTTGAACAATGAGAGAGCAGCATAGTAAATATTATATTATTATATACAGATTTAAGAATTTGTGTTCTGGTCTCTTAATAATTATGTAAATAAAATAAAATAAATTTTTATTTTCAAGTAATATAGGTAAAAAATAAAAAAAAATAAAAGATTAAGGAAAAAATTTAAGTACTACGAATTGTATCATTGAGATTGCATTCGTTTTCTCCCTACAAAAGTAATATGACATTACTATACCGTACATTTATTCATCAAAGTGACCCCTAAACTATGGAATGAAAAGTGTCTAAAGCCTTAGTTTTTGTGGGTGCTTTTTATGCGTTATTTTTATTATTATTTTTTGTACTAAATATTTTTAAAAAAATAAAAAAAATTACATAACAAGTATTCAAAAATAAAATAAAATAAAATATTTAGTTTTGTAAATTGTTTTTTTTAAATTATAAAAAAAGCACCTATTGTGATAGCAATTTCTGCCTTTAAATTTAAATCACATATTTATATTTAGGGTCTTACTATTTTACAGTCATATTTTTTGACTGTAGAGTAATTGTAAAACTTTTTTACAAATAAATTTTAATAATTTTTTATAATAATAAGCTAATGATAAATTTTAAAAAATTTAAAAAAAATAAAAAATTTTAAAAGAATCACACATTTAAAAAAAATAAATACTTTTAAAAAAAATTAAAAATTTTTTAAAAATTTTTTTAAAAATTACTATAAATAAAAAATAATAAATAGTATAAAAAATTAATTAAAAAATCAAAAAATAATAAAAAATAAATTTAAAGATACGGTAACTTAAGGTCTGTTTGCTTTAGTTTTTAAAAACTGTTTTTTTAATTTGTTTGTTCTGTAAAAACAAAAAAACTCATTTGCGTGACTGTTTTCATCAGTTGTTTTTAAAAACTGTTTTCTGAAAATAATAATTAGAAAATAAAAAAACAAAAATAATTTTTTTGTATTTTGACTTATTTTTTTCAACTGTTTTCTAAAAAAATATAAAAAATAACTAAATTTTTTTTACCCAAATAAATTTTTTTATTTTTTTATTTTATAAAATTATTTTTAAAAATTTAATTTTTAAAAATAATAAAATAAAAATCGTTACAAACAACTTAGTTTTTCATAAAAAAAAACTAAAAAAGTGGCCCGTGCTACGGCAGGGTATCACTCATTTTCCCCACTAATATACTCTTAAAAAAAGCCCACAATTAAACGGAGCAACTGCCCATGTGATTCATAAGCCCTCTCTGATACGATTAGACATTTTCCTTTCACCAAACCTTGTCCTTCTCTAACCTGGGCGACGTTTTCGAAGCTCCGAAACACTTTCACAGGCACTCCCTACCTTGATCTCTCCGCCCCTCTCTCTCTCTCTCTCTCTCTCTCTCTCTCTCTTATCTTTCCTAACCCACAGAGCCCATAACATTTTCGCATCCGAAAACCCAACTCTCTTCTTTCTTTCGTAGTTGGAGTTTCAGTCGCCGCCATGTCACTGTCTCTCTACCTCTTCACCCCATCAACCACTCGGACCTTGAGTGCCAGTGCTTTCCCTAGTCACACCCATCACCCAAGTTCGAAACTTTCATTGTCCCGGAGCTCGAATAGTGGGTTTCCGGTGACCCTCTCATCGAATCTCTCCTTTCGGGCGTCGTCCATTTCGGATCTCGATTCTGCGTCATCATCTTCCCCCGCGTTGGTCTCCGACAATGGAGCGGGAGGTGGGTTTGCGTCCACCGCCTCTCCAGGTTTAGTCTCTGATTTGAGCTCAATTGAGGTCGATGCGGTGACCGAGACTGAGCTTAAGGAGAATGGGTTCCGCAGCACAAGGCGAACCAAGCTTGTCTGCACCATTGGACCGGCTACGTGTGGGTTTGAGCAGCTTGAGGCACTAGCCGTGGGAGGTATGAATGTGGCGCGAATCAACATGTGCCATGGCACGCGGGAGTGGCATAAAATGGTGATCGAACGTGTACGTAGGCTTAACGAGGAGAAGGGTTTTGCTGTAGCTATTATGATGGACACAGAGGGTAGTGAAATCCATATGGGTGATCTTGGTGGTTCTTCCTCGGTCAAAGCTGAGGTTGTTTTAATTAAATTCTTTTGTTGCCCTGCGTCCTTAGTGATGACATTATCACCATTTCAAAATGTTTATCACTGCAATTTTCTTTTCTCTGATTGGTCAGCAGTTATTGTATGCCTGTATGGTTTTTTTATTGCTATTTGATTAATAACAATATGAAATGCGTGCATGTTTCATTTTGCTTTTAAATCTCCAATTTACATGCCTTAGACCTATCTGCTTCTTAAAATAAAAAGAACTCTTTTGTGTTCAAAGCGCTGCACTAATCAGTGTTTTCTGCATTAATAATATACTAAAATGCCATTGTATACTGAGCACTGTGTTTTGGTGGGTTATAAGAATGAAGATTTCTGGAAGGATACCAAGGACTTTTTATTTTGTGTTTATATTCAAGTTTTGAAAATAGAATGAATTATGATGATCCGTTAAGCTGAAACAAGAAATTGCTTGTCAAAATATTGTGATGAACCATTTTGTATATATTATATTTACACAGGAGTAGGTTTGATCCTATATACTGCATGCATATAATCAGGTAGAAGATTGCACTTGTAATGTTCAATTCTATCTAAATTCAAAAGAAATTGTTATGACAACAAAAAATGATAGTGATGAAAGTAGAGGAATTGTTGGAGGATCATGTGACAATTCCTATAAAGACTGGAGAATATTGGCACTGCCATGAAGTTGTGGCATTGCTGAAATTGGTGGGAACAGTAGCTCTACTGTAGACTACAACGTTCATGGTAGTTATAGCATTAATGGTATCAGTTGGCTGTTCATATTAATTTGAAGACAATGGTAATTGATGCATTGTTGTCTTTATTCTTAGTAAGCATGTTTGTATACTTCAAACTCATAATTCTTATCTTTTTTCTAACAAAATATTTAATAGATATAACTTGAACAATCTACTGCTAATTAGAAAATGCACCTTCAAACATGTCTAATTAAACGCTACATCTTGTACTTTATTCTGGTGTTTGTTAAATAGTGCTGCTTCGAAATGAATAAAGGCCCAACATAATGGCATGAGTTTTATGAGCAGGTTGTTTCTCAAATCTCATATATTAGTGCCTCAGGAAGGTTTCAGAAATTTTTACTTCTGAGTTTTCTTCAAATTGCTCATGTTTTTAGCCTATTCTGAGTAATATTGGGTTCAGTGTCTATTATAGCCATGGAGAGAAATTAATTATTATTTTTCATTCATGATATATTATTTCTTGGAGATTCTCACATTGCAACAGAGTTCTTTTATGGGTTTAACGTCTGTCAAAAGGTTTTAGACATGCGTGTCATTTAATGAGCATAAGAATTTGTTCACATAATGCACTTAGAAATGTTTATCATTGAAGTGCAATTCTTAGTAACTATGCATTCAATAATTCTATGATGGGTTGTGCTACAGTTATGTCCTTACATCATGATGCAGGACCATGAGCATGAGCATGAGTCCCAAGTCAACTGGGTGTGGATGAACTGCTCATGGGTCCTCCTCCATGTCAGCCCATTTGGGTTGATGCAGGAGCATGAGCACCAGTCCCACATCAGCTGTGTTTCTGTTACATGCCTCTTTTTCTAGAATACTTCGAGGGATCTTAGTTCCTCCTTAGTAGGGTAATTTGAGGTACCCTGGGTCTCCTAAAACAACACAAGGTTGAGTCTATGATTTTCTGCATACTTTATTCATTAGGAAAACTAGCCTTTATAAGGTCTGGAGAGCTTACAACCAAAAAAGGAAATAAACAACAATAACAAGACATAATCTCAGCCTGCTGACCTTACAAACAAAAAAAGGAAATAATTCAAATTAAAGACAACATAAATCCTACTAAATCAGAATTAATACCAAAATAGGAACCTCAATTAATTCCCTGATTCTTTCCTTGTTTAATTCCTTAATCTCCAGGCCCATGACAGCTGTTAAATTCATGATTATTTCCTGATTCACTCCCTAATCTCCAGCCCCTATCACAGCTGTTAGGATCAGGAATTATTGCCTTGTGTCTACCTTTCATTATTGCTGTTCAGATCCTTTCCTTTGCTGCTTTTAATGTCTTTATTTCATACCTAATTGGTTGCCTAACAGCTCCTTCCCCCATGAAAATATCATTGTCCTCAAGGATGAAATTGTCTCTCTTTTTTTCCTTTTTCTTTTTTCATTTTTCGTTTTTCTATTTTTCTGGTTCTTTTTGTTCCGTTTTTTCTTCTTTTTCTTGCCCTCATTGATCATTTTGTTGCCACAAACACTTCAAAATTTTCCTTTTTTGTTGGCTGGATTCCCATAATAGTTGCTAATTCAGGATTCAAGAAATTGTGCATACTCCCTGAGTCTACCAAAATTGTAATGGCTGGATCTTTTATCCTCGCCATCATCATCATGGTTTGAGGAGTTGCCATGCCTGTAATGGCATGAAAACTTATCTCAGGTTTATGTACTTCTTCTGGTTTCTCCTTTCCCACCACTGGATCTTCTATTTCTTCATCCTCTTCACCTTCTGCTGTTGGGAAATTTCCCTCCATTAATTTCTCAGCTACTTTAGGAATGATAGGAATTGGTAAGGGAGGAAGGGTTGATAGGGCAAGGATTTTTTCAAGCACCCTTTTGTAGGTCTTGGTATTTTGGCTTATAAAGTCTTGCCCAGCCGAATTTTTCCTGAATTTGGTTGGATAAAGCCATGAACATATCTTCAGTATGCTTTATCAACCGCTCCTCCATAGCTCTGATTTCTTGCCGCAAAGATTGCTGTCCTGCTTTTAGAGATACAATCCCATTCACCAATCTGTGAAGACGGTGATCGGCCATAACCGGCTTTGATACCAATTTGTTATGTGCCTCTTTTTCTAGGATTCTTTGAGGGATCCTAATTCCTCCTTAGTAGGGTAATTCGAGGTACCCTAGGCCTCCCAAAACAACACAAGGTTGAGTTTATAATTTTTTGCATACTTTATTCATTAGGAAAACCATACTTTATAAGGTCTGGAGAGCTTACAACCAAAAAAGGAAATAAACAACCTAATAAAATGTAATTACAAGACATAGGGCCTGTTTGTTTGGACTTATCAGAAAATGTCTTTTATGCTTTTTCTTTAGAAAGAATGTATTTTTTAAAAGTAAAAGTTGTTTTGTGTTTAGATGCAGTAATTAATAAGGATTTTTGAATCAGAAAATGAAATAACCTTCTCTCTCATCTATCAACTTCTCCTTCTGAAGGAAGCCAAAAATCTTGACTTCCTCTAGAAGGAGAAAAACTCTTTATTTTTTACTTCTCCCACGAACGAAACAAACAGACAGTTTTTTTTTTAAGAATGACTTATTTTTTGAAAAAAAGTTAGTTATTCTCGAAATAAGTCCATACAAACAGGGCCATAATCTCAGTCTGCTGACCTCACAAACAAAAAAGGAACTAATTCAAATTAAAGACAACGTAAATCCTACTAAATCAGAATTAATACCACAATAGGAACCTCAATTAATTCCCTAATTCTTTCCCTATTTAATTCCTTAATATCTAGCCCCATGACAACTTTTAAATTCAGGAATATTTCCTGATTCACTTCCTGATCTCCAGCCCTATCACAACTGTTAGGATCAGGAATTATTGCCTAGTGTTGACCCTTCATTATTATTGTTCAGATCCTATCCCTGGCTGCTTTTAATGTCTTTATTTCATACCTAATTGGGTGCCTAACAGTTTCAAACACGGAACTCCCATTTAAAGTAGAGGCTCTCCCCTCTTATCAGCTTGGCTTTTAGGAGTGGGCTCTCCTCTAAATCATGTAGTATATGAGCCTAGTTTGATTCGCGCCTAGTATGGATGGACCACTAATGGGTCCTCCTCCATTCCAACCCGGTGGTGTTGATGTAGGTGCATGAGTGAGTCCCATGCTGGTAGGGTGAGACATGAAACTCCCATTTAAAGTGGAGACTCCCCAATTTCCCCTCCTAGTCAGCCTGGCTTTTAGAAGTGGGCCCTCCTCTTCATCTGTAAGCTCTGGAGAAGGTGATTTTTTTTCATGTAAACTGGTGTGCTTTTCCTTATAAAACTCACCAGATAGGCTGTAAAAACACACACTGAAGAGTTACGTGCGTTTGAATTTTTTTATTAGAAAATCTCAAGTGTTTTGAAGAAAAAAATAAAATAGCATTTCCAGTGCTTAGTTAAGTGCATATAACTTTAGCATTTGCTTCCTATAAATAATCAGTTAGCTTTTCGTTGTCTATTGCCACTTCTCTAACTTCTTGGCATAATTTAGTGATCTCTTCTCAACTCTTTATAAAGTTAGAGAGTAAAGAATAATGTCCAGTCAGTGGGAACTGTGCATCAGTAACCACTTTGTTTATTGTTGTGAAAGAACTAATATTTATGGCCATCGCTGCAATGTCTTTTCTCTAATGGTCTGTAAAATGATTGAGTTATTGTAACAATGTTGCAGAATGTTTGGTTGATGATACGGCAATTCATTCATCATTGAACTAATATGATGTGTATAACATGACTTGGATATTTTCAGCTAAAGCTGATAGTTGATTATAGATCTGATTTGGATGATGGAGTAACTTCAACATGTGAAGCTTAAGGCTTCCGATAATCCTATATTCACTCTCTCTGATGTGTAGTATATGCTCCCCCCCCCCTCCTCCCCTTATTGTTTTTGCACTCTTATTTGGAATCTGGTCATACTTCTCAAATAGTTACCATCAGGGAAGTATATGCTTAAATTCTTTCTGATATTGATGGTTAGTTAGAAAATTAAAAAGAACATTGATGACATCTATCTCCATGATTTGAGGCCTATACATGTTACATGGATTATGGCCCAAATATCAGATTGACTGTAGTTATGAGCTTTTAATTCAATAGATGTTAAGTTTTCCATTATGAAGCTCATTTTGGATCAATACGCTTGCAGGATGGTGAGATCTGGACTTTCAGCGTTAGAGCCTTTGATTCAACTCTTCCAGAACACACCATCAATGTAAATTATGAAGGTTTTGCCGAAGGTTAATCTTTTGAAATATCTAATGAAACATTTTGGTTTTTGTGGATCATTATGTCCCTAGTTTTATTTGTTAACCTTGGATGATGTTGTTACCGAAATATAATATACCACAGACGTCAAAGTGGGGGATGAACTCCTAGTGGATGGAGGAATGGTTAGGTTTGAGGTGATTGAGAAGATTGGCCCAGATGTCAAATGTCTTTGTACTGATCCTGGGTTATTGCTGCCAAGGGCCAATTTGACATTTTGGAGGAATGGGAGTCTAGTACGAGAACGGAATGCCATGCTTCCTACAATTTCTTCGAAGGTTGGCAATTCCTTTATGTTTTTCCCCTTTTAATTATTTGCATCAATTTTGTGTGTGTGTGTGGGGTACAATACGTGATGGAGAGAATATGAAGTCTATTTTTGTGATGAAATTTCGTAGTAAAAAATTCTTAAGCAAAGAACCAAAGCTTGCTAATTTATTATATCATCCAAGGTTGTGCTTTTAAACCTGTATGTTATTTAAGCGACAAGTATACCTGCAACGTAGGGGTAAGCCTGAGCAAAGTAATTTATTGCATTTAATGAGATATATTTTTATATGGTAGTTTATTGCATATAATGAGATAAAAACTGAAAAGAAGATTCATAATAATAATTTATTTAGCCTATCAATATGGTAAAACATTTATACACAGTGGTTCCTTTCTATTTCTTGGCTAAAAGCAGCTTGGCTGTGCCTTATTATCTTCTAGAATTTCAGTTGTTAAGGCAATTATGTCTGGTGTACTATACTATGAAACCAAACTTCATTGATGTCGTATTTGAGGCACTCCTTTTTGTGACTAAAGCCAACCCTAATGATGTAAATTTCAGACATGAAGGTTCTTCAGATAGGATGTTGACGCACTCAAATTACATGCTAGCACCTTTCAGGCTGCTTCAAATAATTTAAACTTATCAGTTTTAATTTGTTTCTCAATGTAGACTGTTAGGATGGAATCACTCTTCCATAACAAGATAACTGTGTCAAATTTCTGATTAAGTTGTTAGAAACCAGTACTGCAAGTTCTTATTCTGACAACTTTAATTCTACAAGTAATATTCTATATAAAGCTTATTCATCTGCATTTATTGTTGTTGTTCTTTTTAACTAGTAAAAATAATTCTGGTGAAGCATTCAGATATATAATGCAATGCCCATCATATATCAGAAAATAAAGGCACCTGTTTGTTGCAGTGATTTCTAACTGTGTTACTAAGGTTGAATCTAGAACCTAATTGTATCTCATTGCTATTATCATCCAATTTATGCCATGGGCAAACATGTTGAGAAAGGTTATATTGACCTTGGTTCAAATTGATAGGAAAGCCAATTCCTAGATCTTGGAATTTTACATTTTGTAAGGCTTGTGACTAATCTTAAATCACTCACGTGCATCATGAATATATGGCAAAGTCTGAAAATGCATCTACACACATTTTTTGGTACATTCTTCCTTAAACAAATTTTCTTTGGGCTTTGTATTGTTGATAATTTGGGCTCACTCATTTTTCAGAAAATTATCTATCCTAATATATGTAAATTTTCATTTATTTGATTCTCAAGATGTTTTTCTATATCCAGGATTGGTTGGACATTGATTTTGGTATTGCTGAGGGTGTCGATTTCATTGCTATATCGTTTGTCAAGTCTGCTGAAGTTATTAAGCATCTTAAAAGCTATATTGCTGCACGATCTCGTGATAGGTGTGTACTAGACTCTTTTTTATAATTATTATACATAATTCTTAGTACTATTATCATTTCATTATTGACAACTGGCACTCCCTCATTTTTTTTTTTACCCTATTTGGTATGGGTCTCATCTTATTATATTTGGGTGACAGGTGACCAATTAATTTTAGTTTACTTCCAATTTTTTTTAAGAACTATAACCCAAACCAGACAGACTTTTGAAGCAATAGAAACCTGCATTGCTTTCATCTGATGTTCACTGGACTGAAAAAACATGAATATAGATTTCTTACTCAGCTCAATTTTGTTGAATACTATTTGCTCCATTTAAGGGGATTTTTTATTTTATTATTTATCGGGATATATTTATCCCCATAACGGGATAGATATAGTACTACATTCAACTAGAATAGGGATACTGTAGATAGATACTGTAGATATAGTAAAGAACAGTTTAGATGGCTCAGATGGAAGCTGGGATTTGTTACTTTTGGAATCAAATACCACATTCTAGTGAATTAATTGCAGCATTTAAGCATAGAGATAAAGGAATAAGAATATAAAGAATAAAAGAAAGTTAAATTGCAAGTAACCAGTAGAAAGGGATTGTTGGTGTTTCATCCTCCAAAAGAATTATTTTTGTAAACTGAAAATTGTGTGATTGCTTTTTTGATGGGATAAACAAATCGATTTTTGGAGGTTAAAAAATTTCTGTTCCAACACGAAGTAACTATTACTCAAGATAAGTTGCAAATGTGCAACTATAACTAAGGCAGCCAAACGGGTAAAGTACCATGATTTGTAAACTGCTGATCTATGTATGATACACTGGATATACTAAAAGTTTTAATCACTATCTCTATCTGGATACATTGTTGACCAAATTTTCTTTAGGAATCAACCTGTCCCTAATGTCAGGAATTTGGGAAGGATGATGTTTTAGCCTGTTATTAATCTGTCCTTGATCTAATGTTGTATGATACACTGAATACACTAAAAGTGTTAATCACTATCTGGGAACATTGTAGACCAAAAATTTCCAAAAATTTCTTTAGGTATTAATCTGTCCCTAATCTCAGGAATTTTGGAGGGATGATGTTTTAGCCATTCATTAATTTATGTAACATTAGAGCCTTTTTTCTTTTAAATGGAACTCATTTTATTTGTACTCCTGCTAGCTAGTTTTTAGTTAAATTTCTTTTCTAGGTGTTGGTTATGCAGTCACTGTAATTATTGTAAAAGGAGTATAAGCTGCTGAACTGAGTGTCATTAGTATTTTCTATACTATTATCTAAGTTGGCTTTATTAATTTATTGGCATATGCTAATCTTGACGGAGTTACTGTAATGTGGTTGATGCAGTGATATTTCTGTCATTGCAAAGATAGAAAGTATTGACTCGTTGAAGAACTTGGAGGAGATCATTCTAGCATCAGATGGAGCCATGGTGGCAAGAGGAGATTTGGGTGCTCAGATACCTTTAGAACAGGTTCCATCTGCCCAGCAGAGGATTGTTCAACTTTGTAGGCAGCTGAATAAGCCAGTCATTGTTGCCTCTCAGCTACTCGAGTCCATGATTGAGTACCCTACTCCTACAAGAGCTGAAGTAGCAGATGTTTCTGAAGCAGTCAGGCAGAGAGCTGATGCTTTAATGCTTTCTGGTGAATCAGCCATGGGCCAATATCCTGAGAAGGCCTTAACTGTTTTAAGGAGTGTCAGTTTGAGGATTGAGAAGTGGTGGAGGGAAGAGAAACGCCATGAAGCTATGGAACTTCCATTATTTGGGAGTTCATTTTCAGAAAGTATATCCGAAGAGATCTGCAGTTCTGCTGCAAAAATGGGTAAGCAGCCCCCCATGTCTAGGGTCTCTAGACTTTCTGCTTGCTGCTTGCTGCTTGCTTTGGTTAATTTCTCCTTTTGTTCATACATTGGTTACAATTTACACTTGATGTATGCAAGTACTATTGGTACTAGTGTTTTTTGTGTCCCAATTTTGCTACTAGTGGTATACCTTTATTACAAATACATTTATAACTGAGTTTGACCAAAAAAAAAAAAAACTTATAACATACCTATTTAATTGGACATAGCATCAGCAGTATCAAGTTAAGAAACTTCTATAGGCTGTTGTAGAGAGCTTTCTGACTGATATTTATAGGCAGTAGCATAGTTTGTTTATTAATCTATTTCTACATTTTGTTACCAATCTACAGGTTTGGTGATAATCATAATATTAATCATCTTAGTAAGCCTAAAACCAACAGAAGTTTCAATGTCATCTATGATTTAGGAAGCTTATGTGCTGGAAGTCTTTTATTTGCTCATATATTATTTTATCCGTTGTGTTCCTATGATATCTTTTCATTAAATTATTATCATTGTCTTTTAGTGAGTTGCTTTTGCACTGTAAATGTCTTAAAAATTCCTAATAAAATAAATTTAACTTTTCTAGAATGAGGATTGATGTGTTCCTGGCTTCATTTAATGTGGATTTCTTAGCTTGATTTGAAGTTTTCATTTTTAAAACACCTTCACTACTTATCTTTAAGGAACCTATGACCCAAAATTTTTTTTTTTTTGTTCCTTCTTAGTTTGTGGGTTGCTCTGAATTGTGTAGTCTTGTATCTTGATTAGATTTTTATTTTTTGCAGCCAATAATTTAGAAGTGGATGCCCTTTTTGTCTACACGAAGACAGGGCACATGGCATCACTTCTGTCACGTTGCCGTCCTGACTGCCCAATCTTTGCTTTTACTACCACTCCATCCGTGCGTAGGCATCTGAACCTCCAGTGGGGCCTGATACCTTTTCGTCTTAGCTTCTCCGATGATATGGAAACCAATCTCAATAAAACATTTTCATTGCTCAAGGCTAGAAATCTGATCAAATCAGGTGACCTTGTCATTGCTGTCTCAGATATGTTGCAGTCCATACAAGTTATGAATGTTCCTTAAGAACATGTTTCATTCTGCTGCAAGCAAGGTCCTAATAGTTCTAGATTACATTATTATATTCACCTTGGTTCAAAATTTGCATACTGCTACTGTGCTACAATGGAGCAAAGAAAGACTACTCATGATATGAACTGTCATATTACATCTACTGAGTTTGAAGGGTGCAAGTAGAATTTGTGGTACATTTTAGCCACTGGAGTTCTCTATTGTAGTACACACACATAACTACCACCAAGCCCTGCATATTCATTTCTGTTAGGGTGAGGGTTTATAGTGCCAAATTTATCCTTGTAAGGTGAGATGTAGTTTCTGTTTTCATTTTTCTACTGGTTGCAATCTAGCTTTTGTGTTTGTTATATTGTATCATTAACTTTTGTATTGAATAAAGTGTGAAATTTTCATAAAAGATTCCACGGTCCTTGTCAAATATGTTCAATATATGCATGTTCTAATTTGTCTGTCTTACACATTGACTGGACTATTGCATCTGGCAACTGAAGAGCCTCCTATTGTCATTCATGAAGCGTGGAAACTTAAAACAAAAAAGAGCTTTGTCAAACACTTGTATTATTCATGACGTGATATTTTAAATTAAGATATTATAATTTTTACCTTCCTTGAAGTTTGGTTATATGACATTTGCTGGATACTTGTTTTTAAAATGACATTTGGTTTTTTTTATGATGGTGTGAATATATCAATTTGTCCTTAACATTAATTTAGTGGAAATTGAAGGTAAATTTGTATATTCACATTCATAAATATTCAAATATCATTTCAGAAATAAGAAAAATACAAGTGTTATATTGCTAAATCTTAAGGAAAACAAAGATAATTTAACCTTTAAATTTTATCTTGTGAGTAAATGCTATTTTGCTAACTTTTTACTCTCACAAATCTACTTCATCTGACTCCACATCACACCAAATTCTACTCTTTCCCATTATAAGAGTACCATATCTGTTGTTTTGAGGCATGGGAGCCCTCTAGTTGATTTCCTGAAGGGAAATAAAGGAACTTCCCAAAGCAAAATCCTCTAAGTTGTTCATATTCTCAAGAACAGGCTTTGCGGCATGCAGTTCACACAATCCCATTACTCTTTCTATGAGGTTGCTTGTGGGTAAAAGCATGTAGAATGCACGTTACAAAGTTGCTCAATGATTAAAAGATATCAAATATTTATTCTTTTGATAGGTTGCTAGTTTTGATAGTAACCTCTGCTCATATAATCTATATACCAATATCTGAAACCTGAGCTATTTTCTTCCTTAAAGGACCTTCTGCATTTGATAAATGTTTTCTTCCAAGGAACTTCCAAGATGATGTCCATTGCTTGGCAACATAATGCGTGTTATATAAAGAGTTTTGCTTTACATAAACACTAATTCACAAAACTCATAAATTTTTTCGGGTATGTTTTCTCTCTCCTAATTATAGTAAGTAATATATCTAATTGCCAAGTTTTGAATTCTATTTTATGTAAAAATTTATTTGGATTTTAGACTCTAATGTTTTAATATTTGACAAAAGTTGAGTTTCCCACTCTATTCATGATAATTATCATACCTTTTTAAGAAAGAAAAGTAATTTTTTAGTTTATAAAAAAATGTAGAGATTGCTAACTTCTATAACACTATAATAAAGTTAACAATACTCATTTATATATATGAGAGATGAATTGATATGGTGTAAGAATTGACACTTACATCACTTAATATTTTTTTTTATAGGATGTGATTTTCATTTATTTTAACTATTGAATTAAAAGTAACTACTATATTATTCTTGCGTGTCAAAATTTAGAAAAAAATTAGATAATAATAAATCATGCAATCAAATGGTAGGATATTTCTTATATTTGAAAATATTTCTTACGTTAATTTGATAATATACTTGATGGGATACAAAATAATTTTGAATTAATGCAAAATTTTATGAGTATGATAGTCATGATCTCTTAATCCAACGGTAAATTTTGTAAGAAATTAATCTTATATATAGTTATTTAATGATATAAGATCAATTTTGAATGATATCAATATTAATTGATCCTTTCTTATATAATAATAATAATAATAGTAATAATAATAGATGAGGCCATATCATATGTGATAACTGTTGGATTAAACTTAATGAAATCCCCAGAACAAAGTGTCATCTGATAACTGCTGAGATTCAGAAGGGGAAGTCTAAAACTGGAAGCAAGGTGTTCTTGAGATATCTTCACATAAAAAAGAATACCAAAGAAAAAAGAAAAAGTATCCAAAACGGTAAAATCCTCTTTTGAATTCATTTGGTAACTTGCACTTGCCCGCTTATGATACAAATGAATTTAACCTACATAACTCATATTTTGAATTACCTTTCAAAAAGTAAAATTCTTTCACACCTAAATGCATTTGGTATTCTCACTTTATTAAGGCAAAATTCTCGAAATAGATTTAATGATAAAAAAAACTTAATTTTTTTGAAATTTTGAATTCTTTATAAAATTATTCTAAAACTCAAAATTTCTAACCAGACCTGATTATTGAACGACTTGTGGCCTTTATTTTATATTAAAATTTGTTAATTTTTTATCATTTAAAAAATAGCAAAAGTCAAGCTCTTGACTAGGATGGCAATTGTTCTAGTTTGCGAGATATTAATTAAATTTAAGAGATATTATTCTAATTTTTAAAATTCTACTTACTGTTTATACAATTTTACAAATTTAAGAATCTCTATATTCCAATGAAAAACAAAATTTCTCTCGCTGTAAAAAAATGAATATGAAGACTGGGAGAGTAGGACCTGGTCCATAGGTCTACTCGTAACAAATAAAGAAAATTTCTTCTCCTTCTTCGTTCTTTTTCTCTATTATAAAAATATACATAAATTTTTTTAAAAATTAAAAAATACTATACTTTAACTCAATGTTAAATTTAATTTTAATTAAATTATTTATATATAAAAAAATATTCTTTGTAAAAAACAAAAAAATATAAAACTCAACTAATTTATTTATGCATTCTTTATTAATAATATTAATGTAAAAATATATATAAATTAAATAATTTTTATAATAAATAATAAATAAATTTAAAGACTTTAAGAAATATTTTAGGTATATAAATAATTTAACTTAATTTAAGTTTTAAATTAAGTTAAACTGTAATATCTTTTCAATAATAAAAAAGAAGATCCTACACTTAAAAACATTTCTCAGTAATTTAATCTGACAAATACCTCCCCGCTTGTCCTCTAATCCAATCCAGGACCAGGCCAACCCCACAGAGAAAAGCAAAAAGTGAAAGAAAGGAAGAGAGAGAAAAGGGGTGATGGGATGTGGAAGTGAGCTTAATGAAAAAGAGCTTCAAATTTGGTGTATTTTGGCACTATATGGAATTTCCACACAAAGTCATATAAATATGTGCAGTATTATACAGACTCTTTATGCTCCATTAAAGGGCTGCAACAACTCCAGATGGACAAGAACTCTTTAACCTTTTCTTTTTCTTTCTTTCAATTAAAATTTGAATAGGTCCTCTCTACAACTGCTTCTTTTTGTTCTTTCTTTCTTGTTCTTTTCCCTTTAACTTGAACCCAAAAAGAATAACAATACACAGAAATGAAAGATTAAACATATTTTGAAGAAAGAAAAGAAAAGTAATAACGCAAAAAAAAACAAAAGAGAGAAAGAGAGAAACCATTGCTTATTTCTGCATCCATGTATTTGAGCAGTGAATCTGTCAGTCAAGTTGGAGACATAAGAGAGAGAGAGAGAGAGAGAGAGAGAGAGAGAGAGAGAGAGGCGGGGGGAGGGGGATATATTTGACTTTTTCTTTTTAAAAGAAACTGGATTTATAAAAATTTAAGTTAAATTAATTATAAATTTAGATGTAAAAATGTAAGATATATTTTTTACTGAAATTTATTAAGGCTTATATTTGATATGTATATTCATAATTAATTTAATTTAATTTATTTATTTTTTATAAATATGATTTATTTAAAAAAATTTAACAGATAAAGAGGGGAATTGGGAAGAAATTTTTTTAAATAAATTCAGTTTGTAAAAGATATATATTAAATTAATTATACATAAATTAGATAGTATGTCAAGTATATATTTTTGTGTGGACTAATTGATATCAAATAAATTAAGTTAACCAAGAATAAATATGTAAATATGTCAAACATACTTTTTAATAAGATTTATTGGTATTTACTTGAAATTTTTATATATTTAACTATAATTAATTTAGTCTATTTATATTTTATAAATTGGATCTTTGCAACAAAAAAAAATTAGAAAGAGAGAGAAAAATAAAAATAAAAAATGTTTAAATAGACTGAATTTATAAAAAATAAATAAAACTAATTATGAATAAATATATAAACATATTTTTTAATAAAATTTATCAAATTTTATTTATAATATATTTAGATTTAGATTTATAATTAATTTAATCA
>JASKGM010000001.1:11089680-11114420 GCA_034509205.1 Ceratonia siliqua | reverse complement strand
ACTACTACCCAACCAATTAATATGACTCACTTCGAATAAGAGAACGTGAAAAACAAGGAAGGGACTTTTACAAAAGAAAAGCATTTATCAAAATTTTTTTTCATGATTTAATAAGAAAGAAGTATCCACCCACTTACTATAAATGAAGGAACCTAATAACCCCACAAAATCACCATTCCAAATGTGCTATATTGTCATAAATTTTTAGATTTTAGAGGAATGATGATAAACACATACTTACTAGAATAAAATGGTGTTGAACTCCAACTTACAGCTACCAAGGGACTCCAAAATAGCCCTCACTTTCTCCAAGAGGCGTCGAATAGTAATAGCAAGGGGGAAAGAGGGGTATTGTGTGGCTGGAGTATTGAGGGGTATTTTGCTTTAGGGAAAAAGGAAGACAACTCATTTTTTTAAAATTGGCTAAAAGTTATCCCTTTTTTTTATTAATTTTTTTTTCAGAATTTTAAAAGGAATAGTTTCTATTTAAAATATTTGAGTATTACAAGTTATATCCCCCTTAAAGAAGATTTCGTCCTCGAATTCTAAGAACTGACTAAAAGGAGTATTGAGTAGGATCACATATCGAATAAGTATGGATATTTCTCCTTCATAAGGTCTTCTGGTTCCCAAGTCGCATCTTCTTTTCCATGGCGTTCCCAGATTACCTTTACCGAAGGGTATTCTTTGGACCTAAGCTTCTTCACTTGGCGATCGGCGATCGCCACCGGTCGTTCCTCATATGCCAACTGAGGAGTTATCTTTACTGGCACCTCTGATAAGACATGGGTATTATCCGGAACATACTTTCTTAGCATAGAGACATGGGATACAGGATATACCCCTGATAATGCTGGTGGCAAGTTAAGTCTGTACAACATTGCTCCAATTCATTGTGTGATAGGAAATGGACTAATGTACCGAGATGTCAACTTAACTTGTCTACCAAACTTCATCACTCCCTTCATCGGAGACACCTTAAGAAAAACCTGATCGCCCACTTGAAATTCAATTTCTCTTCTTCACTTATCAGCATACGCCTTTTGTCGACTCGGAGCAGTTGTTTCTCTCGAATGTCTTTTACCTTCTCTATGGCGTCCATAACTAAGTCGAGTCCAAGTAACTTAATTTCTCCAGTTTCAAACCATCCCACAGGGGACCTACATTTACGACCATACAGTGATTCAAATGGAGCCATCTGTATACTGGAGTGGTAGCTATTATTATAAGTGAATTTAATGAGCAGTAAGTACTTTTTCCAACTACCCTCAAATTCCATAACACAGGCTTGTAACATGTCTTCTAACACCTGAATTGTCCTTTCAGACTGACCATCGATTTAGGGATGAAAGGCAGTGCTAAAGTATAGTTGAGTCCCTAAGGTCTCTTGGAATGACTTCCAAAATTGAGCCGTGAACTGAGTACCTCGATCAAAGATTATGGACAAGGGTATACCATGAAGGGAAACAATCATGTCTAGATACAACTGTGCATACTGTGAAGCTGCATAAGTAGTCTTCACTGGTAGAAAATGTGCACTTTTTGTGAGTCTGTCCACAATCACCCAAATCGAATCATACCCTCTAAGGGTTTTTGGCAATCCCGTTAAGAAATCTATGGTAATTTGCTCCCACTTCCATACTGAAATCACCATGTTCTGATGTAACCCTGCAGGCCTTTAGTGTTTTGACAAGTCAAGCAATGAGAAAAAAAATATGCTATATCCTTCTTCATTCCATTCCACCAATAGTGAACCTTTAAGTCGCGGTACATTTTATTACTTCCGGGATGCATAGTATAAGAAAACTAGTGGGCGCAGTGCATTATCTGTTTCTTCAACCCATTCACTTCACGTACCCATAACCGATCTTTGTAAAATAATATTTCATAATCATTTAATGTGACACTAGTATAGTCTTTTGACTTTGCCTTCTTTAATAGTTTAGCCTTGTTAGGATCGTCTGCTTGAGCAGCTTTAACCTATTCCACCAAGGGCGACCGTACCTGAATGTCAGCCAAAAGTACCCCGGATAGAGCTATCTGTAGTTCAACCCCACTATCTTCCAAATCCTGTTACTCACGAATCAAGGGCCTAGCTTCAACATATGATAAGCTATCGCTAGACTTTCTACTGAGTGCGTTTGCCACTACATTAGCTTTACTTGGATGATAAAGGATAGAGCAGTCATAATCCTTAATCAATTCCATCCACCGACGCTGTCTCAAATTTAAATCTTTCTGTTCAAAGATGTACTTCAAACTTTTGTGGTCGGTATAAATTTCACAAGTTTCACCATAAAGATAATACCGCCAAACTTTTAATACAAATATAACAGCCGTTATCTCAATATCATGGGTAGGGTAGTTTTGTTCATGCTTCTTGAGTTATTTCGAGGCCTAAGCAATAATATTGCCTTTCTACATTAATACACAGCCCAATTCGATCCGAGAGGCATCACAGTAAATGACATACCCACATCCATTCTCCGATAAAGTCAAAATCGGGGCTGTAGTTAAATATTCCTTAAGCTTCTGAAAACTATCTTCACAGGCTGACACCCATTCAAATTTCACATTCTTCTAAGTCAGTTTTGTCAAGGGAGCTGCAATGCGTGAGAAATCCTTTTCAAAATGACGATAGTACCCTGCTAAACCCAAAAAGCTATGGATTTTTGTTGGTAAAGATAGTCTGGGCCAATTTCTAACCACCTCCACTTTCTTAGAATCTACATGAATCCTTTCCTTGGTGACCACATGTCTAAAGAAGGCTACCTGTGAAAGCCAAAATTCGCACTTCGAGAATTTAGCATATAGTTTATGTTCTCTCAAGGTCTGTAATACCATTCTCAAGTACTGATCATGTTCTTCTTCACTTCTAGAATAAATCAGAATGTCATCAATAAAGATGATCACGAACCGATCCAGAAATGACCGGAATACTTTGTTCATGAGGTCCATGAAAGCGGTAGGGGCATTAGTCAACCCAAATGACATCACCACGAATTCATAGTGCCCATATCTAGTTCTAAAAGTTGTCTTAGGAATGTCACCCTTTCGAATTTGAAGTTGATGATACCCTAAACACAGATCTATTTTAGAAAAGCACTGAGCTTCTTGCAGTTGATCAAATAAGTCATCTATTCGGGGTAAGGGGTATTTATTTTTTATGGTGATCTTATTTAACTATCTGTAGTCTATACAGAGTCTCAGTGATCCATCTTTCTTCTTCACAAATAGCACTGGTGCCCTCATAGAGAAATACTAGGGCGGATGAACCATTTTTCTATCAATTCCTGTAACTGTACTTTCAACTCCTTGAGCTCACCAGGAGTCGTCCTGTATAGAGGAAATGAGACTGGATTTGTCCCCGAATGAATGTCAATACCAAACTCAATTTTCCTCTCTGGTGAGAGACTTGGTAATTCCTCTAGAAACACATCAGCAAATTCACTTACTACTGAAACTTCTTCTAATCGGCGTTCCAGACTTTCGGTATCCTGAACAAAGGCTAAATAAGCTTCACCACCATTCCTTAATAACTTCCGTGTTCCCAGGGCAAAAATGAGCTAGTAGAAAATTCACTTCTGTTTCCTTGGATCACAATCAGTTATTCCCCAAGTAGACAGATTCTTATTGTTTTATCATAGCAGTCCATCACTGCATGATGGCTTGAAAGCTAATCCATTCCCAAAATTACATCAAACTCGTGGATATTCAGAACAATTAAATCCACTGACAGTGATGTACCACATATAATGAGTGAACATGACTTCACCACTTTAAAGGCAGTTAATGATTCTTGCAGAGGTGTAGATACCTCCAATGGGTGCTCTAGTGAATCGACTGATTTCATCAATCGTGATAGCAGGTAAGCAGATACAAAGGAGTGGATTGCTCCAAGATCAAACAATACAAATACTGAAATTGATTCGAGTAGTAAAGTACCTATGACAACAACATTTGAAGCCATAGCGTCTTGTCTGATCAAAGCATAAACTCGGGCCTATGGGCTATGACCACCACCATGGCCTCAACCTACCATCCCCCTACCTGCGCCACTGGTGGGCTGAGCAGGGAACTGAGCTGATGCCATAGAAGATTGAAGTGCTGTATTAGAAGCTGTTGAGTTTGTGCCACCTCCAGAGGATGTCACCTTCACTAAGCATTCCCTCTAACCATGACCTGTCTGCCTACATCTGAAACAGTCACCCTTCACTCCATGACAAAAACCAGTGTGAAATCTACCACATGTACCATATGCAGGTGTGGTCTTAGCAGATGACTAAGTGTAAGGATGGTTCCTTCGGGAAGAGTAGTTACTGGAAGTCGACTGATGAGGGCACCGGTCGGAACGTTGAGATGGAAATGTGTTCGATGTAGCAGGTGCTTTCGGGGGACAAGACTCAGATCTGCCCCTTTTCTTACTAGCAGAATTATTATCTGTGCGGTTGTTCTCCTTCAACATGTTTTCAAACTCAGTTGCCCGATTATATACCTGCTCATAAGTGATAATCTGTGACATGAACCGCACTGTAGAAATAAGTTCCCAGCCCTTGTACGAAGCATTAAACTTTTTCTTTCTCAGTAGGAACAACATAGGGTGTGAACTGAGATAGTCGTAGGAACCTGGCAGCATATTCAGAAACTAATATCTCTCTGGTCTTCCGTAGAGAGAGAAACTCATGAGCTCTAGCTTTTTCTCTCCTTCAGAAAGGAACTGTTGAAGAAATACTGTCTTAAAGGAATGTCAAGCATTCTCCAGTTCCTCTAACGGTCTCTTCAGTTGCTATACTTGGAACCAATCTGCCCCAGAACCATTCAATTGAAGCCCCACCATTCTCACAACTATTGATTCAGGACAGTCAATGATCCTCCATAAGTTTTCCACATGTTCTAGAAACTGCTGAGGATTAATTGCTGATTCAACTCCTGAAAATCGAGGGGGCTCCACCCTCTAAAATTCTGGCAGAAAGTTGAGGAGAGTGGGGACCACCACAGGTACTGAGAAACAGGGACAGCTGGGGTCACTGGAATACTCACTGGTGATACTGATGCATTCGCATGAGTCATCATAGTGACTAAGATATGAAGAGCCTGCTATATCTCCTATGCTCATTCTGGAACTACCGCCTGAGGTGGAGGAGCAGAAATAGGGGCAGGAATACTTTCAATTTCCTCTAGTGGCGGATGAATTCTGGGTCTTCCTCGACCCCTAGGTCTACCCCGACCCCTAGGTACAGTCACTGGTCTAGTGGAGGCTCATTCAGATGCAATAGCCTCTTCCTGCCCTAGGCTAAAGAAAAAGAAACAGAAATGTCTTAGTTGATGGGCAATTTTAGTGGGTAACACTAATTAGAATATATTTTAGTATTGATGGAGTAATTCAGGCTGGGTTTTGTAAACACTTGATTTTGTCCAAACAGAAACCAAAAAAATAATAAAAATATATATTAACCATAAAAATTGTGAAAAAAAATGAAAAAAAAAAGAAAGATAAGAAAAAGCATAAAAATTAATTAAATTAAAAATAGCAAAAAAAAATAAAAAAAATAAATGCAATTTTTGGCAACTCACTGAACAAAAACTTTGATCCAGCCCAAACACCCATTTAACCCATATCCACAGCTTTAACCCAGTCCATTTTTAACCCAGATACCCACATGTCTCCGGAATCCCTAAATGGCACGGGTCCCCTTTTTTCCATTTCCCCCAATTCTCCTCTGCTTTCCCCGTATCCCTTCCTGCAAGCTGGTCCTTCTTTCCTCTATGCCACGCCTGCTCTCTACAAGCCACCGGCAGCGTCTGCTTCCATCCCCTTTCCTCTCTTCCATAGTTGCTCCCTCTTTCCGCTTTCTGCCATGGCCGTACCTCTGTCTCTCTTCCTTGCCGTTGGTTCCCTCTGACGACTGCTCCACTCTTATGAGCTCGCGGCCACATCCAACACGAGCTCGCAGAAACCATGCGCGACAATCTGGATAAGGGCTTACTGCTTTTCTGCTACAACCTCTGTCCACGGGATTTCTGCTGAAGGCGTGGGATTCTGTCTTCCTCAGTGGGCTTTAAGAAGCAAAGAGAAAGACATCATCAGGGGGATTTTTTTCAAGGGTTTTGACAGAGATTTTGATTTTGCCTTCACGGGGCTTCAGAACAGAGGTGATCTATATACCGAGAAAGGGAGATTAAGAGAAGCTCGACAAAAGAGAAGACAAACCGAGAGTGAGCGAGAGGAGGAGAAATTTAAAAGAATAAGAGAGAACCATAGCAAGAAGGAAACTGAGGGGAATTACAAAGTTAAGAGAAGTGAGGAATTTCAGAAAAGGTAAAGGGCATTTATCATTTTGTCTCTGTTTAATTTATGATAAATTGTATGGGATGAATTCTGATTTGGGGGACGCAATTCTGGATTCTGAATTAAGCTTTGATGCTTGATTGCTGTTGGTTGGCGTATATTCGCTCTCATTTTTTTGAAACTCATTCTGGATTTGTTGCTTTCTTGTTGGTTGTATGTTCTTCCCAAAAAGAGTTATTTTCTGATGAAGTAGATGATTTCTGTTAGGCAACTTTTGTGTTTATCCTTAATATATGGGGTGCCTCTACGTCTCTATTAACTTTGGTTATGTGGGATAGGAATCAAGCCATGCGTTTACATTCTGATAACTTTTAGCCTCTGTTGAAATAGACTCTCTTATGATAGATTTGTCATAGACCAAACTGCTTCTGATTCTTGACATTAGTGATGGGCGAAGGAACTTCATTTTTGTTTTCACTTAAATCATGTTCTTTTAATTCTGTTGCAATACCAGGAATTAACTATGTGCTTATCTTCTATTGTGGGTTTAATCAAAACCTATTTCTTCATGTTACTTTTTTTTGTTGTCTTGTTTAACTAGAGATAGGATGTTAAATGAGATTCTTCTATTTCTATTAAGCACATAATGTAGTGATCCCTTTTTTTTTTCTTTCTTCTGGTTACCTTGTTAAATTGCCGTTGTAACTGTAGCACACCTCTGATTTCCCATATTTGTAAAGTAATGTGTATTTCTCTTGCATTTTTTAGCTATTGTTTGTGTCTAGACATGTTCTTTATCATCATTCTGATTTAAGATCCTATTGTTTCAAAAGGATGGTATAATTTATTGGTCGTGACGTCTATGGTTCTCTATTCTCATGAATCCTTGACATCACATTTGTTATAATTTTCATAGTCATAGTTTGATAAAAGGGTAGTACTTGGTATGTTAGGAAACCAATAAACTCTTTAACTTCCAAGAGTTTCAGGAAGTTGCTAAAGCCTCTATCAGTTACAGAGGTATATTTTGATTTTCCAAATGAATAAAATAGAATTATTATGGAATTAAGGTTGAGAATTTAGGCTTCAAAGGCCCAAAAAGAAAGAGCATCCCTTTAGAATAAAAACTTTCACAATGAGGTTTCAAAGACCTAATGGAATTATTTTCAAAAAAGGACTCAAGGCCCAATGTTTTCTAAAAATGGCTCCAAGGGCCCAATATGATTCTTAAAGGATGTTAATTCACTATTTTCGAAATGGACTTCAAAAGCTTAATAGTTTTCATAGTTCAAACGAAAGTCAGTTTCAAAATCAGTTTTGATAATAGCATTTTGAACTAGCATTTAGAAATTTATTTAGGCCCCTTTATTTCCTAGAATTTGACTTAAAGCCTCAATATTTTATAGATAACCAATTTTGACTCGATAACTTCAATAATGACACTTTAGCCTCAATGCTCTAATAAAGAATCATTTCTTTTTGGAATTTCAACCCCACATCTTTTATAAACCCCATTTTTGCCCCACGGCTTTTATGAATTTCACTCTTGCAACAATCAAAGGACTTTCAGTAGAAGTTTTATCTTCTCCGAAGTTCTATTTTTCATGGGCTTTCGGTGGAATCTTATTTTCCCAAAGCCTCTCAGTGGAGATTATTTCTTCCCAATGTCCTAATTTTCATAGGCTTTTAGTGAAATTTTATTTTCCCAAAGTCTCAGTTTTCACGGGCATTCAATAAAGTTATGTTTTCTCCAAAGTTCTAATTCGCTGTCCAGGCTTTAAGTGAAAATTTAATTTTCTCTAAATGTCCTAATGTCTTTTCGTTTAATCAATTTAGCAAAATCATTTCCGAACTACGTTGACCTTGATCATTTTTGAGGTACGTAGGTACTTACTTGGTAAGGCAAGTTTAGTTATTTATTTCTCTATCTTTGTCCAATATTATTTTATTAATAAAAAAGGAGGTAATTTAAATAAATTAAAATTTTTAAAAGTACAAACAATTTAGGGTAACCATCCTTAGGGATGGATGTTGTGGGGTGCCTAACATCTTCCCCACAAGTAATTAGACTCTCAAACTCATCCTCTGGTTCCAATGGCTAGTTTTCCTTTCTTTTTTAAGGATCTCAATTATCCTTCTAATTAATTAGTGGCGACTCTCATTTTCTTTACGTTTTCCTTTACGCGCTAAAAGTCATAAAATGATGACTTTTTCACCGTAGCGTGGACTAATGATAAGTACTCCCGGGCACACCTACCACCAGTGGGGTCTATCGTCTCCCATAGCATGGACTTATTGGAGACCTCTATATGTCCTAACCACATGCCTAGACCATACTCTAATATCAACTTTGTCACGTCCTATTTTAAAGTACGTGACCGGTGAAGGAAATTACCCTTCAGGTAATTACCTACCAACCTAAAATACTCATGCAATTAATATCACTAACATTCATCTTTAAATGAATAATAAAAGTTAAATATACTTTCATAAAAAAATTTCTAAGTCATTAATTTAATAAAAATTTCGACAGAGTTTTCCTTGAAATATGGATTATCTCAGGGTACAAAGCTACTAAAAAATAAGGTGGACAGGTCCACCATTGTCACAACGTGACGACCAGTAAAAAGTCATCATTTTATGACTTTAGGGTGGATAAGGGAAAACGCAGAGAAAATGGGAGTTGCTACCAATTAATTAGAAGGATAATTGGGATCTTTAAAACAAAGAAAGGAAAACTGGCCCTCGAAACCAGAGGAAGCGTTCGGGATCTAATTACATGTGGGGAAGGTGTTAGGCACCCCACAACGTCCATCCCTAAGGATGGTTACCCTAAATTGTTTGTGCTTAATAATTTTACTATATCTTAATTACCCCTTTTATCAATAAAATAATAATGGACAAAGATGGAGAAATAAATAACTAGACATGCCTTACCAAGTAAGTGTCTACGTACCCCGAAAGGGATCAAGGTCAATGTGGTTCGGAAATGGTTTCGTTAAGTTGATTAAGCGAAAAGACATTAGTACATTTAGGGGAAATTAAAATTTCACTTAAAGCCTGGACAGCGAATTAGGACTTTGGAGAGAATATATCTCTACTGAA
This sequence comes from Ceratonia siliqua, assembly GCA_034509205.1. Classification (NCBI taxonomy): domain Eukaryota; kingdom Viridiplantae; phylum Streptophyta; class Magnoliopsida; order Fabales; family Fabaceae; genus Ceratonia; species Ceratonia siliqua. Next base: position 11,105,026 of record JASKGM010000001.1, on the reverse strand, counting down.
TGCCCGTGAAAACTGAGACTTTGAGAAAATAAAATTTCACTGAAAGCTTATGGAAATTAGGACATTGGGAAGAAATAACCTCCACTGAATGCTTATGAGAGTTAGGGCTTTGGGAAAATAAGATTTCATTGAAAGCCCATGAAAAACAGAACTTCGGAGAAGATAAAACTTTTATTGAAAGTCCTTTAAATGCTGAGTTTATAGGCGAGATTGAAATTTATAGAAGTAATGGAGCGAAAAAGAGATATGTGAAATAAATGGGGGCTAAAATGTAGTTTTTAGAAAATTAGGTACTAAAATGTAATTCTTGAAAATCAGGGGCCAAAATAGAATTTTTGAAAGTATTGGGGTTAAAATGAAATTACTAAAAATATTAGGACCCAAAATGAAATTACTAAAGATATTGAGGCCAAAATAAAATTACTAAAAGTATGAGGATCAAAATGAAATTACTAAAAATATTGGGACCCAAAATAAAATTATTAAAAGTGTTGGGATCAAAATCTATTTTAAAAATAACAAATAAAATAAAACGACAACTACAATATAACCTAAAAACAATAGATAAAAATGTATTAACTAAAAATAGTAAAAAAAACAAAATTAACAAAAAAAACAAAATAAAAAATAATAGAAAACATATTACAACTAAAACCATAAATAGTAAAAACAAACTAAAAAATAATAATAATATATTAAAAAACGAAAAAAGAAATAAAAATAAAATAACATTGAAAATAAAACAAAAATAGTAGAGAAAGATAATAAAATAAAAAAAATTAGAAGGAAAAGAAATCAACCAAGAATGAAAAGATAGTTACCTCTTTGATGATTATGAAAGCTAACTCTCCCTCTCTCTTACTCACACTTCTCCTTTTAAGACCACCCAAAATATAACATTAAATTTAGATAATGAAAATAAAAGAAATAGAAAAAATAGTGAAAATGAGAAGATGAGGGTGTGTGTGTCTAAAGAAGAAAGAAAACTAGTTTTTGTGTGTGTAAAAGAGATAGAAAAAGAAAAACAAAACAAAAACCATAGAGAGAAAAGAAAAGAGAGAGTTTGAATGGATGAGATGAAGGAATAAAAGAGATGAGAAAAAAATAGGTGAGTGTGTGGGAAAAAGAGAAGGTGAGTGAAGAAGAAGGGATGAGGCGTGAGGTGAGGAAGAAAAGGAAGTGGGAGAGATAGAGAGAGAGCAAAAAAAAAAAAAAAAGAGGGTGGCTAGGTCTTTAAAAGTGAAAAGATATGAGTTGGGTAGGTTAAAGTGAGATATGAGTTATGGGTAGGTGACTTGGTTAGGGTTATGAGTTAATTGGATGGATTGGGTTAGTTTAGGTAGTGTTGAGCTTAAAAGAAAATGAGTTAAGGGGAAAGGAAATGAGCTTACAATAACAAAAAAAAAAAAAAAAAAGAGATTGGGTTACAAAGTATTTTTGTTTTGTTTCTTTTTTTTTTTGTATTTTATTGCTTTTTTATTATTTTATTATTTTAATTTTTTCTTATTTTTCTAAATTTTAAAAATTATCTGGATAAAATCAGGTGTTTACAACCATCAATCAGAAGCCTCAGTGATTTTAACCGAAAATAATAAAAGGGGCCCAACATGGACTGTATCTACTAACTACATATATACTATGCAATTATTATTTACAAATCAAGACTCTTATTCAGAAAATGCAAAAAAATTCAACATATCCAACAATGTCCACTATTCACTAAACTACTCCACTTTTACTCAGAGTGGTGCCTACCAATTCAATCTTTGGGTTCAAAGGGAGTAGACGGAGCTGAAGAAAAATCACCAGTGACCTGATCTGAAAAATGTTAAAATTTGAGGTGTGAGTCCATCGATTCAGTGAATAAAAATTAGACTTAACAATTGATACATGAACTTCCAAATGTAAAGTGCACTACCAATTAAACCATGTGAAAACGTCATTTTAGTACTTAAAGAAATAATTTAAATATAATATGCACTTAATGCACCTTACATCTGGGAAGCAAAATATATATATATATACACACACACATATATCAAATTGTTCAAATTCAAGCCAACTACTACCAACCAATTAATATGACTCACTTCGAATAAGAGAATGTGAAAAACAAGGAATGAACTTTTACAAAAGAAAATCATTTATCAAATTTTTTTTCATGATTTAATTTATTTAATAAGAAAGAAATATCCAACCACTTTCTATAAATCAAGGAACCCAATAACCCCACAAAATCACCATTCCAAATCCGCTATATTGTCATAAATTTTTAGATTTTAGAGGAAGGATGATAAACATATATTTACTAGAATAAAATGGAGTCGAACTCCAACTTACAGCTACCAAGGAACTTCAAAACAGCCCTCACTTTCTCCAAGAGGCACCGAACAGTAATAGCAAGAGGAAAAGAGGGGTATTGTATGGCTTGAGTATTGGGGTTGCTGCTATATATATTAGGGAAAAAGGAAGAGACATCTTTTTTTAAAATTGGCCAAAAGTTATCCTTTTTTTATTAATTTTTTTTTTCAAAATTTTAAAAGGAGTGGTTTCTATTTAAAATATTTGGGTATTACATTTTTATTTTGAATAAAAGTGATTTAATAATTAATTTCATGTGTAACTTTTGGTTAAAATACAAATAATTTCTTTAAAACTTTGGTCATATGACAAATTAATCCCATAATTTTAATTTTATCATTAATTAACCACTTGAACTTTCAAAATGGGACAAATAATTATTTTCATTCACTAAAACGTAAAAAAAATATTGAATTGTAATTTAATAGAACTTAATCCAACAAATATAATCCCAAATAATTTGTTTCAATTTTATAATTTAAAAAAATTATTATTTAAAACTCATAACTTTATTACACTTTTACTAAAAAATACTAGCTATCACATGTTAAAAAAATTAAAACAAATTACTGATCAAAATTAAAAATTAGAAATTAATTTATTTGGTACAAAATAAAAATTGAATGAGGTTATTTTCAATTTGAGACTATTCAAAATCTTCGAGTCATGTTTACTATAGCGCGCTCTTTTAAAGTTTTTAATAAACATTAATATATATTTTATTTTTCTTTTCAAAAAATTATGACAACATATGCGTCACACATAACTTCTATATCTTTTTAACAATAATTTTAAGTATTTTTTTTTATAGTTTCTACAATTATATCTTATTAATAATATGAAATAAACAAACCATTTTTTTTTTAGAAAAAACCCATTCTACTGGACTTCTTATCATTGATCTATGACTTCAATTATATTGTAAAATTTGACCTTGAGATCCCTCCTCTTGGATTCATGGAAAATTGGAAATCTTAAACTATGAGGTTGCTTATGTATTAAGTTATGGGGACACTTTAATACCTTAACCTTTATCTCTAATTATAATTTTTTTCTTAACTTTTTAAATTTTTATAATATTCACCTAAATTTATTTGTCCTATTGCAAACTATTCCTTCTCTTTATAAATTGAGTGTTATCCTAATTAAGGGTTTGTTTGAAAGTGTTAAGGAGACTGGAGTGAAGTAGTCATTAATGAAATGGGGATTAAGGAGAGAATAACCGCTCCATTATTTTTTTAAATTATATTTATATATTATTTCTTTTAATGCATAATAAAAGTAAAACATTAAATTAACAATGGCCACCCAAACCTTTGCCAACCTTCAATTTCGATGGATTTGAAAATTGAAGTGAGTTGAAAGGAGTTGGAAACTCATTCTAACCATTAATAAAAACACATCTAAACCATGATTTGGGTTTTCTTCCACCCCAGTCCGTCCTTTTCCACTCCACTATATCCTACAAACGAGCTCTAATGCGTTGGACAATACATGACATATTTTATTACTTGACTTGTGTTTAATATTAGGGTGGTCTAACATTTTAGTTCTTCAAATTTACACTTTGTTTTAAAATGGTCTCTCACTTTTAAAATATTTCAAAATGATTATCTATTTTTATTGCCGTCATTAAAATTGTTCTTCCATTAGTTTCTTTAACAGAAATGTTGAGATGGATGATAAAAATGCTAAGGTAGATCCTATATATCCTTGCGTCTTTCTCTTCTACGTCAACATTTTTATTTAACAATTTAACAGAAGGACTATATTGATAACAGAAGTAAAAATGTAGTACTATTTTGTGATATTTTAAAAGTGAGAGACTATTTTGAGAGAAAATATAAATTTGAAAAATTAAAATGTTAATTTACTCTAAACATTAAAAGTACCCTCTAATTTAAATGATGGGAAATAATTCAGAATGAAATAGATAAATTAATTGGGTGAGACATTAAAATAATTAAAATATTAGAATAGAAATAACAGTTGAGGGTAAAGATGATGATGAATAATTGTAATTTTTCCTTAAATTAACTTTTCTAAGTTAGAAAACTTGGTTAGACGTTTAAACAGCTGGGTCATTCTACCATATCCAGCACGCATGTTAAGCTTCCCATTATTTATAATGGCTTAGAGCTTGCGTGGAAGTAAATATGCACTTGAAAGATAACTTTCATTTGCCATTGAAAGATTTAAAAATTTTAATTTAGTTATTCAAATATATTTTTTTTCAATTTGATTATTTAAAAGATTTTTTTTCCTAATTTGGTTATTAAGAAATTTTTTTCTTAATTTTATCTTCTAATATATATTCTGTTAATAAAGTAGTCTTGCTGTTAGCCTGAGATACTAGAAACTATTTGGTACAATGATATTTTATATATTTAATATCTTAAATATAAGTATAAGTCAAAAATCATATTTTACTCCTCTAAAGATAAGTCAAGTATCAATTAATTCATCCAATGATTTTTTTGTATCAGTTAGCTCTCTTGAAGACTAATTTTGTATCATGTTCATCTCAATTTTAGGATTTAATCGATGCAAATATCAATTTTTTGAGTTAGCCAAATGATACACAAAAGTTTTTTTTTTTTTTAAAGAAGTTGGTTAATACTAAACTTATCTTCGGAGGAGTAATATAAGGTTTTTGTCTAAGTATAAAGTATCTCGATATATGTAATGCTATTAGAATAGTTAAGCGGTTAACCAAAGTAAAAAAATGTTTTGCCATATGAAGCATGATTTGTGTTTTAATTACATCTAAACATTTTAATTATATTTTTTTTCTGTTGTGATATTTGATTCGTGTCATGTCATGTTCCATGTTTGGACTTTGTGGGCTTTGGCCAACATTTTTCTTCATTACATGGGCATTTCAAAAGTAATATTACTTATACATTTGATAGAAAAAAAAGTTCAAATTGGTTACTTAAACTCAAGTACCACAACTTCAATAATTTTTAAATATAACTTGTATAGATAACATTACATTTCTTATTATTCTTATAATCAACAAGTTATTTTTTCTTCACACAATTTTAAGGGGGTAATGAAAGAATTTTATAACAAATTTGGTATGTTGGTAAAATCTCATCTCATCTCGTATATATTAGTATCTATATAGTTTATAAATAAGATTTATATAAATAGCATTATTCACTCAAGAAAATATGTTTTAGCCGATAAATTCTAAAGTAAACCTAATTTATTGGGTCTCATTTATATTAATATATATGTGTTTTTGGTTAGATTATCATATTATATTTATCATTAACATTTCCATGTTAAGACATTAATATTTATTGAGAAATTTTCACACATATTTTGTATCACGCCATTAATATAATATCTAGTAAACATAAATTATTTGTATATTTTAAATAATATAAAACTTATAATGAATTATAAAATTCAAGTAAAATTCATTCTACCTCATTTAAGTGTACACATAATTTGTATTTATTGAATATTATATAAATAACATAATACAAAATATATGTATAAGAATTTATTATATTTAATATATTTATTTATAATTAGTTTAATAAATAAAAAAATTAAATCCCACCTGCCTAAAAATTCGAGGGTTTGGCCAATAGGTGAGACAAAAAGGTGTCACATGGAAATCTTAGAGAGGACACGTTTACTTGCCGCAATGCTTGACTTTGAGAACATTGAGAAGAAAAGGACAAGCCCTACCCTTAACCTACCATATTATATTAAGACTTAAGAGAAGAATCAGCCCAAAGGATGATAGAATAATTCTTCTCTATAAAAGCATTTAATTTTGTCACGTTACAAGGACCCATATCCCTTAGGAAGACAGCAAAATTATACAAGTGGATTGGTTTTTAATTAGGTTTTGGTCAAACAGGAACTGCACTAATTGAGAGATTATATTGTTGAGAGTTAGGAATCAATAACTGAAGGAAAAGATAGGATGAAGAGGAGCAGATGCCAGATACAGAGAAGAGTACACCAGTTATCTAGACATAGTTATGACTCATGAGAGATTAATTCCTGCAACTTGCATCTCTATATATATAGAGAGAGATTAATTATCTATATAACATGTTTTCATCATCCTATTCAATATCACTTTTCTTTCAACGCGTCAAATTAGTTTGTCTTCCCTAACATTTGAACTAGAAAATTGTTACCCACATTTATTGTATCAAATATTTGTATAATATTTAATAAATATAAGTTATGTATATATTTTAAAGATTAAAATGTTATAGAATAAATTAATAATTTGATCCTCTAAATATAATACATTTCTCAATTTAACAGTTAATGTTACATTTAAAAAAAAAGTTAGACTAATGATCATCTCTTTTTTTAAAATGATTCTATGTTTCTAAGTGAGACAAGATTTTGTTGTTTTATCAACGTAACATTAACTATCATTGTCATTGAACAAACTATATGACAATTCTATCAGTCTATTTCACTAATACCATTAGATGATAATTAACTGGACTAACAAAGAGACTAAACTGAAATAAAATTAAGTTTTGAGGGATGAAATTTAAATATTTTAAGGCAAACACTTACCTACCGCCACATTTATGTGGCTGTAGGCAAGTTTTTTATTTTTTTATTTTATTTTTTTAATATTTTTATTTTTTTAAATTAATTAATTATTTTTTATATTATATAATTTTTTGAGAAATTTTTAAAATGTCTTTGAATTTTTTTAAAATTTTTTTACATTTACTTATACTATTCATTCATAATTTTTTTGACATTATTCATTCATAAGTAAAAAATTTTAAAAAAATTTTAAAAATTTTTAAAAAAATATATGACATAACAAATAATTAATTAATGTTAAAAGATAAAAAAAAATTGAGATAAAATACAAAAAAAATACAAAATCGACAAGCCGAAACTTCTCATTTTGAGACTGTAGGATAAATCTTGCCATATTTTAAATTTAAAAAATCAAATTGAGAAAGGTACTAGTATATTTTAAAAGATCAAATCATTAAATTTACTCTTTATCTTTCTTATGCCTCCAATCAGAAGAGTGCCCTTTGAGGCTTGCACCTGGACTTGTACCTGAGGGCATCTTTTAACTATGACTCAGATTAATGGTGTAGCGTCAAGTTGTTCCACTATCAAATTCATAAGCTCCCTACTGCTCAGACATTATATAATGAATAGAAAGTGAGTTGCCAATGGTTATGAATACCTTTTGCTTCTGCCCTGTACTTAGTCTTGGCTTATCTATAATAACCAGTTTTCCTTTTTAAGGGTTGTCCTTTCTTCTTCAAGTTCAGACTTGGTCCCAACCTAATAACTCATAATAATAATGCAAAAATAGACCAGCTAGCTGGCAGACACCCTCATACGCTGATAATTCTCGTCTAACATCAGTTTTGAAGTTTGTAAGTGTTGGTTTTGTAAGATCAGAGGTGAAATTAGTGATAATGATGTACATTGACATGGCACGGGACACAACATGAACATAAACACTGGGATATAATAAAATCTAAAGTGTTTGATACGATTGTCCAATTTGTGTCAAATACGAATACAACTCATTTTTTGAAATGGTTGTGCTTAGGCATGAATGCTACAAATGGCATTGATATAAGACATGACACAAACACAGATAAGGTGACATGATAAAATTTGAAGTGTCTTATACTAGTTTTTGACGTGTTGAACACAAACCCGTTCCTTTTTTGAAATGTCCGTGATTCATAGCATGAATATGAGTAAGACAGGGAATATTGTTGAAGGTGTTACTGGAGAAACATGCACACATAGCATGAATATGAATAACACAGGTGATTCATAGCCTTCCACTAGCTTTTAGGAGTTTTGGAGTATGGCTCTCCCAAAAGTCCTTTAGGTTCATTTACTCTGTTTTATTTATAATAAAAATATAAACTTTGAAACCATAACAGGAAATTTAGATTACTAATTTAGTTTATTATATGCTATGAAATGTAGATTATCTTTTTTTTTTATTATTGTAAAGAGTGATTATTTATAAAATATTCATTATTTATTTGTATAATATATATTGTCGTACCTATACCTGTACAGGCCTGAACACTATACTCGTACTTGAACCCATGCAACATAGGGGGTTGTTCCACAATGTGAAGGTAACATTGTTTGTACATATTAGAGGAACAGAACAGATGCTCCACATTCAGTAACATAAACTTTCAAAGATTTGGTGATCTAAGTACAGCAGTAATACATCTTGAAAAGCAGTAAATGCATGTCCGCAAATATGCATATGATACACACAAGCACACTTTTTTTGATAAATTGAACAGATTCTGAACTTAAAGGTACCTTGAAACTTCAAGTATCATGAGTGATACAGGAAAGGTGAGAGAAAACAAAGAGAGGTAAATACAGAGAATGGATTTGAATTTCTAGAGGAACTTGACACAGCAGAGTTGTTAAGCCACTTGGCCAACATCCAAGATATAGAAGCTGAGAGATATGTATATAACTACATTAATTAACAATTACTCAATGCATTAACAAAGTAAGCAAGACCTGAGTTGAACCAAATTTGTTCAGACCTTAGGCCTAGAATTTTACTCCAGAACTCCTGAGATAGCAGCTGCTGATGACTTTGAATAGCGTTCAAGCAATGATAATACCTTGGCAGCCTTTCTCCTGAGATGGCCATCCCCATATATATTCATACCAGTCAGACCAACTAGACGCAATCTAGCTGTTGTTCCATAGTACTCCACCATTTCCTTTGATACAAAGACCTTCTCCAAGAGTCCTAGAGCCTCTGCCTTCAGAGATTCAGTCCCCCATGTCAAAATCTCCAGTAAGGGTCTTATTGTACCTGACTCATGCAAAACCCGGGCTCCCCTTTGAGGATAGTCTTCCAAAACTAAAGTGGAAAGTGTCTGTATTGCTTCATAAGCAGTTGCATGAACCTCCCCATGTAATAGCTTTACCAGACCAGGCAAAGCATGTGCTTCCAAAAGGCAAAATGTGGTTGTCACACTGCATATACTTCCATGTGCTGAGCATAAAGGAACTCGAGATGATCCAAAACACCAGCAACCGTTTGATTTGGAAACAACTGCGAGCTTCGGAGTGCTCATAGAAAGATCACCAATGAATGCTGCTGCTCTAGCCTTTGCTGTTACTGAACCAGTATTGAGAAAATTTACTAGCAAAGGATATATTCCACGTTTCACCAAATCACGCTGTGACTCAATGTTTGTGGGATCTGTGAACCTGAAGAGGGCACTGAGAGCATTTTCTTTTGCTTCCATTGTTCCCGTTTTCAAAATGCATATGATTGCGTCAAGTCCACCCAACTCAATCAACTTCATAGTGAGTTCTCTTTCAGATTTTGGTAGGTTTGCTAATAAACCAGCAGCAGCCATCTGTACGTTATTATCATCATTCTCAAGAAACCCAACCAAAGCCTCCAGCCTTCTTGGCCTGAAGAGGTATTCAACTACTCCTTCTGGCTCATGCTGAGAGAAAAGAAAGAGCAGATTTATGGCAGTCTCCCTGATTTCTGAATCAGAGTCATCAAGAAGGGGAAGAATTAGAGACACACCATTGGCAGCAAGAATTGCCTTCTTAACCAAACCAGTCTCAAACTTGCAAATCCCAAGAAGTGCACGCAATGCAGGCTTACGGACATTGTGGGCTGAATTGGGAGTCTGCTGCAGAGCTAGCAAATTGGTGATAATGGAATCTAACTCAAGTTGTTTCCCTTCTCCATCAACAAAGAAATCAATTCCATCATCAGAAGAAGAAAGCTTCTCAAGGATTTCAGAACATTTAATCATAATGAATGTCCGCATTCGAGAAGAGAACATTAGTTCTAGAATAAGAGGAACACCTCCAGATGCAGCAATAATACCCCTATTGGCATGAGAACCTGATAATTTGACCAGGGCCGATAATGACAATTCTTTTGATTCAATACTGCCGAACAGCATTTCGAGGAAAGGAGGTATAGCTCCTTCTTCGCCAAGGAGTTTTAAACTTAAATCATTTAGCCCAATATTAACAATGGTTTTTGCCATTGCTATTCTTGAAGACTCTGATCCTGAGAAGACAAAGATGGAAAAATAACTCAAATTGATCAACTATACAAGAATCTTTCTGTTTAAAGGATTATAGTCAATCAGGCACTACTACTTTATCTGGAGCAAAGTACAACAATATATAGGAAGATGAAAGATTTAAAGAAAAAATACTGTCCAAATTGGACTCTGAGCATACAAATGGAAGAAAGAGTTTACTATATATCTTTACACGCCATAAAAATAAAAATTAAACTTGCACATGAACAACTAGCACAGGATTTCAGGCAAGTCAACTTTGTCATAGATGATACATAGATAACCTTGAAGATTTTGAACTGGTATATTTAAACATAATGATTACAAATAATACTAATGCATTACTCCGAAGTTGGGGTTTTTGCCATCAAGGACATGGAATACAAAAGGAATTCTAACACTATGTCCAAAAATACAAGAATTATTGTCAATCCTTTTCTTGTAGTTTTAATTATCATTTTTTTGTTGCAAAATAAAAGCTTAGAGGTAAGATTTGAGGATACATGATATTCATATTTTCTCCAGCTAGCTAGATAACTAGGCATAGCATTGCAAATAAAATACTCAATACAACCAATTGTAAACACGTCATCACAATAAGCATAGTAAAACCAGAAAAGAATTCATCTTCTTACCTTGAACCATACGATCAACAAGTGGTTTATACCAGCCAAATTTAGCGGCACTAGAAATGTTGTCCTCGTCTATGTCAAAAAGCTCCATCAAAATCCTTTCTGCAACCTCAGCTGACTCTTTGACTGGACCCTTTAGAAGGATAACAAGGTGAATAAAGGCACTGCAATGCTGAGAGAGTTTTCTGCAGAAAGACACATTCCATCCAGACTGATCTTGCAGTATCTCATACAGCAAATCAATTGCTGCCTTCGAAATGCTAGAGTCACCACCTAAGCAGCAAATGATGTGATCCCATCCTTGAGATTCGGCAACTAATTCCTATACAGTTGTATGCAGATGCAAAATTTAGAACACTGGTATTCATGAATATGGGTATATGAATAGCAATAACAGACTCAGGAACAGACATATCCCAAGGGTAAAACTGGTCCACTTTCCATTCAGGAACAAAATGAAAGAACTTAAACATAAAAATTGATAAAAAGGAGGAAATGATCCATATTGAGAGATGCACAATTCTTTTGGAAATTTTATGTTCAAGAAGATATAACCAATAGCATATTAAAGAAATATTCACCCATATGGTGCACCAACTTCTTTTCATTCATTACTCTAAATAATAAATTCCAAATTCTCAAGAAGGCAGTGCAGTCAACTAAAGCAAGCAAAAGAAAAAGTGAAGCAAATTAGTATAAGTTTGCCTGCACCTTAGGGCAGCTTCTGTATAATCATTTTCCCAGATTGCATAAATATCAAAGCTTGCTTACCTTGTTTCTTGCATGCCCTGCAACTGCATCCTTCAAAGTAGTCAAAATCTTTATCTTCACTACTTTGTTATTAGAGTCCCCAAGGATAGAGATAATAATGTCAGTAAGCTCTCCTATAGAAATCCAATCCTTGTTAATAGAATTATCTCTTATGAGATCCTGCATTTGGTTCAGGGATTCTTGCACAGATAAGTCGGACTTTGATAATAGGTTGCCCCTGATGGATCTGATTGTAAGGCAGTAATTAAGTTCTCTCCACTCTTCTATGGATTGCCTTAATGGAATGTTAGACCTCAAGGTAGTATCTTTGAGAATTTCTTTTGTTTCTGGGTCAGTCTTCTTGCCACCTTTAAACCAAGCTTCAATGGCAGATCTTTCACATGTAGTACCAGTGCAAAGGCTGACCGGATCTACCATTACAGTTTCAGTTATACAACAAAGGAAAGAATTAAGTGGCTCTATATATTTTTCCCTTGAATCATATCGCTCTATCACCTGAACCCTTTCAAAGTATTGCTTCTTGACTTCTTCATAATCCCTTGCAGCATCAGCACGGGATAGTAACTCAATGACCTGATCCAAAAAAAACACCTCAACTCTTTCTTTCCTGTTTGCAGCTTCTTCCTTTTCCCTCCTAATGCTGGCCAGCTCTTTGCTTATCTCTGAGGGTTCCACTGGCACACCAACTGCCCTTGCTATTTCCTCAAGCATGTCATTTGCAAAAGCCTGATCCAGTTTCTGTTCCAGTAGGCCCTGGTTCAATTTTTCAACAATTTGAAGCTGAGATCGTGATGCTTCAAACTCCACCCTTTGCATCTCATTCTGTAATCTATCAACCTGATCAGAAATTCTTGATAGGACTTCAGTATTTGCAAGCGACAGTGCAGCCAGGGACCTTCCAATATTTCTTGTGACTTCTTCAACTTCTTTAACTATGTGTCGGCACTTAAACAGTAAGTAAAAACGACCACGGTTCTTGTACTTCTCAACCACTTTATTTGCCCTCTTAACATCTTCCTCAAGAGCCTCCAGAGCAACCCTTGCAGCTTGAGACTCATTCAATTCTTGAAGCTGTAATTCCTTTAGGACTGGTTCAATATCAAACAGATGTTTTGAAAGGACCTTAAAACTTTCTTTTTCAATAAGAACGTCAGTTGCTGCATGAGCTGTTTTCAAAACCTGGTTGGTTAGCACAGCCAAAATTGTACCTACGGGTATGAGTTCCAATCCTACCATTGTAAAATGTCTATACTGAATTCTCTACTTGAACTATGTAACTGGATCCTGTCTATTGGGCAGAGGTTGAAACTAGTAAATCTGCAAAGTGCATCTGTTTCTCCCTGCAATGAAATCCCTCTATATTAGTCCTCTTATAGAGCATCAAGAAATTGTGCATCAGCACACTAAACCATTTTACTTAAAGAAGAAAAAGACAAGACTAAATCTTTGTATGGGAAACAAGAATAAGGCTTAAAGAAAATGAGAGGAATGAATATTAGTAATGTATCAATTCATGTACCACGTCCAAATTATTAACAGTTTTCATTCTTGTCATTTCCTTTCTCTCTTCATATTTTTTTTGCAAACGAAGGGTAAAAGAAAATCAATTAAACTAAGTAGACCACTCTTCATGCACTAAAAATCATGCTAAGTACATGTATGAAATATTTATGATTTTAACTTGTAGTATTGAGGTCTAGTTTACTTGTTGCAGCAATCAGCTTGAAAAATTCAAAAGCAACTGTCATCTTCAACTGAAACTTTTGCCTGAGAAGTTGATTGGAATAGCAGCTCATGCTTACAATGACAGTAGCATGAATTCTTAGCACATCTGATGGAAGACTATAACATGTAAATAACAAGTAACTAGCTTAGTTATACGATTTAGGAAGCATCAATTTTCCTATACAGATTCTCACTCTTGGGCGCTCAAAGCTATCTAATAAAACCGAAATCAACTACGGACTGTTTAAGAAGGAAAGCTGAGAATCTTCAACAGAAACAAACTAAAAGCTACAACTAAGCTGCAACCACTATAATTTCAAGATGCAGAGGCCAATAGAGCTGACAATACAAGCTACAAGAATAAATTGAGCGAAAAAAGTTAGGTACACTTGAAAATCAAGACATGATTCAATCACTAAAGAATAAACAGTATATATATATAACCTTTCAAATAGAAATCCAAGAATTGAAGACATGACCAATTAACAGCAACAGTTTTGTATCAACTGAGCTTCTTCCATTGTCTTAAGAGTAAAAATTAACACAACATTGATTACTGGGTATCCTACTATTTTTATAAGTTAGGGCAGGCAACGAAACAAAGCCGTAAATTTCACGTCTTCACTTCAAGACGTACAATACAAGGGTATAGTCCATTCAAAGTCTCCAATCATCCCCAGCCGGCAGGAGCAAGGAAGGAAAGATGGGTAAAATGGGCCAAATGGCTTACCTCCCAGAAGCGAGAAGCAGAGAAGTCCGTCATTTGTATATGTTTTTCAGCCTAGAAGATACGTGGAGAGAGACGACTTGACTCCGGTTCAAGTCAATGTTTCCCGGGAAAATTCCAGGAAAGATGAATTATCGAGGAATCTTTTTCAACACACACGGTTTGACAAAGGTTGAATGGAGGGCAGAAATTTCCCGGGAGAGGTTAGTGCAGACTGCAGAGGGCCACCCCAACAGTGAAGTGGATTGTCCCTTTCCACGAAAATTTGTTTACCCCTGAGCTGAGCCGTGGGACGTGGAAGTGACAGTTGATTTGTCGTTTGGAAATGTGAATTGGAATTTATAAATTTTTTAAAAATTTTTTTTTTATTTTTTAAAATCAATAAATTAATTTTTGTAATATAAATTCTTTTCAAAATTTTTTGAGATGTTTTTATATATTTTTTTTAAATTTTTAAGTTACAAATAAATAATAAAATAAAATTATGAATGAATAATAAAAAGAATGTAAAAAAATTTTTAAAAAAAATTTTTAAAATTTTAAAAAAGTACATGAGATAAAAATTATTTAATTAATTTTAAAAAATAAAAAAAATTTAAAATAAACATAAAAAAAAGAGACGTAGCTTAGTTCCCCCTAATTTCAAAAGAATAGGTCTGTGTTTTCTACTTTCTTGCTTTGCCTCATGTTTATCAAAGAAAAACAAAATTGTAAGAAGAGCATTATATATATCTATACATATAATATATTTTATTTATTAGAAATTACTTTCATTGAATAAATATTTAAGTTTTATAAATTTTAAGCTTATAAAAAAAAATAAATTTTTATATTAAAATTTTTATTAAATAAATCTTAACTAATTACAATTTGAACCATTTAAACATAAATCAAGAAAGTAAATTAAAAAAGCTAAAACCAATTGAACCGATGCTTAATTATTTGACTTGGTTTGGTTTTTGTCATATTTAATAAATTAAATAAGTGTACTATTTTAAATGTAAAAATTGACGAATACTATTTAATAAATAAGTGTACTATTATAT
>JASKGM010000001.1:11035758-11046731 GCA_034509205.1 Ceratonia siliqua | reverse complement strand
TTATCCTTCTAATTAATTGGTGGCGACTCCAAATTTTCTCTGCATTTTCCCTTACGCGCCTCAAAGTCATAAAATGATGGCTGTTTCCCCGGCCGTCACGTTGTGACAGTTCTACAATTTAGTGAGCCAAATTTTGAAGTGCAAATCTTATGTTGAATTTATAATTGATTTCGGGGATTGTTTTAAGGAAATTGTAATAGGACGCTTATACTGAAGTGCAAATCTTGTTTCGTTCATACTTTTGTAAAAATAATCTTATAATCTTTAATTTATATTTTTAATGTAATTTATAATAAGTAATTTGTACATTAATAAATTATTTGTGTTTATATAGTTATTTTTAAAATATATATGAAAAACATTTTAAAATGTGTCTTTGTATATTTTAATTGTTATTGTTTAACAAGATTGATAGCATAGTAAATGAATAAAAATATCATTTGTAATTATAATATTTAAATTGAAATAAAGTTTATTTATGACAGAATTTTTTTTTTTTTGCTAATGACATATTTTGAAATTTATTAATTATGTTATTTTATGTAGAATTGTAATGAAATTTTGCTTTTACTTAATAATAACTAATTTGAACCGTGCATGGCATAAATTGTAATGAATTTATTTTTATTTAATGATAAATATATGAATAATTATTTTTCAGTATAATTTAATTTCGAAGTTGTTTTAAACTTTATAAAAAAAAGATTATTACAATTATTTTTATAAGGCTTAATTGTATTTTTGTCCCTTAGTTGGATATGGGTCCCAATCTTTTCAGGATTGAATATTTTCTACATTTTCTCTTGATCGAGGCCCTCCAAATATTTGAACGGCCATGATCATGGCATGTAACATCAAACATTAAAAAAAAACAAATTTCTCATTTTTTTCTCTTTAAGAAATCTTGGTCTTTTTGAGATTGTTCTTATTAATCATAATTAAAGATGTTTTCTTGTCTCTCGTTTCTTTTCAGAACAAATCAAAGAACCTAATGGATAGAACTCATCCTTAGTTGCTATGAAAGATATTAGCCTTGAATTGCAGAAAAAGCGTTCTGTTCTGAAATGGAACCTAAGACTAAAAGCAAGGAACCTCATCTTACCATTTCCTTCATGCTCCCGTTGGTCGCCCCTCAAGAGGGTAAATCTTTTACTTATTCACTAGATCCCTCGAGATATACAAATGTAGCATTTTGTAATGGGGAGAAAATTTGTAGAAGGAAAGAAGAAAAGAAAGCAAGGAGAAAGGAAATTTGGGGAGGAAGAGATTTTTTTTAAAAAAAATTATATTGACGTGATAAGATTTGGACCATCCAAGAATTTGGACGACTTAAATCTTGAGAAAATACTGGGATCCATATCCTTCACACTTTGATAGGAGAAACATTTGATTCGCAAAGCACACAATGCACAAATATGATAGAGAATAGTGCCGAGTTCTAATCCTTACTTGTATTAATTACACAATGTACATTTTTCACCTATTTATTTATCTATTTCTTCTTTTAATTAGAGTTTCATTTCTCTCACTCTGCTCTTATTAAAGTATTCACTCAAACTCATGTCTTGCTTTGTGCTTAAAGATCCCAATCAATTTCATCATCATCTTCTTCCCTGTTAATCACCATGCTTGGTTTAGTATATGTCAAAACGCCATTGAACGCGCCACCCCTATGAATCTTAATGCCAAAATGCAAAACCCACAGAGATCAAAATCCACTACCCTTAAAACCCCTCTCCTCTTCCCAAGAAACCACCTTCTCCTTCTCCTTCTAGAGCCAAACTCTCGCCAGATTGCAAAAAGAAGCTCCCTAACTCCCCTAACCTGGCTCTTTCTAAGGCCTCCCTTGACAACCTCGATATAGGTCATTTCCTTCTCAAGCTAGCCCAATATTCCATTGCCTCCAACAAAGGTCATGCCAAGGCTTTAGACTATGCCATTCAGGCCTCCAAATCCTTCAAGCGATGTGCGCTTGATGGGGAGCCCAACTTGGACCTCGCTATGAGTTTGAACGTCTTAGCAACTATTTACTGTAGCTTAGGCAAGATAGAGGATGATTGAGAGTGAAACTCGGGGGAGAGAAAATTGAAATATTTAGGGAGTGTTGGGATGTAGTTAAAATTTCACGGGAAGGTTGAGAAAGTAAAATGTAAAATTATTGTGCGATGTGTAAATCTTTTATGTTTATGTAACTTTTTTGTTGTCTATTTCAATAATGACTATTAAAAAATAAATATAAAATTAATTGAAAGACCAAAATTATAACTTTAATAAAATTAAAAGACCATATTATTCAGGATGAAACTAAGAAAATAAAAAATATAATTTTAATAAAATAAGAGATAAAAAATACAATTAAAACTTTTTATAAATATAACTAAAAGCAAACTCGTGTATTTGCATAAGTCAAAATACTAGTTAAAAGTCATAAGAGAAAACATAGCATTCCCAAATCTTATTTACATTTAGGGTTTAGGGTGTATTATATAATTATTTTAGTTTATTTTTAATTGAGTTTATGTTATATATTTTTTTTATAGTTGAAAATTTTGAATAGAAACATAATTAAATTTTATATAATATATTATTATTTTTATTTTAAATTATTTATCATTTAAATAATGACATAAAAATTAAGAAAGTTATTAAATAATCATAATTTTAATAAAAATAATTTTATTTGATTAAATTATTCTTATAAAAATTAATTTAAACTCTTATTATTAATTTATTAAAAATAATAATAAATAAAGATAATATTAAAAAAATAATTAATATTTTATTAAGAATGTAAAATAATAAATAATTTAAAATAAAATAAAAATTAATAAATAATTTAAAATAATAAAAATATATTTTAAAATTAAATTCTTTTATGAGCAACACTACCCTACCGTCCATCTTGAGAGTTTTAAATTATTTTTTTTAAATTATTTTTATTTTTTAAAATTAATTAAATAGTTTTTATAGCATGAATTTTTTTTAAAAATTTTTTGAGATATTTTTATATTTTTTACAGAATTTTTTAAGTGACAAATAAATAATAAAAAAAATTATAAATGAATAATAAAAAAATGTTAAAATTTTTTTAAAAAATACCTGAGATAAAAAATATTTAATTAATTTTAAAAAATAAAAAAATAAAAAAATAATTATAAATAAAAAATAAAAAAAATAAGAAGAGGTAGCCTAATCTTTTTTTTTTATATATATAATTATAACATTATGACCAACCGTGAAATTGATTGAATATTAATTCCTAATTGAACAATATCTCTATGATTTTAAAACACCTGCTCAAATAAAATTATCTTCTTAAGTATTAAGTAATACAAAATATAATGAATTGTTTGGAATTATAATTGTTTTATTATTTTTTAAAATAATTTTATAAAATAATTTTATAAAAAAAATAAAAAATTTGTTTAAGTAAAAATATTTTTTATTAATTATTTTTTATATTTTTTAAAAAACAGGTAACAAAAATAAATAAAAATATAAAAAAATTATTTTTATTTTTTTAATAATTATTTTTTAAAAATAATTTTTAAAAATAATTAATAAAAATAACTACGTAAATAAATTTTTTTATTGTGACTAAAAAAACAGTATTTGAAACTTAAATCACACAGCCCCACGATGAAAATAGAGTTTTTGTTATGATAACAAATTAAAAAATTGAAATAATCGTATAATATCGTCGCACTTGCCTTCGCAGTCATCCACGTTCTCACCCCTCTTTCCATCTTCCCTACTCTCATCGGCTTCATCAGCTTTTCTTTGGTTTTCTTCCTTCGTTCATCCCAATATTTTTCCGTAGAATCTCAATATTTTTTGGATGACTCACACCATCTCCCCCACACAGATCCGAAGATCATCCCCACCTGATACCCATATCTAGGCTCGAAAATCGTAAGCACTAGATTCCTTTCCGACTTCCTCGTCTCATCCCGTTTTGCGTTGCATAGTATTCACTCTTTAGCATATATATTTACCCATCCAAAAAAAATCCTATTTTTCTCGCGCCCTTTCCATCTTTTTGTCCCATTTTCAAAATTTTCTCAGCTATTTTCTCCGAAGAAGAGGAAAGCTGGGTTTCTTTGTATGACCTATAACCGCGGTCGCTTCGATTCAATGAGCAATGGGTTGTTTTGTAGATACTCGCACTTGACCTTATATTGACTGATCGAAAATTTCTATTTTTGTTAATTTATGAGATATTGGGAATAGAAAGCCTTGTTAAAAAGAGCATCGGATCGTTTTGTAGGCATTAGATTCCTTTCCGACCTCCTTGTCTCATCCCGTTTTGCATTGCACAGTATTCACTCTTTAGCATAGATATATATTTACCCATACAAAAAATCCTATTTTTCTCTCGCCCTTTCCGTCTTTGTGTCACATTTTCAACTTTTTCTC
This sequence comes from Ceratonia siliqua, assembly GCA_034509205.1. Lineage (NCBI taxonomy): Eukaryota > Viridiplantae > Streptophyta > Magnoliopsida > Fabales > Fabaceae > Ceratonia > Ceratonia siliqua. The sequence continues at coordinate 11,042,315 of JASKGM010000001.1, read as the reverse complement.
AGCTATTTTCTCTGAAGAAGGGGAAAGCTGGGTTTCTTTGTATGACCTAGAACCGCGGTCGCTTCGATTCAATGAGCGATTGGTTGTTTTGTATATACTCGTACTTGATCTTATATTGACTGATCGAAAGTTTCTATTTTTGTTAATTTTTGAGATTCTGGGAATAGAAAGCCTTATTAAAAAGAGCATCGGATCGTTTTGTAATTTTAAAACTGAATGGATCTGAGTTTGTGCTGGGATTAAAGACCAATCGTCGATGAGATATTCGGAGTAGGGAATTTTTAATTTTCACAAATTTAGCAAGGAGCTAGAGGTTGAGTTTGGCGTGTATGTTTGATTGGGTTTGTGATCATGGATCACGTTATTGGCGGAAAATTCAAGCTCGGGCGGAAGATTGGGAGTGGATCGTTTGGCGAGCTTTATTTGGGTATGCAGTTTAACGAACTAGTCTTAGTAGCATTGAGTCCTCCAAATAATTTGCTTAATTTTTACTGGGAATTTACCTCGTGGCCTTTTGGTGCTTTTGTTTGTTTTAGGCGTTAATGTACAAAGTGGAGAAGAAGTGGCTGTCAAGCTGGTGAGTGTCACTATGGGGACTCTGCTGGATATTTTTGGAGTTGCTATTATATTTTTAATGTTTTGTTTTTCATAGTGCGTAGATGCGTGTTCTGACGTTGTTGTTGTGGAAATGAAGTAGTCGCTAACTTTTTGGAGACATAACACTTGTCACATGTGCTATGTTACTGGATGCTTGACCTTCATTTAGTGGAATATTTGCAGATCATGTACATGTTTTTTTATTGAACTCTTAATGAGCATTTAGCTTTAGAAGAATATGTTCTTGCAGACTCCTGTAGACTTACTCTTCCTTGGTTTGTCAGGAACCTGTGAAGACGAAGCATCCTCAGCTTCACTATGAATCAAAATTATATATGCTTCTCCAAGGAGGAAGTAAGTTTCTGTTATCTTTTTATATTTCTTCTTAATTTATACTAGAGTTCCTTTTCCTGCAGGGAGGCAGTGCATTTGTTTTCTGTCATGAAACCAATAAATAGTTTATGAGCTTATCTGGTTAATGCGTGCATTATTATTTGAAGCTGGTATACCCCATTTAAAATGGTTTGGAGTTGAGAGTGACTACAATGTCATGGTTATTGACCTTCTTGGACCTAGTCTAGAAGACTTGTTTAACTATTGCAATAGGAAATTCTCTCTGAAAACAGTTCTGATGCTTGCAGATCAGCTAGTAAGTATGTTATTGATTTCAAGAAAACTGTAACTTCTTACACAGCAGCTGTATTTATGCTCCTTTCCTCCTTATCTGGTTTACCTAGATAAATAGAGTTGAGTACATGCATTCGCGGGGTTTTCTTCACCGTGATATAAAGCCTGACAACTTTTTAATGGGTTTAGGCCGCAAGGCAAATCAGGTATTATGTGCTTTCCTGCATTTATTTGATTGAACCTTTTTGTATTTGGGTTCTTATGCACAGTTCACCTTTTTCGTGTTTATGGTGAACAAGTTTCACTTGTGACATAAGAATCTGCACAAATCCTTCTTTGAAAATTGTGTGATATGTAGACCCAAGATCTGGATGTTGTAAATTTCAAATGAGCTGTAGTGTTAAGTAGCCACAGGGACACTGATAAAACATTAGAGAAAAAGGACGGTTCGTAGCTCTATTCCTCTCACTCTCTCCCTTTCGCATGGGTTTTGTCCTTTTCTTTCCCTTAAATACATTTTAGATGACTTCAGTTGGTATATAGAGATAGAGATGAAGAAGTATGGGGCCAACTATGTTCTATCAAATTCCTCTTGAATCAAGAATCCATAACAGAAAACTAACTTTTGTTTTCCCTTAATTCTCTCTGATTCTATGTACTCCTGTATAACATATAACTTTATTATTTTGGGCCTAATTATACATATTCTTCCATGAATATCCTAATAACTTAAAATCTAGTTATTAAAGCAAAATATAACTGTGATCTGAGTGGGGCATACACTAAAAGCAACCTTTATCATGTCTAAGAGAATGTTTCTAGACGTGGAATATTTTACATGGGGGAAAAGTCCTGTTGTGAATTTGAGGATAAATACTGTGGATTTGGTTGAGTGATGATTAGAAGTTGAAACCTTGGGAATTGAGCCCCAATGTTCATCAGTATTATGGGGGATGTAATAGAGGAAAGTCTGTAGGGGAGAATGGGGGTCTATTCATCAGTAATATCAATTTTCCAGCTCACACACAACAGTGAGATAATTATTTAGCATTTCAAGTTATATTCACTTAAACGCTTCTTGTCCTTTGGCTATAAAATAAAGGTTTTCCTTTAAAAATTTCAAGGACTTGCCTGTTTGAGTCTACTTTGAGCGGTTTTCACTGTTTGATATCAATAACTCAGATTTGTCCTGGGTAGTTCTGTATCCTATGTCAAAATTCCTTGATACTTTTTCATATATTACAGGTATATATTATTGATTATGGCCTTGCGAAAAAGTATCGGGATCTTCAAACACATAAGCACATACCGTACAGGTACATGCATGCCTTATAGCTTGTTTACATATGGTTCCTGGATATATTTTATCTATTTGTATTTCTCGTTGTTGCTTTTTGTTAGAAGTATGACGGCTAGGGTTAAAGATGCGTGTTATAACTAGTGGGTTGGGCTTGTACTAATTATACTATCCTCACTTGACTTAGTTTTAATTATAAAGACACCTAGAGAACCTGGCATTCAAGTCAGTGCCCATTCACCCTTCTACTCTCTTCTCTTTTCTCTCTGATTACATGGTATCAGAGCTAGGTGAGAGAGAGTTCTAGGTTAGTGGTTGTTTGTCCAATTCTCATAGCCAGAGCTCCAAGCACCTTCTCCTATGACTGGAAAATTTTCCAACGATTTATTCTGGCATTTTGGTGGCTTCTACTCAGATTCTTTCTCTGTGCAAATCCCCAAAGAAATTGTGGTTACAAGCCACAGAAACTAGAGAAAAACATAAGCCAAAGAAGCCATGCAGGTTAGGGCATTTTGGTGGTCCAGAGGCTGTGGTGCAGGGTGGCAGCACTGGACTGACATGGGGTGGTCCAGACAGGTACGTTTTGATGAGAGATAGGGCTCAGCTGGGCTTGTATTAGTTGTACTATCCTTACTTGACCAAGTTTTAATATAAATAGACACCCTTCTATTCTCTTTTCTTTTCTTTCTCTGATTACACTTTGAAAGTATACAAGTCCAAACTGTCTTCCAGCTGTGGTTTGTTTAGGTTGAAAGTGAAGAGTATTTGATAGATGGTATCCTTTTCTTGGGGTTGAACGTTGGGGCCAGTTTTTTTTTCCTCTCTCTCTCTCTCTCAGTTGGAGAGGGCTCTGGGTTTCTTCCATTTATTTCTGCATTGTCTTCTATGGATAAAATTAGCTGTCTCAATGGGGTAGGTAACAGGTTCCCTTGTTTGAGGGATGTAAACTGGGTGGGTGCAACTTGAGATTCTAGATTCCCAGACCTACATTTGAATCTGCACTTTCTAGCCGCATATGTATCAGAAGCCTCCCTTTTCCATTCCTTGCTAACTTCTTTATTTGTCAGCCTTTGAACTTATCACTTGTTTACGTATCTTGAACCAGACGACAGGTGGGTTAAATTGGTTGGACACAATTAATTTGATCCCATCTGCATCCCTATTTCCTGCCAATCAACATGGGCAGGGGTGAGAGTTGGGTGGGTGAATCATAGCAGGGAGGAGAAACCAGGGTTTCAGAGGATTTCAAATTGTCTAAGTAACTATCACATTATTGAACATGTTTTCTTGAAATGTCTAAGTTCCAGGCAACGTTGGCATCAAGGATGCTAGATTTCTATTTCTTTGTTTTGCCTTAACTCTTTAATAAGATGTTGGTTGACTTATATTCCATTGGCTGTGCAATAATTGATGGTGGTTTTTTTTTTTCTTAAAAAAAAAAAAAACACACTTGTCATCTTTCTTACTTGAATGCTGATACAAATTTTCCCACAGGGAAAACAAGAATCTCACTGGAACTGCTCGGTATGCAAGTGTTAACACTCACCTTGGAGTTGGTAAGGGATACAATTTGTTGCAGACTTGCAGCTACTGGTCATGAGGCTTATCTTTTGACTTTTTGAATTCAAAATGATGTACAACTATGATATATCTTGTTGACTGATTATTCTTGCAGAACAAAGCAGAAGAGATGACCTTGAATCACTTGGTTACATGCTCATGTACTTTTTGAGAGGAAGGTTGATTTAACTACTGACATTCTTGATTCTGTAATGGTCTTTCTATATTTATTTTAACATATATTAGCAATTATTTTCCAGTCTCCCTTGGCAAGGCTTGAAAGCTGGCACTAAAAAGCAGAAATATGACAAGATAAGTGAAAAGAAGATGCTTACTCCAATAGAGGTACTTCTAATTACTCTATGTTATCTGTATGTGTTCATGTTAGGACAGTTACTAGTTTTCTGCTGATGTTAGTTTACTAGTATGTTCTATTAAGTACCAGTATTTGCTGTATCATATGTAGCTTCACAGAAGTGTTGTGGACTTAGACTCTGTTTATGATCCAGTGCATTTCGGCGGATGAATTCATTCTAATTCAAATTTAATTGATCTGGCTGGAATTATTCATTTTATTTATTTATTGCAAATAATTTATTGTATGAGTTTCTGAGACAGGTCCTATGCAAGTCATATCCATCGGAATTCACATCATACTTCCACTACTGCCGCTCATTGCGGTTTGAAGACAAACCTGATTATTCATATCTAAAGAGGCTTTTCCGAGACCTATTCATTAGAGAAGGTTAACTTGTATATTCAAGCTTTATTGTTTCTCAGTTTCTTCCAAGGCTTTGAAAATGCATTAAGAGTGTTGCTTTTATAGGCTATCAATTTGACTACGTTTTTGATTGGACTATGTTGAAGTATCCACAAATTGGGTCCAGTTCTAGAGCACGAGTGAGTACTTCTTTATAGTTGGCATCTTCACCTGTGGAGGCAAGAAAGCAGTTTCTTTGCATCTCTACTAAAAGTAACAATTCTTATTAAATTATCTCTTTTCCTTTTTCAACAGCCAAGTGGGAAACCGGTCATAAATCCTGGAACATCTGCAGAAAGATTAGAACGGCCTTCAGGTCAGTTTTTTCTACGGCAAGATCTGGATTCCAATTTGTTCTAAAGCAAAACCGCTGGGTTCTGTCAAATGTTGTCTTTAATAGTTCCAGAATCCTTTCAAGCTCCATTATTCTGTATGTCTGTGGGTTTAATTCTAATCATGAGATGCTGGATTTCTTTCAAAAACTAGTTTTATACCATCAGTGAAAATCCTTTGGATTTGTGCGTATTGCTGGCTGCTGTCAAATGTTTTATGTCTTATAGTCTAATAAGCCTTTGAGCTCCATTGTTCTGCATGTTTATCTGCTTTATTCTAAACACGAGATGCTGGATTTGTTTGAAAACTAGTTTTATACCCATCTGTTGAAATCATTTGGATGTGTGCATCATACCCCTACAAAGTTTTGTTTTTGTGTTTTCAGCTCTACAGGCTCATTCTAATATCAAGAAAATCATTAAATAATGAAAAAGGCTTTCTGAGGCTAATTCTTGTCATTATGCTTCTAACTCTAGTTGGAAAAGAGATTCGAGATAGATTCTCAGGTGCAGTTGAGGCATTTGCTAGAAGGAATGGTTCTGGGCTTGGTCTGCATAGTGATCACTCCAGGCATAGGTCTTCGGATGATGTGCCATCTTCCAAAGATGTGGTTTGTGCATACTGTTTATTTTTATTTTCTTTGTATATGGCTTCGTTAATTTGGTTTTTTTGGTCAAACTTTGTTTAAATAGTGAGTAGGTTACTTAATGTTTGCTTATCATGCATCACTTCTTTGCAGCAACCTGATTCTGAGAGAGGTCATATTTCTTCCCGTAATGGCAATGCCTCGAAAAGGCCTATCATATCAAGCAGCCGACCAAGCTCCTATGGTGAACCTACTGATAGCCGTTCTAGTAGATTGGTCTCAAGTGGTGGTCGTCTATCAACAGCTCAGAGGGTTCAACCGGGGTTTGAGTCCAAGACAACATCTTTTACCCGTGCTGCAGCCACAAGAGGTGGTCGTGATGATACACTCAGGAGCTTTGAGCTCCTATCAATTGGCACTGGAAAAAGGAAATGAAGATCGAGGTGGTCAGAAAACTGCTTGTGTCAAGGGTCGCATTCCCATTACAATACTTACTTTTAAGGACTTCACACTTGTTAATTACTCTGTATATTTCCATCCCATGTTGGGTCCATTCAAGGCTAAAGTTCAATGGAATTTCTCCATGCAACCTTGGCAGACCCCTTCTTCCTTTTAAGATGTATTTCCTTGATATTACTTCGTGGGCCCGACATACTATCCCTAAGAAATTGTTTATATATGACATGGCTACTTGTAATAATTACAATTTATATTACTCTGTTGAAGAAAAGGAAAAGAAACTGCAAAGTCTGATATGCTTTGCAACTTTTGCTCCTTTTCTGTGCATCACTTGAAAT
>JASKGM010000001.1:11014044-11035658 GCA_034509205.1 Ceratonia siliqua | reverse complement strand
CATGTCAGGACTAGTGAACAATTAGCTGACATCTTCACGAAGGCTCTTAATGGGAATCGAGTCAAATACATATGTAATAAGTTGGGCATGATTAATATATATGCTCCAGCTTGAGGGGGAGTGTTAAGAGTATCTAAACTATATTAGTAAGGGTATTTTAGTCTTTGGTCTCTGGTCTCAGTATTTCAGTTAGACTATATTTCCTTTTTCTATTATATATACATGATCACTTGTCTAATAAGACATGGTTTTCCATTATTTCTCTTTTCCTTTAACATTCATTAGTATTAAGGGGATTTAGAAGAGCAAAGGCAGGAAATGAGAGATATGGGTGTATCATCAGTATTATCTTTTTCCCATCTCACACAACTCAGATCGTCTATTTAGCGTCTCTAGTGATATTGCACTGAAACCACTATTTTCCTTTTGGCTGTAAGGGTATTCCTTTCTAAAATTTCAAAGATATGCATGCTAAGTTGATTTTGGTTTATTTGGTTAGCACTGTTTGATACCAATAACTCAAATGTTTCCTTGGTTATTCTGTTCTCGTGTCATATTTCTTGATTGTGTTCTGTACATTCCAGGTATACATAATTGATTATGGCCTTGCAAAAAAGTACCGGGATCTTCAAACACATAAGCACATACCATACAGGTCCCAAATTTGAGATTTTGTTTTGGTATTCTCTGTAGCTTGTTATCATGTGTTCCCTCTTGTATTTCCTCTCATTCTTTTGGAAGTTTACAAGTCTAAAATGTCTTTCCTGCTTTGGTTTGTTTAAGTAGAAAATAAGGAGTACTTGATATCCTATTTCTTTGTGTTTTTCTTCCATGAATACAGGGAAAACAAGAATCTCACTGGAACTGCTCGGTATGCAAGTGTTAATACTCACCTTGGAGTTGGTGAGTGAGGCAATTTGTTGCAGCTACTAACCAAATAAGCTTTTCTATTAACATTTCCAAATTCAAAATGGCGTACATTTTTTTTATCTTGTTCTGATTATTCTTGCAGAACAAAGCAGAAGAGATGATCTAGAATCACTTGGTTATGTGCTCATGTACTTTTTGAGAGGAAGGTTGGTTGAACTACTGAGATTCTAACTTCTGTTATAATCATTCATATAGTATTTTCTAACATAGATTAGCAATTCTTTTCCAGTCTGCCTTGGCAAGGCTTGAAAGCTGGCACTAAGAAGCAGAAATATGACAAGATAAGTGAAAAGAAGATGCTTACTCCAATAGAGGTATTACTACTTAATAGTAGCTCCATGCCAGTAACTTTATGATCAAAATAATTGGTAATTTGGTATGCATTCATGTTAGGACAATTAGTGGTTCGAGTTTTTTCTGCATCTTATATAAATTTACTGAAGTATTATTATTGATGTATACTCTCTGTATTAGGCAATACATTTCAGTGGATAAATTCATTTTTGAATTCAATTAAATTGACTGGACAATTAAGTAATTCACTTTCTAGTTTTATCTGTAGCAAAGAATTTATTGTATGATTTTCTGAGACAGGTCCTGTGCAAGTCATATCCATCAGAGTTCACATCGTACTTCCACTACTGCCGATCATTGAGATTTGAAGACAAACCTGATTATGCATACCTAAAGAGACTCTTTCGGGACCTATTCATCAGAGAAGGTTATCTTGTATTTAAGCTTTGCTGTTCCTCAGTTGAAAGTTCTTCCAAGGCTATGACAAGACATTAAAAATGTTGCTGTCGCAGGTTACCAGTTTGACTACGTATTTGATTGGACTATATTGAAGTATCCACAAATTGGGTCTAGCGCCAGAGCACGGGTGAGTACTTAATAGTTGGCATCTTCCTTTCTGAAGAGACCAGAAGTATAGTTTCATTGCATCTCTAGTAAATGATTATTATTAAATTTTCTCGTTCCATTTTCAACAGCCAAGTGGGAAAGCAGTTATAAATCAAGGACCATCTGCAGAGAGATTAGAACGGCCTTCAGGTTCACTCCTACAGCAAGATCTGGAATATATTTTGTTCTAAAGCAATTTATGACTGAGTACTGATTAATGGTTTTGATGTCTTATATATCCATATTTAAGCTCTTTTGTTCTGTTTTTCTATGTGCTTTTATTTGAATCATTTATACACCGCAAAGTGTTTTTGTTGTTGTCATTTTAGTTCTACTGTCTCATTTTATTATAAAGAAAATCATCAAATTATGAAAAAGGCTCTGAGCATCTAACTCTTATAATTCTGCTTCTAATTTAGCTGGGCAAGAGATGCAGGATAGATTCTCAGGTTCACTCGAGGCCTTTGCTAGAAGAAATGGCTCTGGACTGCATGGTGATCTATCTAGGCATAGGTCTTCAAATGATGTGCCATCTTCTAAAGTAGTGGTTAGTGCATCCCTTTTATTGTTTTTTGCTTTGTACATGGCTTGGTTATTTGGCTCTTGGTCCTTCAAACTTTTATTTAAATAGTAAATAGACTACTTAATCTTCAGTCATTATGTACCACTTGCTTTTTCCTTTTAGCAACCTGATTCTGAGAGGGCTCGTAGTTCCTCTCGTACTTACAGTGCCTCAAAAAGGCCTGTCATATCAAGCAGCCGGCCAAGCTCCTCCGGTGAGCCCAGTGAAAGCCGTTCTAGTCGACTGGTCTCAAGCAGTGGTCGTCTATCTACAACTCAGAGGCTTCAACCTGGTTTTGAGTCCAAAACATCATCTTTTTCCCGTGGTGCAGCCACGAGAGGAAGTCGTGATGATACACTAAGGAGTTTTGAACTTCTGTCAATTGGCACAGGGAGAAGGAAATGAAGGATCCATGTGGTTGGAAGACTCCCTAGTGTCTCAGAAGGACATGAAGGATCCATGTGGTTGGAAGACTCCCTAGTGTCTCTAATACTTTCTTTTGAGATGTTCACACTTGATTACTCTGTATATTTTCCATCCCAAGTTGGGTCCATGGAAGGCTAAAGCTCAATGAAATTTTTTTCTTGAAGCAGAAGCTTGGACTCTTCAGATGGTTATTGCTACATGGATCCATTCATGAAGAGACCTACTATCTTAATCTCACTTTAGGAAATTGTTAAAGGGAGGGGCTATCCTACAGCCCCTCCCCTTTTTTATTTTTTTTACTTTTTCAATTTTTGAAGTGTTTTTTTTACTTTTTAAAATTAATTAAATATTTTTTATATTATAAATTTTTTTCAGAATTTTTTGAGATATTTTTATATTTTTTCTTAAATTTTTTTACATGTCTTTTACTATTCATCCATATTTTTTTTTTTATTATTCATTTGTAACTTAAAATTTTTAAAAAAATACAAAAGCATCTCAAAAAATTTTTTAAAAAATTTATGATATAAAAAAAATTTAATTAATTTTAAAAAATAAAAAAAATTTAAAAAAGAAATCTAAAATGTTAGTATATGAGACACGGCTACTTGTAATAATGGCTACATTCTCTCTCCTTTGTGGGCGGTAGGGGATTGTCCCCTAATTGTTAGTCTATGAGACACGGCTACTTGTCCCCTAATTGTTAGTCTATGAGACACGGCTACTTGTAATAACGGCTACATTCTCTCTCCTTTTTTGTTTAATGTTGAAGAAAAGGAAAGAAATTGCAAAGTCCAATATGCTTTGCAAGGTTTGCACCCTCTTTCTGCGTTACTGGAATCTGACTTTTTGTCCCAATGTACGTTGAGGAAATGGAATTGCTTTTCTCAGTCAAAGTAAGTGGCTCCTAACATGGATTTCAGAAAGACTATGTGATTGGTTAGGTGGGCTTAAAACAACAGTACATAAAAAAAAAGTAGAAAATATACCTTTTTTTTTTAAGTTAAAAATTTTAGTTTAGAATAATTGATTATCTTTTCATGAATTTTTTTGGGTAAAAGTACTTTTTCTTTAATTGAAGTACCTTTATTTTTGATGTAAAATGTTTTCAAAAACATAATAAATTAAATTTTCAAGTGTTATATTTTATTTAAAAGGTAAAAATTGTAAAAATAAGAACGTTATTTCTCTCCCTTTGAAAAGTTTTTCATTATGGCTCCATTTGTGTTTGTTAGAATTAATTTCCTTAAGAAAATTTAGGGCATAATTTCTTTTGTTTTGCTAAAAAAATTCCTATATATTTTTCACATTTTAGTTCAATTTGCGAAAAATATTATTAAAAGTAATTTAAATTTTTTTTGTCTTCAAAACCTCCAGAATTGGACAGTTAGGATGGAATTTCAAAACCACATTACCTCATTTTTACTACTGCCACAATTGTACTTTATGTATCAAATATCAAAAGTATTCAAACCAATATAATTTCCATATAAATTATCAAAAATAATAATTGGGAGTGTTAATACATAAACAAATATTGTTTACACAGAAAGAATAAACCTATTTTTATTAATTGTTTTGATATGATTAGGTTTGAATTTATAACCTTTAATTTTATAAACATTCAATTCACAATTAATCATAGAAGACACTTCAATTTAGTTAGAAAAATGAAAAGTAATGTAACTCACAATTATTGGAACAAAATAGTGATAATGATCTTGGAGAATTAAAACATCTATTAATATTGACATTATTGTATCGTATAAAAATATTAAAATATATCTCCCACTCTAATTATAACATAAATTCATCACTTAAACTCAAATACAACTAATGATTATTGAATTATAAATAATTATTGAAATATGAATCTTATCATAATTAAGTTAAAAAATTAAAGTGTCTACAACTTATATTTAAACATAATTATTGCATCGTTCAATTAATTATGATTTAAATAGATATAATTAAAAAAATATAAATTTTATCGTAATTAAACGTAAAAATGTAAAGTGTTGATTACTGAAATTCAAATGTAATTACTATGTCATTCTGATTCAGCTAATTATGATTTAAAAATATGTTTAGCGAGAATATTACCTAATTAGATACTGTTCTTTTGGTATATTTATTTTCAACAGACATGCAATAAACAATTGGTTTAGGTTATCAGATTATCTAAATATGATTGATTATGTCATCATTCATTTATTAGATAGATGATCATAATTTTTACATGAATTTTTATATTTTTATTTATTTTATAAATTTTTTTAATTATGATTTATTTTTGTATGAACAATCATAATCTACTTAATATCTAATTATGTTTTTTTTTAAAGACACGATTGAATTTAAATTAGTTTCCGAAGCTACACTTAATATTTTTTTTGTTGTTTTTAATATTTACAAAAGAATTAAAAAAATTTTAAGAAAATTCAAAACAAAGTTAAAAAAATTCAAAAAAACATAATGCTTACAAAATAAAATTAAAAAAATTCAAGAAAATATAAAAAAGAGTAAAAAAATAAAAAATAAAAATAAAGTTATAAAATTTAAATAAAAATAATTAAAAACATAAAAAAATAAATTAAAAAATATCCATATAATTTAGAAAATATTAATTTAAAAAAAACAATTGGTTTCAAAGAAAAAAAAAAGAGTTGGAAAAAAGAGTGTTCTATACTTTTCCAAGCGCTATAAAAAATTTAAAAATTTTCCCCCAATTGAAGTCCATCCACAATGAACGTTTAATCTTGCAGTCTCTCTCTCATGAACTAGTGAGAGACTCGGCAGTTTCAGTTGCTACTACTGTGCGGTATATATTACTCTACTGTTTACTACTCCCTCTCGTTCAGTAGCTGTCTTGCCTTCGTTTCTCTACTTCACCGTGGCTGCATCACTCGATTTCTTCTCCTTTGATTGTCAAACCCCTAAAGCTAAAAGGGGTTTCTCTCATTTTCACTACCTTTTTCCTGCTAAACTGGTATACAAAACCTCAGATTTTCTCGCTTTTTTTCTTCCTCCCTCAAAATTTTCTCTCTCTGCCTCTTCCCAATATCATTGTCTTTTCAATTTATTTTTCTGTGGGTTCAAATTCTCAGAAATTTCTGCTTTTGGGTTGCAATCGTTTGTGGAAGTTGAAGGAAAGCAAAGATTATGTCAGTTCTCCTCTAATACAACATGGCTTCCTATAGTTGTTTCTGGGTGGTAGTTGTTAAATTGTAACTGGGTTTCGTTAACCCAAGAAGAAAAATCGAATGGAGAAGAAGACTGGTAATTGAATAGCGGGGTTTAGGGTTTTTTTTTCGGCGGTGATTGAGTTTTGGGGTGTATGAGAGGTAGAATTGAGCTGTGATGGATATAGAGGAAACTGGGGACGTGGTGTCTTTGGACCCAGATATGTTGCAGCTTCCGGATGTGTCTCCTTTTGCACTGAAGTCGAGTCCTTATGTTGCTGAGGAGCTATTCTCACAGTGGCTTTCGCTCCCGGATACTAGTCGCCTGGTACATAGTTGATCTGACTGAACCAACTTTTGTTCATGATTAATTTTGCCTTTGGCATGTTCACATGCCTATAGGAGATGGTGCCAAGAGGATCCTTGTAGAATTTTACCGTTTTGATTGCTTAATATCTTGTTATCAGTCTTGTTATCTTCTTCTGATACATGGTAGTTTCATTTGGTAAAATGAAACTAATTGTGGTCATAGCTGTTAAAAAACTTACAACTTTAACATAAGACAGAGAACTTTTACGTAATACAGCAAAACAGTTCAGTGCGAAGTAACTAAAACAATATGCTCTTAAGTATAATGACCGATTGTAATCCCCAATCTGTTCTGTAAATAACATTTCATTTCTACTTGGATCCTATGAATTTCTTACTCTACATGAGCATAACCAAAACATCATTTTTTTAATTCTTCTATTGTTTTAGTTATGCTCTTTTTTAATTAACTCAATAGTCTTTTGGAGCACTCCTTGCCTTCCACATGAGGTAGCTTCCAGGCACACTAAACCAACCTCAACTCAAATACATTCCCACTTGCCAGCTCATCTTCTTTTCCTGTCTGGAAAGAAATATCACAACAGTTAAACAGTAGGTAGGATATTCTTAATATTAGTCCCCACATTCTGAAAGAAATACCACAACCATTAAACAGAAGGTTCCTGATCCTGTTCTTCACAAATTGTTGGTAAAATGTATGAAACAGATTACTACTATAGGCTGAACTAGCCCTTCTTCCTTTAGTAGTTGGCCTGTTTCAAGCTGCAAGCTGACTAAAAAGTAGGTCTGGGGATTGTCATCACTAGTTAGATAACCGGCCCCCTTCATTTCATGGCTCCTGTCATATGAGTTTATAAGATTCCAACTTAATGGCGGTACATATGAGTTTATCTTATTATTGGTGTAAGACTGAATGTGTAGAGCAGTTAGCTTGAATAGAAGTCTGATCTTGCAAGAGACCTAATTCCTTAAGTCCTGGTTATTTGTAGTACACAGTTTTGCTCTTATAATACTATTAGCCACATATTAAATGACTGTTGATCCATATTTCCTTGTTAATGCCTTGATGGAACTTTAGGATGCCAATGATCTGGCCATAGAAAATGTTCTTTTGCCATTTCCAAATTTGTCCATAATAGAGGATCTGGCTATGTTTCTGAATTAGGTAATTTCCTCCACCTTCAAGATGACTTTTGAGGCACAGAAAGTGAGGAAATTTGCTGAAGCTTCTTTCTTTAGATTAGTTACATCTGATGCAGCGATGACTGTGAACATATTTCATGTTCTGACAAAGAGACAACCAACTGTTGTTATATGTTCATGTCAATCACCAACCATTAGTTAAAAGATTCCAGTTAATGAAATCTAACATGCTTTGTTGCTGATATTGCTTTCATGCTAAATCATAAGAGAAGATTTATAACGTCAAACTATAGTTCGGAGTTTGTAGATGGCTACACTATATCAAAAAAGATCTTAAGTGTTAGCATTTATTGATAGGCACTTCATTCTTGATCTTTTCTAAGGGGTGGTGCTTTGGCTTGTACACTAGTTCTCTCTAATATAACTAGGATTGATAAGAAGTACTTGTGTAATGGAATATGCTGGACCCCCAAGAAGACCCCCAATCACATTAAGATATGCCAAAAGGCCCAACCCAAAATAGGCCCTAGTGAACATGACACCTGGTTGGCTATCCGCGAAGGGGGGAATCAGTTGGAGGAAGGGAGTGGGGAAAGGGAGCAAGCTGGATGAGGGATAAATGGTGCTGAGTAGTGTTGGGGGAGGGAGATAGAGAGAATGAAGGAGTGAGAGGGGAGTCTATAGCCCAATAGCTAGAGAGAGAATCATGAAACGAGTGTTGCTGGTTCTATATTGTTCAACTTTGGTTCACTATTGTTATGTGTATGTTCTTTCTGCATTTTCCTTTGATGTGTTTTCTTTTTTGTTCTGTAAGGAGTGGTGTTCATCCTTTACAGATTGCTCTGTTTTGCATTTAGGCTGCTGTTAATAGAAGCTTCAGTGTATTGAATTACTCTAATATCAATAAACTTCAGTATTTCTGTGGATTTCTTTGTTAGTTGGTTGAGTATTTGCCTGGCTCCCAACAGTTTGGTTTCAGAGCAATCTGTTACTGAGGTATGGTAAGTACGAGAATGGAAGGTAGGATGGAAGGAATAGAACAGGGACTTGAGGAAGTGCGTAGGGAGGTAAATGTCATAAGGGATTATTTTGTGGAGTTGAGGGAGATGTTGATCGTGAATCAAACCAAGGGTACCAGGGAGAGAGAGGATTTAGCAGAGGGCTCTAATGGTGATAACAGAGGAGGAGAGATAGGGGGTGAATGGAGAGAAAAGCAAAGGGAAGGGGAGAACAGATTCTGAAGGCTAGATTTACCATTGTTTGATGGTGAAGATCCCTTAGCCTAGTTGTTTTGAGTAGAACGGTATTTTGCCGTTAATGTGATCTCAGAGGCGGAGAAGATGGAGGCTGTGGTAGTTTGTTTGGAAGGTCGCGCCTTAAATTGGTTCCAGTGGTGAGACGGGAGATCTCGGATTCGATCATGGGCTATATTCAGGAGTGCATTGCTGGAGCACTTCCAACCCTCATAGGATGAAGATGGCTATGAACAACTAGTAGCTCTTCGTCAAATGGGCACAATCACCAAATATAGAAAGGCTTTTGAATTGTTATCTGCGTTCCTCACTGATGTACCGGAATCATTACTGATGGGAACCTTTGTTAACGGGCTCAAGGAGGACGTTAGGGACGAAGTGAAGATGAGCCACCCCAGGGACCTTGAACAACTTATGGGCTTGGCCCATAAAGTAAAGGAAAGAAACTGGGTGTTAGCTTGTGGAAGAGAGGCTAGGAGAAGTCGGGTCAGTCAACCCGAATCCAATAACCGACCCGCAATAGCTCCAGTATCCTTTAATCGCTGGTCAGCGCGAGCATGGTCGAATTCTAAATCATCACCAGTGATTTCAAAAAGGGAGTTACAACGTGGGGAAAACAAGTGAGACCCAGAGAACAACGATGAACACTAGCGAGCAGGCGGGACAATCTCGACAAAGCACTTATTGCTGGGAAGGCACCTATTGAAGGATGACAAAGGTTGAGGTTAATAGGAGCAGACAACAAGTTCTTTGTTTTTGTTGTGAGGAGCGCTATGTTCCTGGTCACTCGTGCAAAAATTGTCATCTCCGTTACTTCTAATTTTTGATGAAGAAGGAGAATTGGAAGGGGAGAATGAGCCATCTTTGGAAGAAAACCGTACTGAATTAATTAAAGAACCTGAGACGGGAACAGACATGGAAATTGAGGTGTCCATGCACTTAATGGTCGAGGGTTACGGCCACGCGAACGATGAAATTAGTGGGTAAGCTCAAGGGGAGATAAGTGTCGGTCTTAATCGATAGTGGGGCCTCCCACAATTTTATATCACATTCTTTGGTGGATAGGTTGGAGATTAGAGTTGAGGGAACCACTGTTTTGGAGTTTTGGTAGGGAATGGATAGCATGTTATGAGTAGAATATTGTGTAAAAGAGTTCATCTGGAGATACAAGGGGTGAGGCTGGTACAAACATTTTACCCAATTGAACTTAGGGGAGCTGATGTTGTTTTAGGAGGAGTGGCTGGAGTCACTGGGAGAAGCCAGGGTCAATTGGCGATTATTGACCAAGGAATTCATGGTAGGAGGAATCTCAGTTTGTCTCAAGGGGGACCTATCCCTCTTACCAAAATTAATTTCCTTAAGAAGTATGATTATAACCATTCAAACTGAGGGGCAGGGATATTTGATTGAATTTGGCTCCTTGGAAGTTTAGGAAATAGAGAAGCATCCTTTTAGGATTGAAGAAGAGTGATAGAAATGGGAGTCTTTGTTTAAGGAGCCCGAGCCCAGGATCACCACATTCAGCTTAAGTGTGGGAGTTAACCTCTTAATATAAGGCCTTACCAATACCCACATTCCCAAAAGAATGAGATTGAGAGGCTAGTGAAGGATATGCTTACTGCGAGGATCCTTCGTCCTAGTAACAGCTTATGTTCAAGCCCAGTGTTGTTGGTAAAAAAGGATGGAAGTTGGCACTTCTGTGTGGACTGTAAGGCACTCAACCAAGCTACGATACCTGACAAATACCTTATTCCGTTGATTGATGAGCTATTGGATGAACTAGGAGGGGCAGTGATTTTCTCTAAACTGAATTTGAAGTTAGGATATCACCAAATTAGGATGGGACAAGGAGAGGAGCCCAAGACGGCTTTCAGGACTCATGAGGGGCACTATGAATTCCTGGTAATGCCCTTTGGACTTACTAATGCACCATCTACGTTTCAAGCACTAATGAATCATATTTTTAGACCTTATTTGAGGACATTTATCTTGGTATTTTTTGACGACATACTTATCTATAATGCTAGTTTAGAGTCCCACATTCAATATCTTTAGATAGCCCTATGGATTTTGAAGGAAAATGAATTGCTATTGAATAAGAAGAAATGCTTATTTGGGCAATCTACTCTTGAATATCTGGGTCATATTATTTCTGCCAATGGGCTTCAACCGAATCTAGTTAAGATTGAAGCTATGGTCGGTTGGCTCATTCCCAAGGATGTAAAAAGTTTACGGGGTTTTTTGGGACTCACTAGCTATTACAGAAAGTTCATAAAGGGTTATGGTAGGATAACAGCTCTACCTATCGAGCTCTTGAAGAAAAATGGTTTTGTATGGGGAAAGACCTCCCAACAGGCTTTTGACTTATTGAAACAAGCCATGGTATCGGCATCAGTGCTAGCAATGCCTAATTTCTCAAAACAGTTCGAGATTGAGACAGATGCTTCAGGTATAGGGATAGGAGTAGTTCTCATGAAAGAGGGATGTCCTACAGCTTACTTGAGTCAAAAACTTTCAAACAAGGGAAAAAGAAACTCAGTTTATGAACGAGAGCTTATCGCTATTGTGTTCGTTCAAAAATGGTGGCCTTATTTATATGAGAACAACTTCATCATAAGGACAGATCAGAAAAACTTGAAGTTCCTCTTATAACAGAGGATTATGGATATGGAGCAGCAAAAATGGGTAGCCAAATTGTTGGGGTATAAATTCTCTATACATTACAAGCCTGGTAGGGAGAATAGGGTGGCTGATGCTTTATCTCGGAAGGAAGAAATTATGGAGTTGGGATCCATCACTGTTGGACAGTATAGTGACTGGGACAAGTTAGAAGAAGAAATTCATCAAGACACGAGATTAACAGGGATCATCCAACAGATTGTAGCTCTACCTGAGAGCCAGCCTGACTATCCATCCATAAGGGATTGTTATTATACCAAGGAAGGTTGTTGATTCCCAACGGGTCTTTGAGGGTATTACAACTCCTTAGGGAATTCCATACCTCACCTATTGGAGGACATTCCGAATATTTTAGAACCTACAAGAGACTGGCAAGTTTGTTCCATTGGGAAGGGATGACGACAGACGTACAATAGTTTGTGGCAAGCTGTGATATCTACCAGACCAACAAGTATTAGGCTATGTTACTAGCCAGGTAACTACAGCCTTTACACCTTCTCAGGTTTGGGAAGACATCAGTATGGGTTTTGTGGGTGTCTCACCCAAATCCGCTAGTAAGGACGTGATTATAGTGGTAGTTGATCGATTCACAAAGTATGCTCATTTTATTCTAGTGGCACACCCTTTCATAGCCAGGGAAATAACATTAGTATTTATCAAGGAAGTGGTGAAATTGCATGGGTTTCCCAGCTCGATAGTATCAAATAGAGACAGGGTTTTTATTAGCCAATTTTGGCAAGAGCTGTGGATGACAGAAGTGGTGAACCGTTGTTTGGAGACTTATTTAAGATGCTTTACAGGAGATAAACCTAAGCAGTGGGTTCAGTGATTGTCATGGGCTGAATATTGGTATAACACTACCCATCATCGAGCGGTTGGTATGACCTCTTTTAGGGCTCTTTATGGTAAGGACCCACCCGCACTCCTCAAATGCACTGATGAACCATCACTCATAGAGGAAGTTAATGCTCAAATTAGGGATCGTAACCTTATCCTAGAGGAACTTAAGGGGCATTTATCTCAAGCTCAAGAACAAATGAAGATATAAGTTGATAAAAAGAGAAGACAAGTCACATTAGAAGTGGGAGACCTAGCTTACATTAAGGTTACAAGCTCCGAACCCTGGCTCGGAAAATTAATGAGAAACTGAGTCCACGATATTATGAACCCTACAAGGTGGAATCTAGGGTAGGTCCAGTAGCCTACAAATTAGCCTTACCTTCGGAGGCTCACATACCCTCGGTTTTCCATATGTCATAGGTAAAGAAGGCATCGGCCCATGGATTACCATCACTGCATATTCCTTTTTAAGCGAGGATAAGGAAATGAAAGTCACCCCTGAAGCTATAGTAGGGGTTCGGCAACTGCTAAATGGTAAACAAGAGGTGTTGATCAAGTGGACAGCTTTACTGGCATGTGATAATTCTTGAGAAGATGCAACCACCATTGATTATCAATTTCCTTGAAGATTTGAAATTAGAGTCTATAATCATTTTTCTGAGTAGTTGGTTGTTGGTGGCTAAGTAGTTGGTTGTTCAAATTGGTAGTTGCATTTATTTCTCCTTCTCATATTTAACTTATTGTGTTCTGATTATAAGATGTAGAATATCATTGAATAAAATTTTGCATTATCATCTCAGTAAATCTATATGGTATCAAAGCGTAGGAAAGAAAACTGAGTGAGTGACGGCCAAAACTGGTTCACCCACTTCCTGGTGTTGGTTGCTAGTTTCGACTCCACCTCTGTGCTCGGAAAGACATTGCTGGCAGAACCCTCGAACGACGCCTTTTAAATTGTCGCCACGCGTCACTCATCTCTTTCTTACGTTTTAAACTTCTGATCTGCCATTTTTGGCAAGTATTTGACGACACTTCCTCCACCGTCACTCACAGAAGACTCTAACCTGCCTGTCCCCAAACCATGGTCACCTGCCGGCAACCTACGCACCCCCACGCGCCCCACGCATCAGTGACCTCTTTGAAATTACGACTTCAACGTTATTTACTCTTTGAAATCTTGTTTTTTTTTTACATATATTCTTCTTTGTGGTCAAGTACGGACTGACCACTTCTAATAGTACAATCTCCAATGTTGCTTCTTCTTCTAGTGTTCACAATGTCACAGATAATATTTCTCTTCCCATCACAGGGCACAAACTCAATGGCTAAAGTTATATTCAATGGTCCAAATCTGTGTCCATGTTCATTTTAGGGAAATGAAGGGATGACTATCTCTCTAGAGATATCAAACAGCCAGATAATGAAAATCCATATTTTTGAAAATGGAAAACTGAAAATAACATGGTGATATCATGGCTTATTAATACCATGGAAAATGAAATTGGGCAGAATTTCATGTTCTATTTTGCTAATGAACTCTGGGATGCGGTCAAGGAAACCTATTTTGATAGGGATAACACAGCTGGAATTCTGGACATCAAAAGTAATCTCTATGACTTTCTCCAAAGAGACTTTTCAGTTACTCAATACTATAATGCTTTGACCTGATTGTGGCATCAATTAGATATACTTGAAGAAGTAAAGTGAGATTGTACCACTAATGCAGCCAAGTATAGAAAACTTGTTGAAGGTGATCAAGTTGCTAAGTTCCTGTTCGGTCTAAACACAAACCTTGATGTAGTACATGGACGCATATTTGGGATGAGACCTCTTCCTTCCATCAGAGAAGCATTTGCAGAAATTAGAAGGGAGGAAAGTAGGAAAAAACTCATGTTGAGAGAATTTAGTAATACCAACAATTCTGAAGGCTCAACACTGGCATCTAGGGTTGTACAAAATACTGACAACCAAGGCAAGAAAGAAAGGCCCTGGTGTGATCATTGTCGAAAGTCTGGGCATACCAAAAATACATGCTGGAAACTTCATGGAAAACTAGCAGATTGGAAGCCCAAACAAGTGTGAGACAAAGAGGCTTGAGGACTTACTATAACGTCAAGGTTAGAGGAAAAATCAATCATTAAATCAACGCCATTCAACAAGGAACAACTTGACATGCTGCAAGAAATGTTAGGCCAACTCCATTCAACGTCTTCACCCATTGCTTCCATTGTCAGTATAGGCTCTGTGGCCCAAAGAGGTAATTTTCTAAGTGCATTAAAGGTCCAATCTGAGGTTCAACAGCCCTGGATTATTGATTCAGGAGCCTCAGATCACATGATTGGAAATGCCTCTTTGTTCACTCAAATAAATTCATGTTCAGAGCAACATAAAGTAAGGTTAGCCGATGGAACTCTATACAAGGTGGATGGTTCAGGGTCAATTAAGATTTCAAAGGATATGACTCTAAACTGTGTTATTTGTTCCCACTTTGGCATATAATTTGCTGTCAATAAGCAAACTTACTAAGGACATGGATTGCATCACTAAATTCTTTCCAACGCACTGTGTTTTTCAGGATGTGGCTTCGGGGCGGATGATTGGCAATGCTAATGAAAGTGACAGTCTTTATCATCTCAAAGGTGAAGATCAATCTCCAAATAGTCACTGTGCCGCTAGCCAAATTGTTAAAACAAATGATGAAAGTGCACTTATGCTTTGGCATTTTAGATTGGGACATCCTAACTTCATGTATCTTGAGAACTTATTTCCCAACTTATTCAATAAAAGTACAACTCACTTTCAATGTGATATTTGTCAACTCTCAAAATACACTCGCAGCCACTATCCAGCTAGACCCTACAAACCCACTTCTCTTTTTTCAATAATCCATAGTGATATTTGGGGACCTTCTCGGGTGAGTAACATTTCAAGGGCTCTGTGGTTCATATCTTTCATTGATGACTATTTTAGAGTAACTTGGATATTTCTTATGAAAGAAAAATCTGAAGTTTGACCAATTTTCCAAAATTTTCACGTAGTTTCATAACTAATTCAAGACAAACATTCAATTCTCTGCACTGATAATGGGAAGGAATATTTCCATACTATCCTTGGAAATTATTTACTAAAAAATGGAATTATCCATCAAACATCGTGCATTAACACCCCCTAGCAAAATGGAATAGCAGAAAGAAAAAACCGTCATCTTCTTGAAGTGGCTCATTCTCTTATGCTCACGCACAATGTCTTTACATAATTTTGGGGGATGTTATTCTTACAGCAGTTTATTTAATAAACCGAATGCCTTCACGAGTGCTTCATTTCCAAACTCCTTATCATAAACTTCATCAACCTTTTCCCCACAATACACAATATCTTCCTTACCTTTGACAAGATTTAGATGTTCCTCCTTTGTTCACATTCCACCTCATCAAAGGAGCAAACTTGATCCCACATCTATCAAGTGTATCTTTCTTGACTACTCTTCTCACCAGAAAGGATACAAATGCTACTCTCCCTCAAATCGCAAATTCTACCATACCATAAATGTCACCTTTTTTGAAAATAAATCATTTTACCCCAAGACTGCTATTTAGGGAGAAAACAATAGATCGATTCAGTTAGAATGCCAACCTTGGAATGTTTCCCAATTTATTATACCGGTTTTACTCGAGACCGTGTCTATTGAGCTAGAGACCACTATAATCTCAAACTCAAACATACCTAATGAAGAGGAAATAGGGAAAATTAAAAAATCTACTCAAGGAAAAACAAGATATCAAGGGAGGAAGATCATTACCAAACGTCAGCCCCTGAGTCAAATTCTATGACCCAAGGTAATAATATCTCTTATCTTAGTTCTTCCTCTGAAGATAATCTTGATTTACTTATTGTTCAAAGGAAAAGTACCAGAACATGTACTCGATATCCAAGGTATCTGATTGCTAATTTTGTGATAGATAAGATAATATCACCCTCTTATAGGGTTTTTACTTCAAGCTTAGATATTGTCACTATTCCTCACTACATACAAGAAGCAATGAAGCATCCTGAATGGAGGAAGGTAGTTTAAGAAGAAATTCAAGCTCTGGAAAAGAATGACACTTGGAAAATCATTAATCTACCGAATGGAAAGCAAGCTATAGGTTGTAAATGGATATTTAATGTGTGTGCAGATTAAAAAAAATCTCTATATGGTCTCAAACAATCTCCTAGGACTTGGTTTGAGCAATTTACCATAGTTGTCAAGAAGCTGTCAAGAAACATGGTTTTACTCAAGGACAATCAGATCATACTCTATTCACTAAGAAATCCTCTGGAGGTAAAATTGCAATTCTCATCGTTTACGTGGATGATATTATTCTAACTGGAAATGATACAGAGGAGTTAGATTACTTGAAAGGTATCCTAACCAAAGAATTTGAGATCAAGGATTTGGGGGTTTTAAAATACTTCCTTGGGATGGAAATTGCTAGATCAAGGACAGGCATATCTATTTCTCAGAGGAAGTATACACTAAATCTTTTAAAGGAAACAGGAATGCTTGGTTGCAAACCTGTTGACACTCATATGGATACCTCTAAGAAACTTGATATAAGATAAGGGGCCACACCAACTGATAAAGGAAGGTACCAAAGACTAGTGGGTAAGCTCATTTACTTGTCTCATACTAGACCTGACATCAATGCTGACTGTGCTTGGTCAGTAGTCGATAGGAGGTCTACCACTGGTTATTGTACTTTCCTTGGTGGAAACCTAGTTACATGGAGGAGTGAGAAACATAATGTTGTAGCTAGGTCTAGTGCAGAATCAGAATTTCGAGCAATGGCGCAAGGAGTTTGCGAGTTATTGTACCTGAAGATTATTTTGAAAGATTTAAAGATTAAGTGGGATGGCCTTATGAGACTCTATTGTGACAACAAATCCGCAATCAGTATTGCACACAACCTAGTGCAACATGACAGAACAAAACACACTGAGGTGGATAGACACTTTATCAAAGAAAAATTAGACAGTGGTCTGATCTGTACACCGTATGTGCCCACCAACTCTCAACTCGTGGATGTGTTTACTGAGGGTTTGAGTAATCCGTTGTTCCAAACAATTATTGCCAAGCTGGGAATGGATAATATCTATTCACTAGCTTGAGGGGGAGTGTTGAAATATTGTGATCCCTTGATTAAGGTTGTAATTATGGTGATTAGAATTCCTTGATTAAGGGATAATTAATTTTGTAATTAGGCACAATTAATTCTGTAATTAGGAGTTGATTTCTTTCCTTTTTTATATAAGGCACCTTGTGTATATATTAAGGGTGTGATTCCCTTGTAATGCATCAATGAAATACAGAGCCATTTCAATTTCTTCTCTGTTTTTTTCTTTTCCACAGTCCATATTAGGAGGATATTTACTTAGCGTTAATGAAATTATTATTCAGTAAAATGAGCCATGAATTTGATGTATGAGAAGAAGGACAATGGCTAGCCTGGCTGAGCCTTGATGTGAACTATTAATGGAAAGTTATACTTGATGTTTATTTATAAATTAAATGATTCTAGATTTAATGGACTGTTTTCAAGTTTCTATTACGGCTAAATTTTCATTGTGCTCTCCCTCCTTATTATGTTTAACATTCTTATGCATTGTGCTGGAATTGGTTTGATTCTCCTACATGGCCAGTGCATGGGTGAATTTTAAGCTATTTGACTTCTTTATTAGATCGAATGTTCTGTGATTATTAGTTGGAAGCAGAAAAGAGCATTTTATTTTAGAAACTTTAAATGGTTGATATAAAACCATAAATAGACAAATATAAGTAATAAGATTTCTCTAGTGGGAATTTAATAGACAGGCTATAGATATGCAGTGTTAAAATCAAAGACGTTTTAATCCAATTTCAAATATTCCTCCATAACATCCTCTTTTATTTTATTTTATTTTCTTTTCAATTTAATTCTTTTGAGCCATTATTAACGTTTCTTTCTTTAGAGGTATATCATTTTAATTTTTTTCATTGATACATTATGAACACAGGTTAAGTCTCTGCTTGATGATGCAAAAGCAGATGCTCCTTTGAGCACAGTTGGAAACTCACCAAGTACAAATGCATTGGCAAGCAACTCATTACCTTCTATGTTTCCTGCTGGGAGTACACCTCCACTTTCACCACGCAGTTCATCTGGTTCCCCCCGTACCATGAAACAGAGAGCTAGTCCTTCTTCATTAGGTTCTCCACTAAAATTAGTCAGTGAGCCTGTACGAGAGATCATTCCTCAGGTATTTATTATTATCTTAACTCTGTTCTTTTCTCCAAACTCTATTTTCCTTATATCAGGACAAGATTAATTCCTTGTTATAAAGTTGTTAACTATACTTTGAATGTGCTTGCAGTTCTATTTCAAAGATGGCCGTCCACCTCCAAGTGAAATGAAAGAGCATTTACTGTTTCAAATTGATAATCTTTTTTATGGTCACTTGGATGGTCTGCAATTACATGGTGAGACTGAGAGCATGCTATCTATGAGTTAATTAGTCCAATATTGTGGCAGACACTTTGGAAAATTTTTAATCTGTTTTGATTTTTCCTGTTAATTTGTCTTCTACTGTTGCAGAATTTAAGTCTGTCACAAAAGAAATCTGCAAACTACCCTCATTTTTCTCCACTGCTCTTTTCAGAAAGATTGATGTCAATTTTACTGGGACCATAACAAGGTACTTTAAATTTTAATAATCCATCAGAAGTTTATAGTAGTATATGTATGACATTTGATGATTAAATGACATGAAAGATAGAGCTGCCAGATGTTTGCAGATAGATTGAGCTGCTGCAATGGGTTTACTTTTTGGGTGGTGCTATTTATAAATATAATTTTTACTACTTCCATCCTTTCCTCCCAAAGGGGAAAAAAAACTTAGGTGTTAACTGTTGAGAATATAGGGAGAGCAAAAGTTAGGTAGAAAAATGAAGGGACTAAACAAAATATATTATTGAAAGGTTCAATTTTGGTCCGTACATAACATTGACCCCTCAACCTCTATTTATACAAATATTATGAGCACATAAAGACATTTATACCCTTTACTTTGGGTGCACTACTAATTCTTTACTTAACTTACAAGACTTTCCTAAATACTTAATACTTGGCTTGGCTGGATGCACTATAAGTAATTTTTAACCTATAAGACTTTCCTAAATCCATAATATCCCTTAACATTAACTTTAGATCAAGCCGTTACTAATCTAATTCACATGATTTGTGCTGGATGATAATTGTTTGTATGCTATGCAAACCCATTGAGCAAACTACCCTGGTTGATGGTTTGGCTATTTTGTGGGAGGTGATTTTGGATTGTTTTGGGAGGGCAGGTTTCAACTAGTCGTTAAGAACTTACTCAAGAAAGAATCAACACAGAGCCAATTGACCCTCTGAGATGTCTATTATTCCAAAGAAATTGAAAGAACATATAAGATAGTGGACATTTGAGAGGTCCACAACTCTCCCCCACAATTCATCTAAATTGCCTACCTTCTCTCTTCTCTCCTTCTGCTATATAAAGGCCCAAGTGCAATTGATTACAACTGATTATGGTTATTCCCTAACTGACTACTCCTAACAGCACAACTAATAACAGCCCTCTATTGTTCATAGCTCAACTAACAAGCCTAGAGTCTTATCAATACCCGCCCAAACTTTCACCTTGTCCTCAGGTCATTCCTTAGTGTGATGGAACCCTCATCTTGTTCTTCAGAACATATCATTAGTGCATTTCCATTTTCCACTGTCACTATCTTAAAAACATAACCCAGTTTCTGCAAATTCTGAATTACAGTAAGCAACATCAATGGTTGGGGATCTTTTTTCTTCAAGTGACCTACAATCTCACTCTCGTGGAATTCAACATGGATTGCTTCTCGAACATAGATTGCAACGCAGACAGTCTTGAAATCCCCATTTGTTGTATATGCTTCCCTGATGCTCTCATATTTCTTCAAACCCCTGAAGTCAACAGTTCTAAGTCGCAAAGATATTTGCTCTTCATGATTCTTGTTAAAACCAACAATACATTTTGGACTCCCAATAATTCCCATATCTACAGCAATCAAATGCATTCTTTTTAATGACTCAAATGGCGGAGTGCTCTTAATCATCCTAGCTCTTCCCTCCAGTGTAGTGATTGTGAACCCAGCACCCTTGCACACTCCAGCAAATTCGGATTCAAAAAAACGAACCCCACCAACAGAGAATAGTCTAATATATGGATAGGGAATAACCGAAAATACCACCAGAAAATGAGTATCCATCGGAGAACAATGAACACAGACCAGAATACACAAACAGAACAACCAATAGCAGAATCATAAACGGACAATACCAGAAACGCAATACCCAAGCCGAGAAAAAACTGATAAATTGATAAATGCGTGACCCAAAACACCCTGAAATGCACCTAGCACAAATATCCGATGGAACGGTACAGAATGCAACTCACGGAGGGTGTGCAATAGCCCCTCACTCTCCCAGACAGTCCCACAATTCACAATATTCTTAAACTTCTCTGCTGGTCTGACTTGTATAAATCCGAAATTTTCTAGTATTTTAGCACTATCTTCAAAGAATACCTTCACCTAGAAAGATGAAGTCTCCCTTGCAAGCTCAGCTTCGATTAATCCTATGTTGCATGCTGCGCCGTTCAGTTCCTCATTTCTAGTTCCTCTGTCGAAGGTTGCTCCATCCACAACCTTTCCCCCATCTTTGGTTCCTCCGTCGACTACCCCCGTGTAGATGGTTGTTTGCCCTGCTGAGTTTATTAGTAGCTTGGGCTTTCTTCTTATGGTATTTTTCTCCTTCATCAATTTGGCTAGATCCGAATGTTGGCCCAACCCCACTAGCTGGCTCAATCCAAATTCAGCCTCAGTCTTGAGCCCTTTGGTGACATCCCCTTCCAGCACTTGTTCGGGATGGCTTGTTTGGTACTGTCGATCAACGGAGTGGTCATCTCCAGTCTTCGATTCTCTGGTTACAAGCACCGTTCTTGTTCCTCCGAACTTCATCCATCATTCGAAGACACCGATGATTTATCACCAGCCATCTCTAGTCTGATATGGATTCCATTACAGTATCCCAGACCAACACTATAGTAACTCAACGAAAATACTCTGAGCAAAAACCAGTAGAAATGATAAGAGCAAGAACCAGCAGAATTGGCAAGTCTGTATTGATTGAAGCTATAAATCAATTACACGAGATAACGTCCAGTACCAAAATAACAAAGGAACAAAGATACATGTAGATAGGAGGGTGTTCGAGAGTCCCTCTGCTCTGCCACTACTCAATGGGGGGGGGGGGGGGGGGGGGGGGGGGGGGGGGG
>JASKGM010000001.1:10962307-10983409 GCA_034509205.1 Ceratonia siliqua | reverse complement strand
TGTAATTATGCAGTATCCAATTTCATGAAATATATAATGCAGGTACGGATGGATCAGGAAACACTCTCCCAGATAATCAGATCAAAAGTTAAATTGCGTTTGGACCATAAAGAAAGTAGGGAATGGGGGATATGTATGGTTTTTCTTCTATGGGATTATGGCCTTATCATGGTTTGGATTTGGAAGAGTCAGAGGTAGAAGAAGACATCGTTTGGGTTAATTTAAATTCCCGTGAAAATGTACAGTTCTACTGAATCAGTTCTAGCTGATGCTTACTAATCCTGTTTGTTCTTACCTTTAATTTTCATCAGTTGTGTGTATTCTTCAAAGCGTAAGTGAATTATACTAAATGAACTCCAATAATGCATGAGTTTCTGTTCATGAAGCCAAGCTCTAAGTGTGATGTAATCCATGACTTCTTGAGTTGATGTATAGCATATGATCAGGTACTCCTACATAATGTAAAAATCAAAAGCATAAAGAAGTTATTCAATATCATTTTACAAATTATTTATTGCTGTCTTCCCTTTTGGTCTTTCTAATATAGCTGTCTCAATCCTGGTAAAATACTTCAGTCTTATATTTTATCCTTCCATATAAATGCCAAGTAAAATGTACAAAGCTTATGTATATGCTTCATACATCCATTCACATTTTATAAATCGATAATAGATAACCTTTGCATTTCTGTTATAAAGTGGGGAACGGGATACATAGGCTTTCTCTTCTCTGGATTATGGCCTTATCATGATTTTATTTTTCTTGTTTCTCCTCTAAACTAAAGAATGCCAAGGAGGTTGGTCTTTTGTTAAGCTCTATTAGTTGACATATTAGTACAGATAACTGATTGGCCAATAAGTTTATCTCCTTAAAAAATCACTTAATCAGAATATAAGATTATAAGAATATAAGGTAACTGAAATATTGTAAAATCAAATATATAAATATAAGAATATAATACAGTAAAAACAACAAAATTTCAAGATCATATCCTTTTGAAAGATTCAAAGGACTTTTTGCTGGTGGAACATTAGCTCCATTGCAATTCAAAACGAACACTGACCTGCAAATCACTTACAATATGAAATAGGAAAGAAAATGAAGGTGGTAAAGTTTAAGCTCGAGCCCGACACTTGAGCTTAAATATCTTTTCCAGGTTTGAATTTTTCATACACACCTAGTTTGCACATAAGAGATTAAGTCTCTCATTAAACAATCTTAAAGACCCACATAATATAATTTTAAAAAAAATCTTAAATACTAAGTTCAATGTTTAAATTTAAAAAAGACAAAACAAAAATACATTTCTTTAGTTATGGACTATTTGGTTTACATTGCTAATACATGATGAAATTGAAGTAGGTAATATTTTAACTAATTAAAATCTGATTAGTTATGATTATGAACTAACTTTATAATTAATTTTAAAAAATAACTATTTTACAATGTCAATAATAAAAATAACAAAATAACTAATTTATTCACTTTGAAAATAA
The DNA here is from genome assembly GCA_034509205.1 of Ceratonia siliqua. Classification (NCBI taxonomy): domain Eukaryota; kingdom Viridiplantae; phylum Streptophyta; class Magnoliopsida; order Fabales; family Fabaceae; genus Ceratonia; species Ceratonia siliqua. The sequence goes on along the minus strand of JASKGM010000001.1, from coordinate 10,981,913 downwards.
AGAAAGGCCTGTAAGGCTGTAACCTGTTGAAATAAATCAGTGGAATCACTTCCGCCCGATGCATAGCTGTGCATGATCTAATAAAGTAATAATCAGTGGCATATTCAACGGAATCAGACTGCAGAGTGCGTCGCCTTAACGCAAAATGAAACTCCCCTTTTTTTTGTTTTAAAGTTATTATTTTGGATTTTTATAAACAAATAAAACTCCAGATTTCCAATAAGAAAGAAAGAAAGAGGGAGGGGGAGAAAGAGAGCGTCACTTTCACAGTTTCTCTACTGCGCCAGGTTGGTTTCTCTTCCCTCGACTCTTGTACATTAACAGCTATTTTTAATGTAAATTGAAAAAGAAAAAAATCCAGAACAAAGGCAACATTAAAAAAAGGAAAGAACTAGAAAACAAAAAATATTTGGCTACAAATTTTGTTCCACGCCTGCACTTGCTTTCAGATCATCAATTGTCTCCTCAGCCACGCCATTCCTGGTAGAAAGCTTCTTCAAAGGTATGTATATCTCTTCTGTTTTTTTCAATTTCTTGCCGTAACGGCCTTCTTTGAATGTTGTCATAGATCATGTTAAATTGTTAAAAAGATCGATTTTTGATTGTTTCTCGAGTAAACAGAAATGAAAAATTGTGAATTTTCAGAAAATTAGGAAAATGGGCATGCTTCTCAGTTCAATCTAGTTGCTGGGTTGATCCCCCCGATTCTACACTAGTAAAGAGATCTGTCATATTTTAGGTCCACGGAGTCTCTCTATCCCTTGGTTCATCAAAGTTTTCAATTTTTTTTTTCAACTAAGCTGCACAGAGGGTGCGCTGCAAATTATTGTTCGTCTCTTTTCTTTGATCTTTCCTTGAAGTTTCCATTTCCCTCCCTTTAATTTTAGCGGGCGTGATTGCCTGCACTCTTGGTCTTGCCCGATGTATTCAGCAGCTTTTCCCTTCACTTATAGTGATGCTAAAGGGGGAGTTTATTTATCATAGGAAAGCAGATTGTAAGGATCAGCTGGCAGTTAGAAGAACTTACGTGTAAATAATTGAAAACAGGAGACTACTAATCAGAAGTCATTGGCCTGATCTTTGTCTTTCCTTTGTCCTGTAACTTAAATTTGCTTCGTATGTGTTACTGCTGCTTGAGTGATTTGGGGATCACGTTATACACGTTAATTGAATCCAGCTTTTACCCATTATTTTGCATGCCACCAATGAAAGTTTTAAAATTTTCTCTCCAAATTTGCTATGTTGTTTGGGTTCCCCTAATTTGGCATCCTTAATTTTGTGAGTAAGAAAAAACAGATAGAATCGAGTTTTATACTGGAAATGTGATGGCTAAAATTTAGATTTTACCTCTGTCACTAATCTACTTATTTTGTTATGACCATGTTATATGCAGTAAAGCACAATAATGGAGGGAACTGTCTTTGCTCCTGCACTAGAAGGATTGAAGCTTGTAAAGTCTGAACATGAGGAAGTGCTAACCATGCCTTTTTTGGATGTGTGCAAGCAGATATTGCCTGTTATAGGTACATGCTCTTGGCCCTTACATGGTTAATGGCTAAGGCAGGATAAAAAAGGGGAATTATGTTGTCCTTGTTGCTTGCTGGATATATGGACAATTCTCAGAGTTTTTTCTCCATTTTCTGCTGTATTTTCTTTTTCTGCAATGGCAACATCCAATGGTGCTGTTAATACAACGCAGTATGTTAAACAAGTTAATATTTCATAGATCTTTATGGATTTTTCTCTCTTTGAGCAAGTTAAGATGCAGATTAGTGAAATTCTCCATAGTGGACATCTGTTCTCATGGCTGTACTGCTTCTGTCCAACTCACCCAAAAATAAACCAAGCTCATATGTAAAGAGACAAAAGGAGTTGAATTGAATCTTAAATCACTAAAACCATATTGTGTCTGTTTCATATGAAGCACTTTGTGTGATAAGCCTTCCTTGTATTAGATTTAGCATTCAGAAGTAAGAATTTTTTTTCTTTGTTTTGTTTTTTTTTTTTTGTTTTTTGCTTTTTTGGGGTGGGAAGGGTGAAGAACTTAGTTTTATCATTTTTTCTGGTGTTAATCTGGATGAAGTTCGAACATGACAGTTGGAAAGTAGTTCTCTTAATGAAGGATACAAGAGGCCTTCCTATTGAATTAGCAATTTGTGTTGTTCTATAGTGTAAGCTCCTTGATTTTTAGAGTTGTCTAAAAAATAATTGAAGTTAAAAAACTTATTTAGAGTGCATGAATATGTGAATAAAAATGTATTTATATTTACATTGAAATCATTTAATGCAGTATCCTTGCCTTTTAAAATGTATGCTTTCTTGTAACTCAAGTCTGATTACTTACTGTTTCAATGAATTTTATCCTATGATGTGGCTTCTTTGTAGATTTGTCTTGCTTTTAAAAGTTATATTTTATTTCCTAGGATTTTGAGCCACAAAAGAATGTTGAATCTTCTAAGCTTTCTTACCGTTAGTTTTAGGGTCAGCAGTTCTTCTGCTGACATTTGTACCATTTTTTCATATATATTTTAATTTTACAAGCAAAATTACTCAAACCTCTTATTTATGGGCAAGATGTTTGTTGTCCCAACTAATATATCATAAAATGATAGCCAAGGCTGAGATGACTTAACAGGCATATAATGGTTGGAATATAAGTTTTATCTAATATTCTAATTCATGTCTATGTAGCTTATAACAGGCATATGCCTCTGTATCTATTGAATCATCCTTGCCCCCCACCTCCTATCTCTGTATGCCTCAGGTATGTGCAAGATGTGATGTCAACTTCCTCAGATGAACTTGCTAAAGCATGTTTTATTGTTCGTATTTGGACTTTCAATACATTATTGAATTGCGTATGTATAGTTACTGCATTCAGGATATGTGCCCTTAATCTCTCAAGTCTTAGCAAACTTTGAAAAATGTATTGATTGGTTTTGATATATGTATCTTGGTTATCCAAACTTATCTATATCTTTTAATCGTTAGAAGTAACTTATATGCTACAGTCTAACTTTACAACTTCAATATGTACAACATAATAGATTGTGAACCTTTGCACCATGTTTTAATACCCACTTAAGCATCAAATATATGATACCTCGGTCAGAACTAATGCTTTTCTTATGGCAGATAAATTTGGAGCTGCTATGACCCTTGTTAAATCTGACATAGGCGGTAACATATCAGTATGTTTTCATTATGTGTTTTTGTCTTACGCTCGTATATGTGTGTGTGTGCGTGCCATCATATGCTTCTTGCAGCTTTATATGTCACATTTTTTCTTAAGATGATATGCTATGGTTATACCATACCTTGGAAGTGTAAGTTGGGCTCTGATGGATCAATTTTCAATGGTTGATATCTAACTTGCTTTAATATACTCGAGTCTGTAACTTTATTTTGTCACTACTATTATGTACCTAAACCATAATAGTATTCACATGCTATATGTTCTCACTGTCTACCATGTTGATTTTTATGGCAGAGATTGGAATCTAAATATTCTTCCAATCCAACCAAATTCAACTACCTATACAGTTTGGTACAAATGGAGGTTGAAACTAAAACTACAAAGTCATCATCCAGTTGTGCCAATGGACTTCTTTGGCTGACAAGGTAAAGAACAAGATCAATACTTGTCTTCTGTTGTTCCTATTTAACTTGTGTTTCATATTTTTTTGCATTCAAACTTTGTTATTTTAGAGAATTCTTTCTATAATTTGTAAGGGAGTTGTATATTTGTAATGTTTCAAAAGGTCTGTTGTCCATCAAGTTAATGAATGACCAAAAACGAAAAATCAAGATATGCATCTGATTCCAAAATACTGATTTGAGCAAGAAATCTGATAAAAGTCAGGCTAGAAAATTTACTTTCCAACTTTTGGGATAACAATGTAACGTGAAACTGTCAACCAAAATAAAAATTAACATGAAACTAATGAATAAAGATAATTTAGAATATTAGCACATGTATCCATGCATGCATACATATTATGTGAAGATGTTGCCTGCCCTATGATCACAACTCTGCCATGTTACTCTCAAGTAACTCAGGTTGTGGTTCAGCAGAAACCTAACCTGGTTCATTCTTCTGAACTATCAAAAGCCTTAGCTCATTTCTTGTCTGTCTCTATTTGTAGAAGTGGTTGAGTCATTTTCTCAAGGTGTTAGGGCAACTTCATGTTGTATTTATTATCTTGTTCTAATGATTGGTTATTTACAGTTTGCACTAGCTTTTACTATAGAGCTTTTTGTTTTCTTTTTTTCTTCCCCCTAATTTGTGTTGAGCTTATATAGCTTCTAGCCTACTATTAGTTGGGATAACCTGAGCAGTTTTTTCTTTAGGTCTGAGATCTCAGCTGATAGTTATTAGTTGCCTTTATATAGTTGGTTCATATAATTTGAAATATTACACGTATTTTTCTAACTGTAAAATCTTCAGGGCAATGGACTTCTTGGTGGAATTGTTCCGAAACTTAATTGAGCATCCAGATTGGTCAATGTCACAAGCCTGTACAGATTCCTATAACAAGACCCTAAAGAAGTGGCATGGCTGGCTTGCTAGTTCAAGCTTCACTGTAATGTTCTTTTGATCCTTTCTTTATATAACCTTGAAGTTTTTTGATAGAAATAGATCTTTTCTATGAAATTGAATGTCATGTGCTGAACTTTGGAATAGCTGCCTTAGGAAATGCACTGTACCATTTTTATTATTTGCATCACTTTCCTGTTAATCTTCTATAATCTTTACTCTGTATCCTGTAAATGTTCCATAGTCAAACCCTATGGGAAATGCATTCATCAACTCAAATATCATTTTGTTTATCCTTGTTTCCTACAATTTAGACATATATAAAGGTTAGTTCCAGGAAACATTTATATACTTTTAAGAAGAAAAAAAAAAATTTATCTTCTACTTCCTGCACAGTAAAATTTATTTTCAACTTATATGACAGTTATATAGAGTCCATCTATAGTTCTATACTTTATTAGCTCCTTTATTTCCCTTGTCTCTCTATCTCTTTCATTTACCCTTTGTTTTGTCTTTTCTCTTTTAGAAGGAGGGGGAGGGGGGAGGATATATGGAAGGCAATTTGTGGCTTATTAAATACTTGAACTGAACTACAGGTTGCCATGAAGCTAGCTCCTGATAGGAAGAAGTTCATGGAGGTCATAGGAGGCTCTGGTGATATCAATGCTGACATAGAAACATTTTGCACAAACTTTTCTCCTCTCCTTCAAGAGAATCACAAGTTTTTGGTAAGATGTCTTGGATCACTTTTGAGCTTATTGATGATCATCAATCACATTGACCTAAATGGTCCACAAAAAAAAAAAAAAAAAAACTCCTCCATGACAATAGATGTTATATATTGAAGTTTCAGAAATCTCTAGGCAACATTAACATGCGAAGTTATTGAATTATATTAAGAAAAGAGTATCAATTTATATGGTAAAGACTAGCACCCTATTAATCTTAATACTGTTTGATATTGTCACATGCATGCCTGGATTATGATCTCAGCTTTGTAGCGTGATGGTTGTGTATAACGCCTTAAAATATAGGAGCCTCCCCTTGTAAATTCGGACCCTAAGTATGGCAAAATGTTCCCAGAGTATGGGAGCCCTATATGATGTAGCAAGAAAAAGGAAATAGAAAAGAAATACTATGATATTCTTGTCATTCCCACCAAATCACATAAATAAAACATTGTGCTAGACTTCATTTGTTCCCACTAAGAATGAAGGTAAAAAATTGAAGTTAGAAAGATAGTCTTTAGACTCTTTACTAAAACTGATGAATAGCTGCATCAAGCGTTGAGAAGGGGGATCCAAGTTTGGAGTTTAACTATTGAGTTTAAATAACTACTGTGTGATTAAATCTTATTGTTGGTGGGAGTCCAAATAGGTTTTTTATTATCACACTGGAAATTGAGGCTCAGAAAAATTGTTTTTTGTTGGCACAGGCTCGTTGTGGCTTGGATGATATGAAGGCTTCATGAATCATGGCTTTGATAATGAGAAGTCCCCTGATGAATTGGCTAGCATGATAAATAATCAGTGACTTCATTCCTGTACTGCTAATCATTCTATAGATGTTCTGCTATTTGTTTTCATGTTAGGCTACCCGCTACTGGGAATGTGTGACTTGTCTTCTGCTTACCACTTCCTAGGACTCTTTACTTAAGAAGATAAAAACAAGGTGGTTTGTTTACACCTGGCTCTCCTCACTGAAAGAATTTGTTGAAGTTAATTTAGTGGTTATGAATTTACGTGTTGAACTGTTATCATGATTCCAAAGGATGAGGTTCCAAGTATACTTGATCCCGTCTCGAGATTTATCTTACGTAGAAATTTGTTGAGTTTCAAACTCAGTTCATTTAAAATTAACAAAAGTTAGGCTTGTGATTCGGCTCATGATTAGGTCTAGTTTGAAATTAAACCAGGCTAGGCCTGGTTCTAACCCATGTGAGCCCTAGTTGTTTGGGTCTTAGACCAAGCTCAGGCTAAAAAGTAAAACAATAAATAAACTCTAAACCTACAGTGGCCTGAGGCTAATAAGCTCATGTACAAAGTGAGCTTAAGTAGCCAAGCCAACTTTTTGTGAGATTATTTTATCTTTTACAAAATTACTCTTCGAGTAATCAATTGTTATGGTTGAAAAACTATAATAAAAAAAAATGTAATGCTCGTGTTGAAGAAAAATATCATTTTATTTTAAAATTGTATGAACATTACCACTCTAATATACAATTTCGGAATTTAAATATATTAAAATGATATGAAATAATAAAATTTCATGCTAAATATTAGATAAACTATTTAGATCATAAAAGTTGACGTTTCAAGGGATAAATACATTTTTAATGCCAGAAAAGAATAAAATTTTTATATCACTTTGGTATACAACAATATGAAATTGTTTTAATTTCATTTTTTTCACCATCTATTGTTTGTATCATTTTAATATTTTGGAAAATTGGAATTAAAATGGAATTATACGTTCCAATATTAGTGATACAAAAATTTTAAATAACTTGATTTTTTAATAAAAAAATTATAATTTAATTTAATGTTTATACTTAAATTACAAATTTTTTTAGACTAAACTCATAGGCCCCAAATAACATGGTCCTCATTTTCTGTAGGCTCTCCCAACATTTTTGTGTTTACTTAATTATTTATTTAAATAATCTATTTTTCTCCAATTTCACCAAATTCACATCTACCATACAGTTAACCGCTTTTCCCGCAAACTCACCAAAAATAGGGTTGGCACATGAGGATTTGAATTCAACCTCCGTGGGATTTCCACCTAAGATTCCGACAAGCTACTGGTTTTGATTTGACCGGCAACCGGGGTGCCGGTCGGTGAACAAAACCAGTGCTCTGGATTTTCAGCTTTGAGATTTTCCTCCCTCTTCTTGGTTTGGTTGTGCATCCAAGAACAAACCGATCAAGAATGGCATAACCATTATCCTCCTGCACTTCTTTCTTCTTCTTCTTCTTCTTCTTCTTCTTCTTCTTATAATTCTTATTCCTTCCCCTGCAAAGCTTCTCTCATATTATCAAGCTAATCATGAACGTGTGTTTGGCTTATATATGCTTCAGGCATTGTGATTTCAACATTTGCTCTCAACCTAGCTAGCAACTTCATATAGGTATTATTTTCTTTTATCCTTTTTTTTTTTTTTGTTACAAGGGAGATCCCATAACCTAACAAGAAAAGAATGTTGTCATAGAACATTTTCAACTGCAACTTCTAACTTAAGTTAGCTTAAGCGTTATCCGAGATTAATTTTCCTCTTGGATAATCTTAAAGACGCACTACCCACATCGGGATAATGCATATATGAGAATAAATTTTTTTAAGCACCCATATTAATGTCATTTGAACTTAAATAGTTAAAATAAGAAACATACTTCCTTAATCGTTAAGCTAACTCTCGAGTTACAACTCATGATCCTTTGTTGTTTTAACAACTTGAAAACAAGGATATGATTAATTGGTTCTTTATTTATTTATTTTTAATCAGAAGTTTCATTGGAGATTGAAAGCACTAGCACCTTTGAGGTGGAAGGTTTCTGGGGCAAAAAATGCCAACCAAGGTGAAAGGTCTGTTAAAGGGACTTAGATACATCTCACAAATATTTGGTAAGTTCAATTAATCAATCTTCTCTTATTACAATCAATGTGTTTCTCTATGAATATGTGTAGGAAGCTAATCATAAAAGTAAAAATATGTTGCAGATGAGAAAGAAGAAGATGAAATACAAATTGGGTTCCCAACAGATGTAAAGCATGTGGCACATATTGGAATGGACGGTCCAACTTCATCAAATACAAATACACCAAGCTGGGTATTCATTTTCTTCTTTAATTATCTACAGTTGATTATTTAATTTTCATGTAATATTATTTATAAATTATTAAAATAACTACATCTAAGTTCAACTGATTTTATTTAATTTTTTTATACAACCATCTCAATAATTTATATTTGTAAACCAAATTTATAGAATAACATTACTCTTTGTGTATTATTAAGCTTTTTATTTACAATTTAAAAATTGTGCAGATGACAGATTTTAAAGCTGCAGATCCATCGTCAGGCCCAGAGACTGGAAAAGGTTAGCATGTCTGTATAAATAAATATTTTGTTTACAATTTAAATATTTTTGAATAATTATTTTGTTTAAAAACTGAATTGACAAGTAAAAAAAAAATTGACAATCACAAAAAAGTGAATTAATAATAACAAAAATAAAAATGAATTAACACGTATATCATTAGTTTTAGGTAGTTGTTATGATACAATCCAAAAAAGTAAGGTTGTAATAATAAGGTTGTAATAATACAGTCCATCATTTTATTTCTTTTTTTTAATTTTGTAATATTAATTGATTATTTTCTGTCATATATATTTTTTTATATTTTTAAAATTTTACTTAAAAAATAAATTTTTAATAAAATTATAGAATGAACAGTCTAAAAAAGTTAAAAAAAATTTATAATATATATATAATATAAAAAATAATCAATTAATAATAAAAAAGGAAATTAGAGTTAAGAATGCTATGCTATTTTACCATAAGGAAATGCCTTAATTTTATATTATGTGGCGCTTAAGTTTTTAACATTTACTTCAAATAGAATTTTTGTCCTAGGATAGCATTAAAGACCACTTTTTTTTGTTTTCAATAACGAGAGTTGTCATATAAAATTTACTTTATCCTTTAATGATGGTTGCTATGCTAGCTTTATTTTTGGAGTTGTATTATATATTTTAGTTTTTAATTGTTATATTTTTTTAATTTTTTGTTTTTGATTTTTTTTGATTTTTTAATATTAATTAATTATTATCTAAGTCATATAATATTTTAAAATATTTTAAAAATATTTTATATTTTTTTTATATTATTCATCTATAAATTTTTTGATATTATTCATTCATAAGTATAAAATTTTAAAAATATATAAAAATATTTTAAAAAATCTATAAAAATATATGAAATAAATAATAATTTATTAATATTAAAAATTAAAAAAATATATAAAAACTATCCTATCGCCACAAAATGTGCTGGTAGGATATAATCCACCTTCTTTAATACATCAAACAATTATAAAACTGTACCTTATAATATCATTAAAGAAAAAAATAAAATTCTATATAATATTATATCAAAATATTGAAAAAAATCTTTGCAAGTTCTATAAATATTTATTTATAAAGACTAAATAATTATATAATGTGATTATTCAATTTAATTTTAAACAAAAATTAAATTTAAAATAAATACAAGTACAATAAAATTTTCTATTCAATTTTTTATGTGAAATATTACTACTTTCGTTTTAAATTATTTATTGTTTTAAGAGTATTAATTGTTTTAAATTATCTATCGTTTTACATTACGAATAAGTATTAATTGTTAATTTTTTAATATTACCCTTATTTATTGTTATCTTTAATAAAGTAGTAACAAGAGTTTAAATTGACTTTAATAATAATAATTTAGTCAAATATAACTAGTTTTTGTTAGAATTAAGGTTATTTAATAATTTTCTTAATTATTATGTTATTACCTTAAATGACGGATAATTTAAAATAAGGATAGTATATTTTAGAATAAAATACTCTCACATCTCTTAAGAAATGCTTTAATTACATACATCTTCTATTTATTTTAAAAATATACACTTAACTTCACTTAATCTAACATATTTAAAAATGTTCTATTAATATTTTTTTTAAAAAATAAAAAATTAAATTTATAAAGTACAATAACAAACTTACTATCAATTTTTTTTTAAGTAATGATACCTTTAAAGTAAAATAAAAAAAAATTCTTAAATAATGATATTCTTAAATTAAAAATAAAATGTTTTCAAGTAAATTTATTTTTAAAACAGAACAAAAAATTTTAAATAATGATATTTTTAAAATAAAAATAAAAATTTTTAAGTCATAATATTTTTAAAATAATTTTTTTTTCAAATAAAGTATTTTTAAATAGAAAAAAGTAATTTTTTTAAATAATTCTATTTTTAAAACAAAACAAAAATCACCTAATGATTTTTTTTAAATCATGATATTTTTAAAATACAAAAAAAATCTTTTTAATTTTAAAACAAAAAAATAATTATTTTAAGTAATTATATGTTTAAAATAAAAAATAAGTTTTTTAAGTCATAATATTCTTAAAACAAAAATTTAAATAAAAAATAATTTTTTTAAATAACTATATTTTTAAAATAAAAAAATTAATCGAAGTAAAATAATTAAAAATTTTATTTTTAAAACAGAAGAAGAAAGCCTTATTCTGAGAGAGTATTTCAATACTTTATTAGTACGAAGTTCTCATTTTTGTGACGGCGTAGCATTTTGTTTCTTTATAAAGAAATTTTAAAAAAAAATCTGTAAATTATATTATTTTAATTCTGAGTTGTCTAACTGATTTGCAGATAATAATACTAAGAATACAGATAATAGTACAAGGGGTATTCCAAAGGCCAGACACCATTCTTCCATAGAGAATCAGACAAATTGCCTGTCTCCAGGGACCGATGGAGCAAAACAAGGCCGACGCCATCGATCATCGGACCCCTCATCGGACTCTACGGTTCGTGATTCATCCACGGTTACTAGCCGGAGTGCAAGAAAACAGCGCAGCTCGAATAATCAAGAAGCTCAATCGCCTACACACGAGGGGTCTGGGGCGGCGCCACCCAAACAAAGCCGTCGGAGGAAGACAAAGACGGGATCAGAAGATGGGTCGACGAGGTCATCGAGAAGATCGTCAAAAGGTGATTCCTTGACCGACATCTCTTTAGCGGACATTGGGTCGGAGTCTGAACCGCTGGAGTCGAAGCGCAGTGAGGATTAATTGAATTGAATAATCAGCTTTAGAGGCAGAGAGAGTGATGGCAATGAGAATCTAGAGAGAGAAAGCAGGGAAAATATTATTTGTAAATTGTAAATTACAGTTTTTGATGCAATCATCTACTTGAAAGTGTGACTTCATTCTTTCTTCAATTCAAAATTATTAATAACTTTTTTTGGATTAGTATTGATACATTGTCTGTTTATCTTTGTCACTAGTGTATTCAGAATGTTTATGTTTATATTTTCCCCATGAAAATCATATTTATGACTAAAATAATAAAACATAAAGCATGATAAATTTTTTTTTTTGAGAAAACTATTTCTTATGCTCCAAGAAGCACCATATCTGAGAAAAGTGTTGGACGAGATTGTTTTAAAAATATGTTCGGAATCAGACCTGAATAGGTTTTTGGATTACAGGTCAATTGATTTAACTGCTAGTTGAACTAAAATATAATCATAATATATTAAAATAATTATTTTAAACAATACATAATAAAAATATTATTTATATATCCAATTTAATATATTATTTTTTATTATTAAACTTTTTATTTGTAATTTTGTATATATAAATATAATCATAATATATTTAATAATTGATGAGATACTGGGATGAATGAACATATGAGCAGAAAGCATATACATTCAAAAAAGCCACCCACAAAATGACAATGGAGCAACCAATAAATCACAACATTTCCGGCAGGAAACACAAGCAGGTTTCTCTTTACACTAAACATCCATCATATATTGTACAGCTTTTTCATTTTCAGTCCAAGCTAATTAATTTCCCACAACATACTGTGGTTCCAGGTTTTCCTTGTTGGAAATTTTAAAGATGGAATCCTTCTCACTTGACTTCACAGGAGATGACTTGAAATCAAGACTTTCAGACCTCTTTTTTGTAGGAATTGGGGTTCCAATGTGCTGGGAGATCTCTCTTTGGTTTCCACAAAGAGTGAATATATTATGAATTCTCAATAGTCTAGAAGACGCATTGTCCTTGCCATCCTCTGAACTGTGCTTAAAACAATTATCATCTCTCTTTGGGCTTCTGCTGCCTAGGTTTGATGTAAGCTCAAAATTCTGGTTTAAAGTTGCCAAGGAGCCTGTATTGTTGGGGTTGATCGCAGCAGCATAAGGTTTGTCAACAGTACATACCCTCTTCTCTATGATTTCTTTCTCCACTTCTTCATCTTCTCCCTTCTCTTCATGATCCTGTTCTCCTTCTTCTTCTTCTTCATATACTGTGCTAAGACCTAATCTTTCACCAAATTTTGGTGCAAAAACATCAGGATCTGCCACCCCATTCAAAGTATTTAAATGAGGTTGATTTGAAAAGTGTTGGATGGCATTGTTATCGCTCCTGCACATTACCCCTCCAACAATTCTTACTTCACTAGCCTGGGGTTCTTGATCATCCATGTCCAAATCCATTGATTTTACCATTCCAGGATCATCCTCACTCTTGTAAATACGCATTAGCCTTTTTACAAACCCACTTGACTCTATGTCTTTGGACTCATTTCCATCACCACATCCATTCCTTAGCTGAAACTCAATTTCTTCGAGTCTTTTTCTTAGAAGTTCAACTTCCTCCTGCTGCTGCAATATCCTTTCTTCCATTCTCCTCCTCTCCAATTCAACAAACTCATTAGCCATTCGTTGGCACTCCTCCAACTTCTTTTCCAACTCTTGTTTCATTAACTGGGTCCTTTCAGATACCTTCAAGTTAATCTCCTCCTCACTTGCAGTGCTTCCTTTACCGTCCGTGAGTTCAAGTCTAGTTCTCAATGCAGCAACTTCTTCTTCTTTCTTCAAAAGCTTTTTATGTGCCTCATTTCGCTCTTTCTCTCTGAGCTTGTTTTCCATTTGTAGCTTCAAGATGAATTCATCCATTGCAGCAATTCTGGACCCCAAGATGACAGCAGAAGAAGAATCCTCATCCTTAACTGGGGTAAGAGGGCCACGAACAATACATTTTGCTTTTGCTCCATATTCAAGAGTAGATATTGTCTTGTGTATCTCCTTAGGATCAGGACTTGCACACAGTATCATCAAAATTTTTGACTTATCATCCTCAAAGGAATCCTTAAAAGGAAAAAAGAACAAAAGCTCTTGTGAATCAAACTTGAAATAACGTCTAACAAGAATCCAGTAATTCATTAAACTAAAAATGAGTTTTACCTGAAGAAGCATGGTAAGTTTGCTGTCTCTAAAAGGCACGTGTGAATCACCATTCGCAATGGATTCAACCACCCTTTTCAGTGCTATATTTCCTTGATTGATCTTTGCAGTCTATACTTACAGTGAGAGCATGATCAATAGCAGAGAACTCTTAAGATTCAGAAGCAAGAAAATAGAAATGGCAAAGATTTTACCTGCATTTTGGCCTCAAATCCAATTTGACCAGCTTGCTCAATATTCTCTGATCCTGCCATGTCTACAAGCATTAGCCTCCCTCCCACTGTTGGGACATCGAGGATTACCTGTTTAGATAGGAAGATATCTCATTATCAACCAAGGACAGCAGATAAATTTTAGCAGAACTGCCTTCTATAGAAAGCAATCATACCATGCAGTGGCTTCGAGAACTTCGGTCATTACAAAGAGTGCTTTTGACAATCCTTCGCTTCTCCACTTTCTGAATTTCTTTTGAGATCTTACCTGCTTCATTTCCAGATATATAGGTTGCATTCTTAGCCTTTTTCCCCATCACTTCAAGTTTCACCTACGAGTGAAATTGCATTAGTAAGTAAGAATATGATGCCAACCAATGTCTAGGCATCATTAAGAAGGAACGGATCAGTAACTTCTACTGAAATAACATCGAATCCTGATTATAAAAGATTAAGCATGAACTCTATAGAAAATTTCCATTTCAATAAAGGTTCAAGTATGTTGGTGACCACCATATAATTACAAAATCAGTGAAAAGTGCTCCTCCTTTGCTCATTAATGAGGTCCCAGATTCCGTTAAGGCAATGCAATCAGCTGAATCGTACTCTTGTGAAACAAGCATATAAAATCAATTCAAAGAAAGATATTTATAGAATTTGTAAACAACCAGCTCTGTTCTTCTTGTGAAGAAAGCATAACTGTAGTCTCTAGAAACAGATGCAAACTGAGCCAAACAAAAACAAATGTATCCGCCAAAATAGAATAGGTCATAACTCATCACTGATATTCAGCCTAGCAAAAATTTAAAGCAAAACCCCAGATATAATCTGAGAACAAATCTACAAATACTACAATTTGAAGGAAAAGACGGATATATTACCTTGGAAGCACTGCCTTTGGGCCATCCCAGTCCTCCTAATCCTCCCCCTCCATTGGTGGACAAGAGATCATAAATCTCTTCATTATAAATCTCCAGAACAGTTACTTGAACAAAATTTCCCAGGCCAAGATGCTCTCCTCCCTTTGAATCAGCACCTCCGTCTGCATCTCCAAGAATGTCCCTCAAAGAACGATAGACAATGCCCGCCTGCTTTGAACATCCAAACATGGTGTGACTCTTTCCAGAACCCGTCGGTCCATACATCATAATTGTGCACTTCTCCCCCAGCTTAACCCCATTAATCCTGGATTCCACGAATTTCTTGTAAAAGGCATCGAGGTCCTCTTCTTCAGACAGAGAAACCCCATCAAGGGTGAAGTCTCTGTACCCAAAATCAGCCCGAACCCGAATAGATTGCGAGTTTGAATTGACCTGCAACACCGATACAGGCTTGTCTTTTCGATCTGGATGGTCACGAATTCTGGCAATCACTTCGACTGGGTGCTCTGGAGGGGTCTCCTTAGCAGCCAAGTTCGGATTCGGAGATGGGTGTGCTTTCGCACCATTGAAATTCAGCCGATGCTTGGATTGGGGAGTCTTTAACTGGGTTGAGTGATTAGATTTTGAAGAAGGCGTAGGAGCCATGAATGCGAATTACCCAGAAAGAAAAGAAGTTAAAGATTGAATCTTTAGCCTTAGATCTATAACCCAATCGAGAAATGAGAAAGTGTAAGAAAGCTAGTTAGGAGGGCGATGAGAGATTCAGAGATAGCTAAGAGGGAAGAGAGAAGTGATATTCTAAAATGAATGAAAACAGGGAGTAAAATTGATACGAAGGTTTTGAAGTTTGAACCAAAATGTAGCCGTTACAGTCTCTAACGTCTATATCTTTCATTTATATTTTCATTTGTTTTGGGTGGGGGAATTTCTTTCATTATTAGGGCACGGAATACTTAACGATTATTAGCGGAAAATTTTGAAAATTAAATTATGAATTTAAAATTTAAATAAAAGATTAATTTTAAATAAAATTTAGTCATTCAAAAAAAAATTTTATTTGAATTTAAATTTTAACATTTGTCTCAATACAAAATTTAATACTCCAAAAAGTTTGTGTTTATACTCTAAAAATCTCTCTCCATGAACTTGAATACAATTGCTTATAAATTTAACTATTGTAAAATAAATAATATCCACAGTATATAGATTAGGAGAAAAAACACATAATGGATAAAATAGTTTAATAATATAATTAATTATTAAAAGATTTGAAATTCATGTAATAAACTGAATTTTAACTGTAGATACCCAATCCAGCGGGCCCAATGACTCCCCAGGGCCCAACAACTCCCCAAGGCCCACATAGCAAGCTATAAATACTCACCCAGGTATGACCAATCCATCTTCTAACTAATTATCACACCCTTTATTTGGACCAACTAACTTAACCATCGGAGTACGGTCCTCGTACCCGAGTCCGTATATGTGTTAACAGGGAACACCAGACAAACGACCCGGTCAGACAGTCGGACCGACCAGACCGCTCCACCGACCCGACCATACAGAGCAGAAGGTCCATTACACCGAACACAGGCATCGACATTTGGCGCCGTCTGTGGGAAACCTCTAAGGATCCCTTAATCTCCGATTCTGTGATCGACGTCATGGACACCTTCAAAAGCCCGCTACCTGCAGAGTCGACCCCCCAGGAGACGCCCTGCATCCCTCCCACCAACCAGCGACCGGAACAGGGGCGAGTCGACCCCACACTCCCCCATATAACTATAGGCCACCAAACTCACCGGGAACCCGACCACCAACTGGACATACTCAAGGTCCTCATGCACAGAATAGAAGCTCTCGAACAGGAAAGAGCCGCCGACAAGGCCGAACTAGAATGTTATAGAAAGCAGAAGCGAGACGAAGACGTGGCCGAATCCCAAAGAGTACCTCACCCAACCTTCAGCCTGGACATCATAGCCCCCATGCTCACGGGATCCACACACAAACCCCTCCCACCGCCGCTGGCAGAGTGCGGTAGCCAAATTGAAAACACATTCTCCCCATACCCATCCTATACCCGGACCAATGCAAACCAACCTCAGGGCCATAGAATAACCCCATTCACCTGCCATATCATAGATTACCCCCTCCCGACTTCAAACAACCACAGCTCGATCTGTATGATGGATCCACCGACCCTAGGGAGCACGTGGAAAATTACACCATGATCATGATGTTAAATGAATCAGAGGAAGAACTCAAATGTAGAGCATTCCCGACCACCCTAAGGAAGGCGGCGCTTCAGTGGTTCTGCGGCCTCCCCCCCGAATCCATCAGCAGCTTCCAAGAACTAGAAAGCCTCTTCATAACCCGTTTTTCAGCGAGCATCACTCACCAGAGGTCGTCGGCCATCCTGTCAACTCTCAGGCAGAGGGAAGGCGAACCCCTCAATGATTACATCAAGCGATTTAATACCCTCTCCCTACAGGTCCGTAACTTGAGCGACCCGGTGGCTATCCACGCCCTCCAATCCGGCCTCCTACCAGGACGCTTCCAAGAAAGCCTTACCCTGGACCCACCAGTAAGCTTGACCGAACTCCTAACCCGAGCATCCAAGCACGTTAACTTAGAGGAGGGGTTGAAAATGTCTGAACCCAAACCCCAACACTCCAAAGATAAAAAACCCTACCAGGACAGAAGGGAGCAGAGGCAGGAGAGATCCCCTCTCCGACCACGATTCAGCACGTATACCCCACTGAACCAAGCCAGAGCCCGCGTGTTGGAGGAAATCTGCCAGACCAAGCTGGTGAGACTGCCAAACCCGAAACTTGACGTAGGGTCGAAAAAAGATAAATATTGCACGTTCCACAAGGGACGAAGACATGATACAGACAGCTGCAGACACCTGCAGAACCTCATTGAAGACCTCCTGTAGAAAGGACACCAACAGAAATTCAGAGCCGACCATCCACGGCCAGGAGCAAGAGACCGCACAGACAGATCTCCCCGACGGGACAGATCCCCCTGGTGACAACCACACCGACGAACCCAATCGTCCATAAGAGGAACCAATCAGGACCTGCGCAGAAACGCCGCAGGCATCATTAACACAATCTCGGGCGGTTTTGCGGGTGGGGGATCCTCCCAGGCATCAAGAAAAGGGTACCAGAGGGTGATCACGAGCAGGAGCCAGGAGATGCTCCACGTCACAACCAAGAAACATAAGCCGGACCCTATTATCAGCTTCACAGAGGACGACTACGGTACCGTCGACAGGAACCACGACGACCCTGTCGTCATAAGTTGTTTTGTGGCCAATTTCGAAGTCAAGAAGGTGTTGGTAGATCAAGGGAGCTCGGCAGACGTGCTATTTTACAGCACCTTCCTCAAACTAAACCTAAGTGATTCCGACCTGACCTTCTACCTCGGCACCCTTGTTGGCTTCTCCGGCACACATGTAGAGGTCAAGGGCACGACCAAGTTAAGAATGAATTTGGGGGAGTATCCCGACCTAGCTCACTCGGAGGTTCAGTTTTTGGTCGTCGATTGCCCCACAGCCTACAACATCATTCTAGGCCGGCCATCCTTAAACCAAACCCGTGCCATAGTATCCACCAAACACCTGCTGCTAAAATTCCCAACTGAGAGGGGAACTGTGGGCTCGGTACGGGGAGATCAACTTCAGGCACGAATTTGCTACAATACAAGCCTGAATACCAACCACAGCAGCACGGAGCAAAGACAACCAGTAGGACCAGCCACCACAAGCCAAATCCCATTACAGGAGCTCGATGCCAGAGAGAGTCAGAAAGACCGCCCGACACCACAGGGCAACCTGCTCACAATTCAAATAAGTCGGGACACCGACCAAACAGTCCAGGTGGGATCCAACATTCCCCCAGCCGAGCTGCAAGGGCCGATAGGATTGCTTAAGGAGAACTCTGATCTATTTGCATGGAAAGCTTCTGATATGCCAGGTTCGGCATCCCACACACAATAACAACGGACAATGGCACCCAATTCGCAGATGCAGGTTTCAAGAAATTTTGTGCCGACCTCAACATTCAGCTGAACTTCACTTCAGTCGAGCATCCCCAAGCGAATGGACAGGTCGAGGCTGCGAATCGGGTGGTCCTGGAAGGAATAAAGAAAAGGTTGGAACAAGCCAAGGGCAGATGGACAGAAGAACTCCCATGGGTACTCTGGTCGTATAGGACCACCCACAAACATCCACAAGAGAATCCCCATACAAACTGACTTATGGAGCAGAAGCCATGATCCCGATGGAGATTGGCGAACCAAAAATCCGAGCCATGCACCACGAGCTCGGAAACAATAAGCAACAAATGCAAGTGAACTTGGACTTCCTTGAAGAGGAAAGAGACAAGGCCCGCCTCCGAATGATCGCTTACAAGCAAAGAATTGCCACGTACTACAACAACAAGGTACAACAACGAAGCCTTAACGAAGGCAACCTCGTCCTCAGGAGGGCCGACGTCTCCAGGAAGCACATATCCGAAGGAAAGCTGGTACCAAATTGGGAAGGCCCGTACAGAGTAAAAGAAGTCATCGGCAAAGGAGCATACAAGTTAGAAACTATTGAGAGAAACCCCATCCCCCGCACTTGGAATGTAACGAACCTTAAATACTACGAGATTGAGTAAAAAGCTACTTCTTCCAAAAACGGCCAATGCCAACCTCGGAACCACAGTCCCCCAAAAACGGCCAATGCCGACCTCGGGACCAAAGTCCCCCAAAAAAAAAAACAGCCAATGCCGACCTTGGGACCAAAGTCCCCTAAAAAAAAACGGCCAATGCCGACCTCGGGACCAAAGTCCCCCAAAAAAAAAAACGGCCAATGCCGACCTTGGGGACCAAAGTCCCGAAAAAAAAAAACGGCCAATGCCGACCTCGGGACCAAAGT
>JASKGM010000001.1:10937983-10962207 GCA_034509205.1 Ceratonia siliqua | reverse complement strand
TATAATAGAATATAGATTTAATTATTTTGGATAATTTTTAAAATAGTATTTTAAAACGATTTATTTTTCTATATAATATTTCAAATCATTTTAAATAATGTCTATGACATTAGAGAAAATTACTAAATTTGCTAAAGTATACTTTTTATCATTTAAAAATAAAATTCACAAAATTTAAAAATTTTGTAAAAATATTTCAATATATTCCTAATACCTAACTCTGTGACACATTGATAGAAATTTATGATCTCACTCCCACATGTCCAACCCATTCTAAACACTAGGTTGATAATGTGAATATATAAATTTAAAAATTTTCAAAATTTTCAAAAAAATTGGGCATGACATTGAAGATTCAAGGTAAGTATGGTCCGAAATTTAAAATAGTATATACATATATATTGAAATGTATGTGCTTGGTGGTTAAATTATTAGACTAAATTAGCCATTATCATTTTTTATATGACTTTTTTAATTTTCTTTTTTTAAAGGATGGTTGGTAGTTAACTAATATTTCCTATATTATCCCTTTACCTTTTTTTAGAGAGTGAATAATTAAATTTTTATTAAAAAATAAATTAACATCATATCAAAATACTAATTTTAGTTTTTTTTTTACATTAATTATATTAGTTGATTAAGTGGGAACCAAATGGCCCTTATTGTGTATTACAAAGTTACGTGGTTAAGAAAAAACTTTAACATTTTAAAAAAATCAATTGGCACAATAAAAATTTTAAGAAAAAATTAAAAATTAATATAAATGTAAGAAATAAAAATTATATTTTATTCTATTAAATTTTATAAATATTATTTTAAAATATAATATCATTATCTATGAATTAACTATAAAAATATTGCTAAACAAAATTAGTTCAATTGATAAAAGGATTATCATGGTATTGTCTTATTTTGATGTAATAGCACATTTATTTTTATCTCTATCTATTTTTTTCTTTTTTTTTGCTCAATGTATTTTTATTTTTTAATATTAATTTATTATTTTTTATGACATATATATTTTTTAAAGATTTTTTAAATTTTTTATTCTATTTATGACAATCCTTTTAAAATTTATTTTTTTATAAATAAAAAATTTCAAAAAAATCTAAAATCACTTTAAAACATTTAAAAAATATATATATATATATATAATAAAAAATAATTAATTAATATTAAAAATAAAAAATAATTAAGTTATCGTCTCATTAGCTTAGACTTTTCTGTCATAAAATTCAGTGACACCATAAAAAACTTCTGGATCGGATTGTACTCCGTAATCTTTTGTTAATGGACATTCTGTATTTACTATTTTACCCCCAAACTAAAACACCTCTGCAATTTTTGGTATACCAAAAAAAACTAAATTTAATGACGTGGAAATAAAAGTCATGAGTTCTATTATTCGATATGGTGTGCACTTGTATATATACAGTACAGGCTCTATAAGTACCCCAAATTTGATTAAGTAAACCAAAAACTTTCCAAGGTCAGGTCGTGCGTGTCTGTGGGCGCTACCGAGGAAGGGAGGGAGAGAGAGCGTACACCAAATTTGATTAAGTAAACCAAAAACTTTCCAAGGTCAGGTCGGGCGTGTCTGTGGGCGCTACAGAGGAAGGGAGAGAGAGAGAGAGAGAGAGAGAGAGAGAGAGAGAGAGATGAAGAGAGAGTGCCATCGTCTGCTGAGAGGTGGAAGAAGAGGAAGCAATTTCAGACATGGGTTTTCTTCAGCTGAGATTGAATCACTGGGAAGCATATGTGAGGCTCTCTTGCCTCCTCTGCAATTGGAATCTCTCCTCAACACAAACCAAAACCAACCAATCAAGTCTCTGCAGTTCTTCTGGCAAGCTTCTGCCTCTCAATTCTCGGTCCCTGATGAGGTATAGTGTCTCTCCTCTCTTTTGCATCATTCATATATATATATATATATATATATATATATATATAGAGAGAGAGAGAGAGAGAGAGAGAGAGAGAGAGAGGGAGAATAAACTGCAAAAATTTTCACTACCTAATTGTCATATCAAGCATTTGATTAGGATTTATCCCTGGAATAGTAATAGATAATAGGATTTAAGAACTCTTGTTTGCAAGTTTTTTAGGAGTAAAATTAGCCATGGCATCAGTCTCAATAGTCAATATTAAGGGGAAGGAGCTTGTGATTCACATAGCCAGAGGAGAGAGACAGAGACAGAGACAGAGACAGAGAAGAACGGAAAGTAAAACAAAAAAAATATGAAACGAAGATAAAAAAAGTAAAAAACCATCGCTTGTCATTTTTTGATTAATTAATTTAGGGAAATTCCAAAAATTTACTTTAATCTTATCCTCCATTATAACAATTTTTTAAGAATAATGCTATAATATTCTCAATTAAACTTGTTTGTTGGTGGGGTCACGTTAGGCTTGAGCCAAGTCCAATAATTTTTTAAATAATGGGTTTGGCTCAGATCCATCAAAATTTAAGCCATTATTAAAGATTGGGTATTGATTCAAAGAAACCAAACTTAGGTTATACTTATTTTCATATAAATAATTTGTTTTACATTTGAAAAAACTTAATTAAGTTAATTTGAGAACTTTATAAATAACTAACATTTTTCGCTTAAAACATGCCAAAGAAAATTTTAAATTACTTTAGATTAAGCATTTATATTGGCGTGATCTAAGCTAAGTACCAAGACATGTCCTTACTTTCATCCGCTTGATGCAAAATGATATTAGAAAATATTCCAAAAATAAAATTTATTTTAATTATGATTAGAAATAAAGATTAAATTTTTATAATTTCTCTCATTAATTTTAGAAAGGACATTAAAATTCTCAATCAGGTGTAAATTTAGTAAATTATTTATTGGTTGATTTTAAAGATGTCTAATAAGATTTTACTTTTTGCTGTATTATTTTATGTTAATATTATGAAATTATTTAAAATATCGGAGAGAAAAATAAATTTAATAAGATGCTATTCTACAATACAATATATTTAAAGACACTCAATCAAATTATCTTCTTATTTTTTATTAAAACAAACTCTATTTAAGTGATATTTCTTTTAAGTAAAATTTCAGTGTTCTTTGAGCGAACTTATATAATTTTCTTGCCAAACTAGTTTAGCATATAAAAATTATATTTCTTATCTTGGTAAATACATTGTCATAAATTATTTAATGACTATATAATATATCTTATTCATTTATTTTGGCAGGATATTCTTGTTAAATTCTTTTTTAAATTATCATAAAAAGACTATTTTTTATGAATAAAAAAGAAATTAATTAGACCCTATAAAATTAATATAAGAGAAAATTGTAAATTCACAAAATTCTAAAAAGCCACAAAAGAACCCTAAAAAACCTTTCAGATGCGCCAGAGCAAAAGACAAATTGCTAGTAATGGCAAATAGGTTTGATTATTGCTATGCCTTTTTTCATTTGTAATGACAAATTAATATTTGCTTTGTGATTATAGTTATTCAATTATAACATAATAATGTCTTTATAAATGTAAATCTAATTTTTATTTATTATTATTTTATTTAAAAAACTTAAAATATAATTTTTAAATTCTAAATAACTGTTTACTATTTTTTAAAGTATGTAAAAACATATCCATCATACTATCCTACTTTCCCTTGAAATAAAAAATATTAATCTTGTTTTCATAATTTTTTATTAGATAATTTTTTCAGATCAAAATGTGTAAAAACTCTAAATCTCATATATAGTATATAATGTTACTATTTTATAATATGTTGTTGGAATTGTCTATTCTACCACCTCATTTTTTACAACTTGTGTTAGGTTGTTTTTTTTTTTGGGATATGTGGGTGATAAGGGAGTTTTATATATATTTTTTTAGTTTTTTTTAAAATTTTTTTACTTTTTAAATTAATTAAGTATTTTTTATATTATGAATTTTTTCTTTAAATTTTTTCAGATATTTTTGTATTTTTTTAAGAATTTTTTAAGTTATAAATGAATAGTAAAAAAATTAAGGATGAATAGTAAAAGAAATGGAAAAAAATTTAAGAAAAAATTCAAAAATATTTTAAAAAATTCTGAAAAAAATATATGAGATACAAAATATTTAATTAATTTTAAAAATTAAAAAAAATTAAAAAAAAAACTAAAAAAACTGAAAAAGTAAAAAAAAATAAAAAAGGGAACGGTAGCTTAGTCTTCCTTTTTTTTGTCTTATTTTTTTTCATTAATTAATTATTTTTTATATTATATATATATTTTTTAAAATTTGATAAAATTTAAAAAAAAATTAAAATTTTTTACTTATGAATAAATAATACAAGAAAAATTATAAATGAATAGTATAAGAAAATGTAAAAAATTTAAAAAAATAATATGATATAAAAAATAATTAATTAATATCAACAAATAAAAGATAAAAAATCAGCATTATTGATAAAATTTTACTTTTGTTGTATAATTTTTATTTGGTTAAATAAATCTATAAGTACTTACACTATTTAAGAAATTTTAAACGGAATCCTACATTTTAAAAGTTTATAATGGGTCACTATAGTTTTAAGTTTTTTAATTAGATTCGTAACAGTAATATATTAAGGCATCATTTTTTTGGTACTGGCATAGCACATAATTTGCACGCTTGGGAAAATGTCACTTGCCATGTCAGTGCACATGGTCTTTATAATTTTATTAAGATTTTAGGTCTAATTATATTTTTATTTCTCTTATTTTTTTAATTACAACAATTTAATTTTTTTTAA
This sequence comes from Ceratonia siliqua, assembly GCA_034509205.1. Classification (NCBI taxonomy): domain Eukaryota; kingdom Viridiplantae; phylum Streptophyta; class Magnoliopsida; order Fabales; family Fabaceae; genus Ceratonia; species Ceratonia siliqua. The sequence continues at coordinate 10,957,463 of JASKGM010000001.1, read as the reverse complement.
TTTGTTAAACAATTTATTTTCTTAATTTTTTATAATATTTTAATGTTGATTCTTTTTAAATTGTAATAGCTAAAATGACAAATATGTGGGCACAAGTAAAACATTAGATTGCCACATATTTCCTTCAAACTCATGGATTCCATCATTCTATCGTATTGTAGAGGTAATACACGATCTTGAAGGAATTTTCTCCCCAATTGTTTAGGGTTTAGGCAGTAGAATGAACAGTAACCATTTGGGGTTCCTTCGTCTGTTTGAACGCAGTCAATTAATTCCATCATCCCAAATAATGTTTCAATCTTCAGCTTTTGTGTGTTCCGAAGGTATTGAAAGAAGCATATATGGGGTTGTTTGTTTGGGCTTATCAAATAAGGAGAATTTTGCTTTTCCTGCAGGAGGAATGACTTTTTTTTAATAAGAAGTTATTTTGTATTTGGATGCAATAATTAAAAATAGCTTTTGAAGAAGAGTGAATAACTTTAGACATGTAAGTTTCTCTCTCTTCTTATTTTTCTCCTTATCAGGAGAAATTACAATTTTTAGCTTCTCCTTATAAGAGGTTTTCTCTATTTTTATTAACTTATCCGTTTTCTATAAGTCCAAACAAACAGGTATATTTTTATCAGAATGCATTATTTTTTAAAAAGAAGTAACTTATTCTCAGAGTAAGCTCAAACAAACAGGGCCTAAGAGTAACAACAAGAAGGCATGACATCTTCCTTCCATCTAGTAGCTATACGGTTTCTTATTAAACGCAGAACAAAGGAATTGTAAAACAGTATTTTGCCATGCATGGGCTGTCATCAAAGTAGATAGTTTGCTCTGATAACTTTGGCTTTCTACTTGGCTAACTATGCTTGTGATTAAGGTGAAATCTTTTTATACAACATAGAATGGCAGATTGTAAATGAAAAAAATGAAGAATATCATGTTGAACATCCCTTTTCATTTTCTTGTTTTCCCCATGTTTGGTTTTTCCCTGATCAGAGTTTTTTTGGGTTAAATAGATTTAAGTGTAATGCCCATTTCCAGTTTTTCCCATATTAAAGAGTGTTCCCCTTCCTTTGCTGGCAGAGGAATGGCTTTTGTAGCCTTCTCCTTATTAGAAGTGATCCATTTCCCCAATTCTTCTAGATTCCATCTGCCCTGTCAGTCAAGTTAGCCACCAATTCACTTTCTCTAATAATTAAGTTACAGGCCCAATAGAAGGGTCCAACAATCATGACAAAGCCGGAATCAGAGTTCCCCGCCTATAAATACTCACTTTAGGTATGACCAAAATAGTTTTTGAACATTCATATTTTTATCTTGAACCAGAATTAACTTGGACATCGGAGTGCAAGCTCCGGGCTTAGGTCCCATTATTTGCTGACAGGAATCTAGCCGAGCTTACCAGACTTCCAAACCGACCAAACTCCCAGATCGACAAACCCATCGTCCCGAACATAGGCATCAACACCTTCAAACTTTGAACCTGAGTTACTTGATCTCAATATATTCTTTGGCAAGTGAGGTACCCATTTATCATCCCATATCCTTATAGACTTACCATCCCTAATCCAAATCGTAGGGATTCAATCGTTCAGGCAACAGAGTGAACCTACGGCAGGTTCCTTCGTTTCTTCGAATGTAGTGCATTTTAGAGGAAATTTATGACAATTTGATGTGAATGTCCACGTGGCAAATACGATGATCAATTTAGTTATCATCATTAAATATTAAATGACAACTTAATAAAGGGGCTAACATTGAATCATTATGAAAAGTTATGGACTAAATTGTTCAACTAGGAACTAGGGAGATCAAATTGCTACAATTAAAAAAATAAGAGACCTAAAATATAATTAAGCCAAAATTTTATGTAGGTCCTTGTAACTTCAAAGTTTATAATGAGGTCTCTAATTATTTAGATTTGATAGTTTAAAATTTTAGGATTTAAAATTTTATTATTAGAATTTGGTTTAAAATTTAGAGTTTAAAATTTAAAATTTAAGGTTTAGGGTTTAGAGTTTAAAAAGTAAACTAATAAAAATCAAATTATAAACTTTTAAAATATATAGACATATTTAAAAATTTAGTGAAATTATATAAAAAAATTGCATATGTGCTAATGTGGCGAGTATTTGTGCACATTGCGTAATTTGTGTGCCACTTTAGCACAAGAATACAATGCACTAATGGCAAGGATCAATTACTCAAGTACAAACTTTTAAAATGTAAATATTTATTTAAAAATTCCAAATACTATAAGACTTATTAATTTAACCTTTTAATTTCATTTATTTTTTAAGGTACTCGTAATGGTTTCTCTAGACTCTAAACCTGATTTTGTAAGGATTGCTAATGGAATTATCAAACATAAAATATTCTATTAAAATTCTTACAAAATCATATTTAAAGAAATACGTTAATCATTTTTTAAAATTAAAAGATCGAAATTTAAACTAATGAAAAAATGATATTTGAAAACTTGAGGAGCAAAAGTCTAGGTTATTGTTTCAACATCCATAGAATGTTTCGCCTGTTCCTATATCCTTAACCACAATGTTTGCATTTGAAATGGACACAGGTTGCAGAGATACTGGTGAAAAGAGCTCTAATAGAAGCACTGATACTAATTAGAGTGATTCTATGGATGCTGGCTACCAGATTGGGCACCTTATTGCTTTGTGGGTCTCTATGTGTTACTGGGAACTGGCCCTTCATCAGTGACTTCTCAAATATCTCTTTGGATAACAGAGAAAAGATTGTGCAGAAGTGGCTCAAGCATAGGTTCCTGACACTAATTAGACTTGCATTTCTTTACATTAAAGTCCTCTGCGTCTGGGTTTTCTTCGCTCGGGTAATGCCTCATTCTTGATATACAATTTTCGGTAAATGAATCACTCTCTGAGATGAATTTGCCACTCTACTTGTACAGGCTGATGAAAATGGCGAAAACCCAGCATGGGAAGCCATTGGGTATCAGGTTTCCACTGAAGAGAACGCAAGCAACATTCGCAAGGAGAGGACTCTTGAAAAGGGAATGGTGGAAGCTATGTACGAAACTAACTCGAGTCTTTCTCAATCTCTTACCCAGAAAGGTCTTAAGGTTGCTATAGATGCTAAAAATAACACCCTCAAGATAAAATGTGATGTAGTAATTGTTGGGTCTGGTTGTGGTGGAGGAGTTGCGGCTGCTGTTCTTGCAAGCTCTGGTCAGAAGGTACTTGTTCTTGAGAAGGGCAACTACTTTACTCCCATGGATTATTCTTCTCTAGAAGGGCCGTCCATGGATGAACTTTTCGAATCAGGAGGAACTATGGCATCTTTAGATGGGAAAATGGCAATTCTGGCAGGATCAACAGTGGGTGGTGGTTCTGCTGTTAATTGGTCAGCTTGCATTAGAACGCCAGAGTTTGTGCTTAAGGAATGGGCGGAGGACCATAAGCTATCGCTCTTTTGGAGCTCTGAATATCTTTCTGCCATGGATATGGTGTGTAAAAGAATTGGAGTTACAGATAAATGTGAAAAGGAAGGGCTCCAGAATCAAGTTATCCGGAAAGGTTGCAAGAATCTTGGTCTTCAAGTTGATTATGTCCCACGAAATTCATCAAAACATCATTACTGCGGTTCTTGCAACTTTGGTTGTAGGGAAGGAGATAAACGAGGGACTCAACTCACATGGCTTGTTGATGCTGTGGATCTTGGTGCAGTAATACTCACTGGATGCAAAGCTGAGAGGTTTGTATTGGAAAAGAATGAGGGAGGATGTGTGAGGAAAAAGAAATGCTTGGGAGTGATGGCAAAAGCTTTAAGAAACAATATCACATGGAGGCTGCAAATTGAGGCCAAAGTGACAATCTCAGCTGGTGGGGCTCTTTTGACACCCCCTTTAATGATCTCTAGTGGATTAAAGAATAAGAACATTGGCCGGAACCTTCATCTCCACCCGGTGCTAATGGCATGGGGGTACTTTCCAGATTCAAATTCTGATCTTCAGGGTAAAACCTACGAGGGAGGAATAATCACATCTGTCCACAAGGTGCTATCAGGGGACTCCAAAGTAAGAGCTATAGTTGAAACTCCTGCATTGGGGCCAGCAGCTTTTTCTTCATTGCTTCCTTGGGTGTCTGGACTTGACTTTAAAGAAAGAATGCTGAGATATTCAAGGACTGTTCATTTGATAACATTTATCAAGGACAAAGGATCTGGGGAAGTTAAGACAGAAGGAAGGATAGGGTATGAGTTAGATGAGCCAGACAAAGAGAACCTCAAGGCTGGACTTCAGCAGGCACTGAGGATTCTAATAGCAGCAGGAGCTGTTGAAGTGGGCACCCACAGAAGTGATGGCCACAGAATCAAGTGCAATGGGACTAATGAAAAGGAATTGAAGGAGTTTCTGGACTCAATATATGTAACAGGAGGGCCATTGTCGCTTGAAGAAAAATGGACTAACTATAGCTCTGCCCACCAGATGGGTAGCTGTAGGATGGGCATGACTGAGAAAGAAGGTGCTGTTGATGAGAATGGGCAGAGTTGGGAAGCAGAAGGCCTGTTTGTCTGTGATGCCAGTCTGCTGCCAACTGCGATTGGTGTCAATCCCATGATAACTATCCAGTCTACTGCATATTGTATTGCAAAGGGAATTGCTGAGTCTTTGAGAAGGGAATAGATTTTGAAAGGTGATTTACTCTTCATTCTTTTATGCAATTATGCTCCTGCCTATGTACATGAACAAACTACCATGGCTTGACAAGCATTTTAAAATAGTTGCATAGATTGGGTGCGTTGAAGAGTCATTCCTGCTATGAACATTTAATTACCAATGATATTTTCATTTCCTCTCTTTTGAGTTTACATTCTTACATTACTTTAAACTCGTGTATTATCAATTGAAAATTGTGCTAATGGAAAGCAAGTTGGTAAGAATCCATGTGCTTTTCCCCCATTATCTACTGAGTTGGAAAGCTACCATTACTTGTATTTGGTAATGCTACTGGTGCAGACACTTCTATATTACAATTTTTGATGTGGCTTGTTAGTTTTAAATAATATGAGAATTGCCTCCAGCCTGCTATGCCTGCCAACTTCATGAAACATGATTTGCTGTATGGTTGTAAAGTCTAGAAAATATTTGATTGCTAATGCCAAGAAGGAGAATGTGCTAACCTAAGAAACATGGACATTGATATAGATATGGGACACGACATGAACATAGACATGTTATACAATAGAATCTAAAGTGTCCATGTGTAATTTGAGGTATCATGTCGTGTCTAATATAAATATTTGACACGTGTCGAACATGGACATGGCTCCTTGTTTTAACTGTCTGTGCTTTATAGGATCAAGATTCTCTCATGTTAAGAGAGAGACAAACACAATGTATAGGACTTACTATTTAATTAGTTGGACTTATATTTATTATCTGTAGACCCTTGCATATTGGGTTTGTCTCTCTCCTAACATGATGGTGTCATGTACTTTAGGCAATCCAAATCTATCCTTTATAGGTGCTAGCAACAACTATAATTCTAAGAAACTCTGAGCAATGAAAATCAAGTTTGGGACAACACATGAAATCCTGATAATTGATAGTTTGATCTGCCTTTAAATTAGAAATTATTATGGCCTTTTAGATAGTAAGTGGTTCAACCCTTGTTTGTCATCTTGTAGAAGTTTGGAGACATTTATGAAACATGGAATGATATGATCTGAAATATAATTTATATTTTCTTGTCTAGAAAGCTGAGACAAAAAAATTGTTTTAGGCTTGATTGTTTCTTCATTCGGTGGCAATTAATCAGCTTTTGGGAATTTGGGGAATTCGATAGATCTCATAATTGATTGAGGAAGTTGAATGGTGGTGTAGTAAAATGGAAAAATAGAAACTTACGGACATCCTGCAGCACAGAAGCAAAAATGCCTAATATAATGAAAGAAAAATTTTCTCCAGAATTTCTCACAATAGATACTTCAAATAAGCAATAAAATTATCTAAGAAAATGCAACTAGGTCAATTGAAAAGCAGTAGAAAGGGGTTTTAATCTATGTTAATCTATTAATTAAAATGGGTGGTGATACAAGTAACTGGAATTTTATAGAACTGAACCAAAGATCTATTATAGAGAAATGGAATTCTAGAGAATCACTAAGAAACTGAGGAATTCAAGAATCATAGGGAGCTCTCGACAAGAAAAGAGTTCCGAGATACAAGGTAGAATCTAGAGGAAGAAGAAAGTTTAAACTTCAAAACATAACCTATTCTAAAGACAATACAGTTTATATAAGCCTAGACCTTCAGAATAGGAAGGCCAAAATACTGCAGTTGGTTATTCAGTTAGACTATTGTTACGTTGCCAACCAAACGACGTCGCTTCCTTAACTGACTTTACTTCATTAATATAGCTCAGCTAACTATGTCGTCATATTGAATTCTCATTTAATCCTCCTTAGTTACCGTTATTTCCGTTTTTACTATATCAAAAACCCCCCCGATGAAATAGGCCTTGACCTCAAGATCGAAAGTGAGGAAAACGCCGCAAGTGATCATAGTAAACTTCCCCAGTAGCATCTTCAGTGGAACAATTCTTTCATTTGACAAGAACCTTAGTAATAGGTCGTGCCTTACGATTTACCATCATGCGCTCCAATATACAGTTAGGCTCACGAGAGAAGTCAGAATCATTATAAGGTAAAGGTGTAGAATCCACAGCAGTAGGAATGGGTCCAACATGATGTTTCAACTGGGAAATGTGAAAAGTGGAATGAATATGAATGTCCTCAAGAAGTTCCAAGGTATAAGCCATAGGTCCTACCCTACCAAGAATGGGATATAGACCAAAATAGTGAGTAACAAGCTTCTGGTTTGCACACAAGTGTACTGAAAACTGGTGACAAGGCTGTAAATTGAGGTAAACCCAATCATCAATCTCAAATTGGCGATCAGTCTTATTTTATCAGCCAAGGACTTCATTTGATCTTATACTCGTTTCATGTGAAATTTCAAAGTTTGAATCATGGCTTCACGATGCTGAAAGTTGCGGTCCATGGCATCAACATTGGTTTCACCTGGCAGATATGGAAGGTGAAGAGGAGGAGGTTGCCCATAAACAACTTTATATGGCGTAACCCGAGTAGTGGTGTGAAAATTTGTGTTATACCACCACATAGCCAGCAGTAGCCATTGAGACCATGTAGAAGGAACCTCACCACACATACAACATAAGTAAGTTTCAAGGCAACTATTGAGAACTTTGGACTAACCATCAATCTGAGGATGGTAGGCCGTGGAAAGATTAAGTTTAACACCTTGGCTACTCAATAAAGCTTGCCAAAAAGCACTGATAAAGATAGAGTCCCTATCACTTGTGATTGATAGCGGAAGACCATGAAGCTTGTACACATTGTCCAGAAAAGATTGGACAACTTGTAAAGCATTGTAAGGATGAGAAAGACTCATAAAATGATCAGCTTTAGACAATCTATTGACCACCACAAATATGGTTGATTTACCCTTGGAAAGAGGCAATCCATCAATGAAGTCCATAGTAATATCAGTCCAAACTCCACTGGGAATGGAATTTTATTGAACTTAACCGAAGATCTATTCCAGAGAATCACTAAGAAACTTAGGAATCCAAGAGTCACAGGGATCTCTCGACAAGAAAGAGTTATGAGATACAAGATAGAATCTAGAGGAAGAAGAAAGTTTACACTTCAAAACATAACCTATTCTGAAAACAATACAATTGATATAAGCCTCGACCTTTAGAATAGAAAGGCCACAATACTGCAGTTGGTTATTCAGTTAGCATATTGTCACTTTGCCAACCAAACGACGTCGCTTCCTTAACTGACTTTACTTCATTAATACAGCTTAGCTAGCCATGTTATATTGAATTCTCAATTAATCCTCCTTAGCTACCGTTGTTTCTGTTTTCACTATATCAGGTGGCTGGAGAATGATCTCGATTCTCTTTGGACTAATCTCTCTATTAATTTGTGTTGGATCTAATTGTTTATCTTAAGTGTTTAGGGTACAAGCATGAGTTTAAATTTTTTTAAAACATCTAAGCTTGTAAACAAGCGGAGACAAAACACCAAGCAAACAATTCACGGCTATAGAGTAAAGTAAAACAAATAGAATTTTTACATGCTTATTGTAGTCATTCTATTTAATCTTGCAATTCACTTTCCAACCAAGTGTATTGACCGCCTATTATTTGAGAAGCACCAATACACGGAACCTACGGTGAATAAGTTTAGTGATTGGAATAAAACAAAAGATGAAAAAATAATAATTGATAGCTTTCAAAATTAAATTAGAAAGCCTTCTTCTTTGTTCCTCTTAGTGTGGTGTGTGGAATTGCACTTTGAAATCACTCAATTTTTTTTTTCAAACTCACAACTCTCTTGACCTTAAGAGAAATTTTTTTCTCAAAGTTTTCTTCTCTCTGTCTCAAGTGGGTGGCTGATTCACTCTTCTCCTCTCAAATTTTCACTTGTACGGCCACAAAAGGGAGATGTTGCATATATAGTAAGTTAACCCTAGTTCATGTGAGAGCATTTAAGTAATTCAAAAATTCAATCCCTAACCATTAGGGATTCACACATATACTAATGGGGAATATTATATAATCAAATTATATAATGATTTATCAATTAATAATCATATTTTTAATTTTGATAATAACATATTTTATTTAACAATTAAATAAAACATGCGTGACTTTTTAATTGGTCATGTTTGAATTAAAAATTCAAATAAATGAATTTTACTTAATTAAATCCCTTTGACTTAGTTTCCTAGTGAAAGTATGTTACTTAAGAAATAAAAACTCTTTTAATTTATAACATTTATTCATTTAGTTCATTAGGATAATTAAGAGGCAATATCTATGATCATTTCAAAGACTAATTCCCTTCCTTTGACTGTGTACCTCTCCATCACATGGGGATGAGGTTATTTTACAAGTTTGAACAATTTAAATATTGCAACAACATTAGATAAATAATTAATTAAATTAATTTTATCCTAACAAAATGTTATAGCTGAAATTTCTAATAAATGGTGATTTAATTTTATTCTAATTAACTTTGTCAAATTAAATATTTGAACGATTTAAATATTAATTTAAAGTGGTTAAATCAAAATTAATTACTAAGATAAAGGTTGTCCTAATTGAGACAATACTTATCTCAATTAAAACAAACATTTGTCTTAAAATTTTATTGTCTAATTAAAAAAATATTTTTTTAAATTAAACAATTAATGTGAGAACAATTTGTCTCTTTAGTGACAAAAATGTTTCTCACATTTTCAAGCATACTTAGGACAACATTTGTCCTAAAATAACTTTGTCTAAAATTAAGATATTAGCTGAAATGCTATTAATTAACTTCATATTAAATTTATTCTAACTCAATATGGATTGAATTCTCCAAAGTTAAGTGGGGAATCCGTTTGAATATAAGAATTTTAAGCTCCTATAAATTTGGGATTATTTTAATATTATTAAAATGATGTAATTTTATTAATCGTGAAGTCATTTCACAAAAAAATCATAATTACGCTCTTGATAATTTCTAAAATTATGAGAAGTTAATGTTGAACATTGATTTCTCCAATTTGCAAATATAGCATTTGTGAACCCTCGTAACTACCCATTGACACAGAGTAAAATTATTGTTTGACCCCTTATGTCAATTTTGTTCCATAGTCTTAGATTTTATCCGATAAGTGGCCAAATAATATTTTATAACTTTTCTAAAATTATCTAGAAATGATAAGTAACTAATTCATCATTTCACTTGGCCTAGATTTGTCACTTGTCTTCCTAAAATCACTAAAAGTGATGTAATGCTATGAATTTCATTTCTTGGATTTATGTTCCTGGATATTTAGTCTCATTATGATCCCGAACATACAGAATTTTGACCAATGCACACAATGGTCGTGCGCATAGTTTATCAAAGATCATAATGGTTATGAACACGAGTCCATAATCCATCAGGATTTCGGTTCTGACATTAGCGGATACAATGTGTATGAGTTTAAGTTCAAAATAACAGTATTTACTTGAACTTGATATCTCACTTGATTCCAATTCATTTAATAGTGTCATTATTTGAAATCTATTACTTCAATGATTTGAGATTTATTATTCCCTTAGAAAAGAATCTCATTCTTTCTATGGAAGTAATCTGTATACTACAATCTTTATAGAATAAAGTGACCAGCTCTACTCAATAACTGAATATTATTTTAGATTCATTCAAAGATACATATTTCTTCTTACATAACTCTTATGTAAATGTATCTTAATTTATTATAATATAGGAACCTTAATAACTAAATAATAAAGCTTACATAAATAAATTCTTTATTTATTAATATAAAAAATATATTTACATCAAATTGGGGAATACAACTTACTCCCAAAAATTTGCTATACCTCATGGAAGAGTTTACTAATTAATAAAAAGAGTAGTTCATGTTAACACCTTTCTATTTGGTAGAGAGAAAGAAAGAATCAAAGAAGAAATGGAGAAGTCGTAAAACTCCTCTACAGAGTTGGCAAAATACATATATATTTAGATTAGGGTAACATATACATGTACAAAGACCACTTTACCCTTACCCACATACTATAACTCTGAAACTACCCTTACACTACACTAACACTCCCTTTCAAGTTGGAGCATAGATATTAATCATGCCCAGCTTGTTACAAATGTAATTTACCTTATCCTTGGTAAGGGTCTTAGTAAGAATGTCTGCTAACTGTTCACCAGTGCGGACATGTTTAGTAGAAATGAGGCCTTGTTGGAGTTTTTCACAAACAAAGTGACAATCAACTTCTATGTGTTTCGTTCTCTCATGAAACACGGGATTGGAAGCAATATGAAGAGCTGATTGATTATCACACAATACTTCCATACAGTTGGGCTGCCCAACTCCTAACTCACCTAGTAGATAATGTATTTATACCAGCTCACAAGTCAATTGAGCCATAACACGATATTTTGATTCTGCAGTGGACTTGGAGACCACATCTTGTTTCTTGCATTTCTAAGAGAAAAGATTGCCTCCCAAAAATACACCATATCCTATGGTTCACTTGTGATTAGTATAAGATCTAGCCCAATCAGCATCTGAGTACTCCACTACTCTCTTATGTCCATGATTCTTGTAAACCAAACCATGACCAGGAGCACCCTTCAAACACTTAAGAATGCGGATAACTACATCCCTATGAGTTAAGTGGGAGAAGACTTATATTGGCTCCCAATACTCAGAGAGAAAGCAATGTCCAGGCGAGTAATTGTTAGATAATTCAATTTTCCCTTTAGTTTTCATACCGTTATGGATGTTCTAGAAGTTTACCATCATTAACTCCCAATTTAACACTTGTACACATTGGTGTTTCACATAGTTTAGCGCCTAACATCCTTGTCTCCTCAAGAAGGTCTAGAATATACTTCCTTTGAGATAGGAAGATTCCCTTTTTGCTCCTGAGCATTTCAATTCCCAAGAAGTACTTGAGGTCTCCTAGGTCTTTGGTCTGGAATTTACTCTGAAGAAAAGATTTGAGAGCACATATTCCGTTTCCATCACTTCCTGTGATTATAATATCATCAACATATAAACTAGAATAATGCACCCTGTGGGTGATTGTCTGAAGAACATTGAATGATCTTATGCACTCATTTTCAACCCAAACTACAGAACCACTTTACTAAATCTTCCATACCCGGCACGAGGGGATTGTTTCAATCTATATAAAGACTTCTTCAACTTGCATACATGACCACACTCCCCCTAAGCAACAAACCCCGGTGGTTGCTCCATCTACACTTCTCCTTGAAGGTCACCATGAAGGAAAGCATTCTTAATATCTAACTGTTGAAGAGGCTAACTATTGGTGGCAGCCAGGGAGATGAGAAGACGAGTAGAGGATAGTTTTGCAATGGGAAAAGAAAGTCTCAGAGTAATTAAAGCCATAGGTTTGTGCATAACCTTTTGCCACCAGATGGGCTTTAAGGCAAGCAATGGATCCATCAAGATTAACTTTAACAGTGAAAACCCACTTGCAGCCAATGGCACGTTTACCTACAGGAAGAGGGACCAGATCCCAAGTATGATTCTGCTCAAGGGCATTCATTTCTTCTTGCATAGCTGCTGTCCACCCAGGGTGAGATAGAGCATCTAAATGAGATCTAAGAACAGTAATGGAATCGAGGGAGGAGATGAAGGTCCTGGACCAAGAAGAAAGAGAATCATAAGAAACAAATGAAGAAAAAGGATAAGTGCAAGACCGTTTACCTTTCCGGAGAGCAATAGGTTGATCAAGGTCAGACTCTGTTGAAGTGAAACCAGAACTAGAGGATGAAGAAGCTGGTGGAGGAAGGGAATCTAGTTGGGTTGTAGGAGCTACCACCTTCCGCGAGGCACGTCTAGAATAAACTTGTGTGATAGGAGGTTGAGTTGTCGGAATATATGTCTTACCAATGGAATAAACAAGAAAGTGATCTTCGTCATCAGGAGGTGAATAATGAGGGGAGACTGGGAAAAATGGATTGGACTCAAAAAATGTGACATCAATTGAGATAAGATAGCGACCTAATTTAGGAGAAAAGCATCGATAACCTTTTTGATGGCGAGGATAACCTAAGAAGACAGATTTCAATGGCATTCTATTGATCAAGAAACATGAAGTAGACACTGCATCGGCCCAAAAAGCCTTAGGAACTTTCATATGGAATAAAAGGGCTTGCCCAACCTCCATGATGTGTCTATTCTTTCTTTCTGCAACTTCATTCTGTTGAGGGGTAACCACACATGAAGATTGGTGAATAATGCCATTCTGAGACATGAAAGAATTTAAGGAAGCAAAAAAAATATTCTTTAGCATTGTCACTTCGCAATATACGAATAGAACAATTATGCTGATTCCTAATCTCAGCATAGAATTTACAAAAAATAGAGAATAATTTTGAACGATTTTTCATTAAATATAACCAAGTAGTTTGAGAATAATCATTAACAAAAGTGACAAAATAGCAAAAATCAGATTTAGATATAAAGGACAGGGACCCCAAATGTTGGAATGTACTAACTCAAATGGGGATGCAGCTCGTGTAACAGTCTTAGGAGGGAAAGAAATACGAGTGTACTTAGCTAATTGACATGAATCACTATCTAATCTAGTTACAGGTTTTAAGCTAGGAAACATCTTCATCAGAATAGGTAGGGAGGGATGACCCAATTAGCAATGAAGTTGAAGAAGGGATACAGAACTGGTGTAGGCAACAGAACTGGTCAAAGATGCTTGTGGGCACTCCAGCTCATATAGCCCACTAGATCCCGTCCTCTACCAATAATCTTCTTCGTCCCAAGGTCCTGAAAGACATACAAATCAAGTACAATTAAGAGAACGAGTGATTTTACTAACTAACAATAGGTTAAAAGGAAAACGAGGAACACATAACAAAAAAGATAAAGAAAATGATGGGGTAATGTCGATAGTTCCACTTCCTATAATAGGAGTGGATGAACCACCAGCAAGGGTGCCAAGAGGTAAGTAAGAGGATGATTGAAAAGAAGATAGTGTACCTGTAGTACCTGTCATATGATCAGTTGCCCCTGAGTCAATGACCCAATTACGAGATAATGAAGATAGGCAAGCTGTAGAGTTACTTGTCTGGGCTAAAGTGGCAGTGGAAGAGGATGAATTATTCTGAGAGGCATAAAATTGAGTAAGACGAGCATATTCCTTGGTAGGAATAGTCACCTGCTGATCAGGTTTAAGACCAGGTGGAGTAGGTAGTATCCCATCATGGGTGGCAGCATTGGCAAATTTAAATTGGTTCTTCTCAGATTGGGGTTTTCCACTTCCATTCAACTTCCAACAGTTCTTCTTAATGTCTCCTGTTTCACCACATTCAAAGCAAGTGCGATGGCCATTGTTTTGGCCACCACCCCTTCCACCTCTAGTAGAACCCGTCCCCCTCTAGAATTCTCTGACCTTGAATTAGAGCTCACCTAGGCTGATGCTTCAAGACCTTTGGTTCATTAGGAGTATCCTTATTGACTCTCCTAAGTAGTGTGAAAACATTACTAAAAGTAAGAAAGCCAGTTTTGGAACCAATTAAAATTTGTGTCTGAGCTACCTCATTCTGGTTTCAAACCAGCCACAAAACACTACACTGCAACCTGCTCTTGTTTATCTTGCATTGTTTTAATATCACTAGTAATAGAGAACATTGTTCTCATTTCCTCAAAAGCTTGTTTAGTCTTAGTGTAATAATTGATAAGAAATTTCCCTTCATCTTGTTTGGCTTGGTAAACATTAGACAATACATCTTGAACATGAATTAAATTTTCCTTACTAGCAAACAATTCTTCTAAATAGGTCCATAACTGCTTCACAGTATCACAATAGCTAGTGGCATCATCTAATTCTAGTTCTAATGTCTTCTGAACTTGATTAAAGATTTTATCATCTTCCATTATCCACTTTCTGCTAGCAGATTCATTTTGCTTTAGGAGGTGGATCCTTAATTAAATGGTCAAGCATATCTATACGAGACAAGTACCTTCGTATTGTTCGCTGCCATTGACTGTAGTTCTTCCCATTTAACTTCCTTTCTGTTATTCTTGAAGAGGATGATATCTCAACAACTAATTTCTTTTCAAAAGAATCTTCAACCATTTTCTTGCTAACAATGCAGTATAGAAATCCCCAGATATTCCTTCTAAATCACACTCAAACACCCAGAATAATGTTGTAGCTACTCCAAACCAGCTCCAAAGAGAGAAAAGAAGCGGCAAATCCACCAGGAATGCAGGACAGAAATATAAGGTGAAGCTTCCAGAAACAGAGAACAGGTTAGACTGTCACCTGTGACTAGTGAGGGTATCCAATGGAGTCCAGTAGATGATGATGGCGCCGGACAAACGCATACACAGAGATGTGACACTCCTCCTGGACTTGCTATTCAGTCATGGGTCATACACAACCCACGCGCGTTACATAGAAGGCTAAGAAGAGAAGAAAGAGGGGAGAAGAGGAGAAGAGGAGGAAATCACGATGCCTAGAAATGAGGCTCTGATACCATTTTATTTGGTAGGGAGAAAGAAAGAATCAGAGAAGAAATGGAGAAGCCGTAAACCTCCTCTACAGAGCCGGCAAAATACATATATATTCAGATTAGGGTAACGTGTACATGTACAAAGACCATTTTACCCTTACCCACATACTATAACTCTAAAACTACCCTTGCACTACACTAACAATAATAAAGTTTGAGAATTTTGATGAGGGTTTTTAATGGCTGATTAGTTTTAATTATCTTAAAATGTGATTTTACTACCAGTTTGACAGGAAACATTGCCAGAGTCCCATACTAAAACAATATGCACTCTTTTAGAATATAAAAGCAAATAAATTCCTTTGTCCTCAAAATTCATATATACAAAGTTTGTGCAATGCCCTCACAGAAATATAACTAGTTTAATCATTAATGTAATTGTTCTCATTAGAAAATCAACAAGTTAAATTTGACATTTTTTCTTCTTGATTACTGCAGATTAGACAGACACAAGCTTCTAATAGCTTGATACTCAGTCTAACAAAAGAAAAATAGAGGAAGAAATAAAGAGAAGAATCTTGAGAAAGTTTCTTTGACAAATGAGATTGATTTAGAACAGTAAATCCAAAGTTGAGGGTGGGACAATTTACAAGAGAAATGTCATTTCAGATACGCTTTTTTGCGTTACAATTGGTGCCTATTCACACTTGGAGTTGAGTATCAAGTGAACGATGGGGGATCTCTCACTCATTTAAGACATGGTTATCTTTCAGCTATTTCTTGTCCCTTTTATGTCAGCATGTCTATAGGACATCTTTACATGTACAAGAAAATCACCTCAACTTTCAGAGTCGGTCTCCCTAAATGGTAATGGAACTGCCTTCACTGCTCGGTAGTGACCAACGTTGTTGAGATGCTCATTCTCCAACCTGTTTGGATAATAATTTATCAGCCTCTTAAAGTCCTCCCAAAATTAATTCAATGTACTATTTTACAATATTTGAAAAAATATGTTAAGAACTACTTTCTAAAGGTTCTACCACGAGAAGGCTTAGAAATGGTTTTATTAATATCTCTAACAAAATGAAGATATCCTTCTAAAGTTGAAAGAAATCACCTATAAAAATTCCAATGTCCTCGTCGAATAACTTCCAATGAAGCTAAGAAAAAGTCTAGCATTCTTGATTGAACAGGCCCCACTTTTAGATGGATGACAGTCTGTACCCAAACCACTCTTAGGACAACATTCAAGGCCTGCAATTCAATATTTCTGCTGGTTAAAAATCTTATGTATGATTATAACTAGGAAGCATGGACATTGATACAGGACACAACGCGGACACAGACACTATGACATGACAAAATTAAAAGTGTCGTGTTGTGCCTAATACAAGTGTACACTTTTCTGATACATATATGACTTCTTTTAAAGTGGCTGTGCTAAATAAGATTGTAACATAAAGAAGTAGCACTGCTAAATATTTACATAAGAGAGACATAGAGAGAACACTTACAATAGAGATGTAGTATACGCTTTTATTCTTTAGAATTAGATCATCTCTGAGCCATGGGTTTCTTGAGTTGGGATTTAGGAACCCCCAGTCCTTGACAAAATCCCAGTATAATTGATAAAGAGTGGCCACAACAGAAGTGATCAATACTACAGCAAACCATAGATGGTCATCTTGCTTGCCATATGTTAATCTAGCCCCAGCTGCCACCATGGCCGAAACATACTTCCCCATATTAGCCAAATGGTTCACATCAGAGTCATCAAACCACCTTCTTGTACACTTGTAACAACATTCATATAGCATAGGTTAGTTTCATAATGTAATGGAGTATATGCAGTATCAAAAAATTCAAGATAAAAACCTTGTTTTGGTTCTCCAAAGATGGTGTCATAATCAATTTGATATTTTACAGGATTTTTAAATCACTTTAGTACTCAGAACATGATTTCATTCTAATTTTATTCTTTTTGGGGTAATAAAATGATAAGAACATCATTTTTTGAAGATTAAAATCTATGGAGTTGAAACGAAATTGTACTCTCTGGTATTAAAATGTTAAATTATGTAAAGTATTAAATTGATATTAACACTGTCTTTTGAAGACTAGAATACAGTTTTTGTCCTGCTGGTCCCCAAATCTCCAAGGAGTTCATTACTTTCCATTCCTAGGTTGCAATGTCAAAACTGAAACTACAATGAGAAATGCTACTCACAGAATGTTCATTCACAAACTGTGCACAAACTACTAAAGTGACTTCATATGAGTTTGACAGAAGAAAATTTAAGTTGGGGCCAGTTATATTCATATATCACCTTAGTATTTTGTGCAAAATTTGTGAATAAAATTGAAGTAGCATTACTCAACTACCAAATATCACTTGGTATTTGAGACTTACCTGCAAAGCACGCCAATAATATGGCAAGAATGAGATGACATAAGTTATTTCCATGTAGAGCCTTCCAGAATGACAGGTATCAGGGTGGTGTGTATTGAAGATTCTAGCAAAGAAGTGGCAACCTGTGGTTTCCAAATGCCTTAACAATGGAATCTGTATCAATAACACATAATTGAATGTTAATTAGGATTCTTTATGAGAAGCAGAGTGGAAAAAGGACAACAACATAATCAAATTATGTGCTATATTAAGATCACCTGGCTAGTTAATTGGTCAGCCATAAAAAAATCTACCAGCAAAACCTGTAGAAATGATAAATTAGATCAAATAATGCAAGGTTGAGTTTTCTCCAGGTGTGACAGAACCTAGGAAGCATGGACATTGATACAGACACCATGAAATGACAAAATTTTGAAGTGTCTATATGTAAACATGGCTCCTTTTTTGAAGTTTCCATGCTTGATAGGGCAAAACAATGTATCTAATTGTTCCAAGGTATTAATGAGGGAGGTTTACCTTATAGAATGGAGAGCAGACAATGTTGCGAATAACACGAATGAAGCAGTAACGTGTGGGGCGATAAAATATGTCAAATGGGCAAAGGAGCAGGACTATGAAAGACTGCAAAATGGCAGTTCAGAATCAACACAGGTTAACTATCTATGAGTTCATTGAAACTTGAATGCTTGAAATTCTAAATAAATTTCTTGATTTTCAAGTTCATCTAGGTGTTTTTAGAGTTATTGTATGCTTGAGATTTTTTTTTTCCTCTGCTACTTTAAAAAATTCTAGAATGATGCTTTATAGTACCAGAGAAAAAAGTAAAATGTTATATGATATCGTTATTGAATATGATGTCTCTAAAGACACTAAAAAATAAATTACTCTGTATCTTAAACTAGAAGGAAAAATCAATATTCATTGGACTAACCAAAAGAAGAATTCCAGGAACGGCATCAACTTGGCTAGGAGAGAAGCCTGCAGCCCTTAGAAGGAGGTGTATGACCATTGCCCCAACCACAGCCGTCATGAAGGTGGTGCATATTAGAAAGGCATCACTGTGCTTGAGTGCCGTGCTTGGTAAGAAATCAAATATGAAATTGTAGTTGATTCTTGTACTCTTCCACATGAATAGGTTGCATCCATACATAAACAAGTGCAGACTTAACAATGCGAACACACTGCACAAAATCATTGTAACTATTGCTGCACTTATATTATATTTACTTTTCTCTTAAATTCATCTATCTCATGTAAAGGGATATGTTACGGTATCATCAATGTATGGTGTCACTTATAAGACAGCATGCATCATTGTTAGATGCACCTGTCTTTTTTCATCCAATGATGATCATGGTGTTTTGTTATTAGTGACACTATACATAAAATGTACCATAAAATTTTCCTCAAATAAATCTGATCAAGGGGTAGGCATTTTGAGCTTTATTTTAAATAAAATTTATCCAGCTCAAAGCTTTTAAAATTTGACAAAATTTAGGCTTATGATATGACCTCAAACTATACTTGAAGAATGGTGAAATTTTGTGGTCAGGCAAGATGGGGAGTTTAAGTGAGATTAATACGTAGAAGTTTTTATCTCATTTTCACCCTAATCAAGAACTTGACATTTATGTAATAATTACTAGTTATATAGTAGACATAGATTAGTAAGAGTCCATGTCATACTGTTTTGTCTACCTAATCCGTTTGTGTTGCGCATATTTTTCTAACTGGTGAAAATATCATTTGGCCATAGAATTGAAATTAGACCTAACCTTTAGGCAAGTTTTAGACAATAATTTATATACAGACAAGAAATCAGTCATTTGTGCAGTAAATTCAAATAGGAACAAGGTGAAGTAGCACCTGAAAACAGGGTAGACAGTTTCCATGTAATCTGGTTCTGTACTGGAGGAGAATATACCACACAAATGGGCCAAGATTGCGTATACACAAAACAAGGATGCAAAACAACCTGTAAGCAGCCCTGTA
>JASKGM010000001.1:10932983-10935483 GCA_034509205.1 Ceratonia siliqua | reverse complement strand
TCATATTTGATTAAAAAGACAAGCACCAGAAATGGCCACTAGTAAGCATTGAATATCTAAGTGCTCTTTATGCATTCATACTTCATTGGGCATAATAAATTATGTTTGTTTACAGCTTCATTATTGTGCCAAACATCCCACCATTGTGATTATTCTAATGCTAAATAGGAGATGCACTATCAGTCAAAACATGGGTTTAAACTAAAGAGGGGAAAGGGAAAAGTAGTGGTTATATATGTCACTATCTTCAATATCTTTAGTTCTTGTGTTATGAGTCACAAAATAGTTGGGGTTGGAAATTAGGTTTGATTCAATCGGGAGTAAATGGAGATAACTGTTAAGATTCTCACAAACTTCATGGGAGAAAACTTGGTCTTCATATGCAAATTAGTTTGAAGCATGATGACTATATAATGAGACAAAGCACTATATTAATTCTTGGCAAACTTTACTTTCCTAATTCTCATTTGTCTATATTCTTCCAAAATATGTGAATGCATATGAACCTAGAGTGCCACGTACAAGCAACATTTCCTATGCATATATACCCAAAATGTAACTAACTAAAGAATCAATATATATAATGCCACAAATCATCATCAGAGACTAGTTCATGAGCTGATTAATTAGGGATGAAAGTTTAAGAAAAGAATCGCAAATTTGATAATTTTTTATAGGACTCAAAATCTTTTTTGTTTATAAAAAGACATTTGATTCTTTTATAAATGTGTGAATATATCAACTTATCTTTATTTTTTAATTACCTACTATATTAGTATTAAGATAAATTAATATTTTTGTATCTTTATAAGAAAAATGAATGTTATTTTAAAAACAAAAAGTTGAACATTATATTACCAAACATTGATGAGTTAGGTAATTTACTTTTTTTATATAAAAAAGTAATGTCACAAATTCATTTTTAATATATTTACAGAGTTTTATATTACAGTCACGGTCTCAAATACATTTACAGTGTTTGTTACAAATTGAAAAATAATGCAATCTTTACTAAGCGTGTAATTATAGATTTGATGATATGTTTACGAAATGTACCATAACACCAATATTATATAGTTTTATGTGAAATGAGGAAATATTTGAAGCATTACCTTGTCAAATTTCTTGAGTATCTTAGAAAAAGCTACCATATTCAATGAGCTGCCAAAATGAGAAATTTGATTAGAAATTACTCAATCAAGGATAATATACTTATAGTAATTGGAAAAGATCCTATAATTCACCATTCAATGAAACATTATATATTCCGTAAAGAAATGTAAATTCACATGCAATTGCGTGACCAAAGGAGTGAAACACTTTGGATTTTATAATACGTAATAATGATTTCACATAGTTAAGGTATAGATAAATTTCAGACTAACCGTTAGTTTTTTCAAACTAGTGAAATCCTAGCTGACATGTGATCACTGGCCTCTTCCCCTCGTCAGCCTTATTATAATGGGTAAAATGGTTCAACATACTCCAGCAAAAGAGGCATTTTATATACCACTTCTTTTTTTTCTTTTTTTTATCTAACTTTTTCAAAGGTTGCTTTCGCAAATAATTTTGTCAAAGATAACGCCTTTAAATAAAAGTTCTTGATATCACACTTTTAAGTGATTGGTAATTGTTTTAAATGTGTGCATATATATCTTTATTGATTTGTAATATATATATAGACACACACATACCTATTACTAATTTCCATATATCTTTAATTTTAATTCATTTTAATTTATTGATTTCAGAAACTTTATTATTATTATTATTATTATTATTATTATTATTATTATTATTATTATTATCATCTTGTAATTTATAATCTTTATAAGCATATTTTCTAGTTATAATATTTTGTCTAAAAAAGGGGTATAGCATTTCTAATTTTTTATTAGTAGGAATGCAAAGGTTACCTTTATTGATATTTTATTGAAGGCTATGTCAAAATTAAGGATCCAGAATGAAAAATTAAAAAAAAATGATGGAAAAGCCTTTAATTATTTAATTTGGGATAAAATTAAAAGGGACAATAAAAAAAAAGGAAAAGAGGAACAAAGAAACATAAAAACAAAATCTTCAATTTGATTTTGTTCACCTCTATTTGAAGTGCGGATGGATGGGTGGGTGGTGTCAGGTGTGGCATTTCACACTAGCTTTAGATCCTTATAGAAACGTCTTGGCCTATATAACCCAACCATCACACCAACCTTCATTTGTTTTTATCTACCCAAAATCTTACGTGGTGTTGTGAATAGCCATGCAACTCACTTATCCCTCTGTCTCTCATTCTAATTTAGGCTTAGATATAATTGACTAATCAACAATACTACTCTCTTCCTTTTCTTTTGGGAAAATGATTTATTATATTTTATAAGTAGTGCTGTCAAACGGGGCGGGTCGGGTTGGCCCGCCTCGTTTTGACCATAACCCGCCCCTTAAACGGGGCGGGGCGGGCCAGCTCGCCAATTTGGCGGGCTGGAATATACCAACCCGCCAA
>JASKGM010000001.1:10914212-10925414 GCA_034509205.1 Ceratonia siliqua | reverse complement strand
ATAGTATATATAAATTTATTATATTTTATAAGATTATTCTACTAAAAAATTGAAATAAATAAAATTTTGATAAAAAACTAGATGTATATTTGTTGCAATTAAAGTGTGAATATATATACTATAGTTGTATTCAGGATTGGTTAAAATTTTATAATTATATTTTATAAAACATTATTAATAAATATTTATTTATTTAAATTATTTACTAACTAACCGATAAATATATTATGGCAAATTAATCATCAACTTTAATTATTAAGAGTACGAAGTAAAGCAATTTTGAAACTTTTAATTTCTAACAGAGATGGTAATTTATTAAACATTATAAATAATGTTATTTATAAGAAAATCTTTCATAAACTAAATTAAGTTCATATAAGTGTTATCTTTTAGTAATTTCAAATGATTGATTATTATTTTACTTTATTGTTTTCTTTTTGTTAATCTCAATTATTAATTAGTACAACTGTGCATTGCACGAGTTCTTCACTAATAAAAATACTATTCTAAAATACAATGTTTCTAAAGGGAATTGACCGCAATTTACTCTAAAATGTACATTACCCCCAAAAATAGAATAATGTAAGTTACATAACTCCGGAGCAAGGAACTAAATTTCGTGTGTTTCGGTCGAAATGCACAAAATATATAATTAATATTATTTGAATGAGAATATAATTATTCAATATTATATTATCTATATTATTATTATTATGTTAATCCTTTATAGTTGAAAAAAAAATTATTGTTTAAACTTATTCGAAACGTTCTTTAAAAATTCTCTCGTTTTTACAAAATTTTCGAAATGTTCGAAATATTTCCGTTTCTTAAGTCGCAGAAACGGTACCTCAAAACGAAATTTAATACTTTGCTCCGGAGTTTGCCACTATATTTGCATGTAATTGGCTCCACCATAATTGAATTCGAATGCAGTTAATTGAATTCAAATAGAACAAACGTAAATTTGTGTGGAATGCTGCATAGTTTGTGTAAATATCACTACTCAAAATAATCAAAAGATATGTGGTCACTGTATGGTTAAAGAATAGGGCCAACTTAAGTTTATGGAGGATTTGAATTCCATATAAACAAATGTATGTACACAAACCTTTCAAAAGAACTTTGTATAGCTAATCAGATTCTGGAGCATGTCTTGTTGCATGCCCTTTGATAATCTAATTGAACTTCTCTGTTCCTTCTCAGTGTTTAATCCGAGCGAGCTTTATCTAATTCTTCTTCAATCAGCTTTAATGTTCGAAGCATTGAGCCCCGTTAGGGTACTGCATTCACATAGGCGTCAGGACTCCTCAAAATCACGACCTTTGATTTTGTACATCTTGAGGAAAATTTCTCATGTTGCCGAATGTAAATTATCATCTTCATCTTCACTGTCATTTTCACTCTCATATGTTGCAGGATATGCCTCATCTCCTTCCTCGTTATCTCCCTAAAAGGAAAGAAGATATTGCCTCAAATTTTTCTAAAAGAAAAGTAAGAGTATATGTAAGCCACTAGGTGTGGTCTAGTGGTGAGGGAGCTGAGTAGTTTGTAGGAAATTTTAGGTTCAAACCTCTCTGCCACTATTTGTACTGAAAAGAAAAAAATGAGAGTATATGTGGAGAGAAATTCTTAGGGCTTGTTAGGGAGTTTTGATGAGAATGGAGTGGAGTGGTCATTAATGGAGCGGGGCGGGATGGAATGAAGTGGGAAGGAGAGAGTAATCACCCCATTCTTTGGATGTTTAATGAGAAAAGGAATGGTAGTCTCCTTCCCATTATTTGGAAGTTGCAATAGTCATTAATGGAGTGGGGTAATTCTTTTTCAATATTACCCTATACATTATTTCTTTCAATGTATAATAAGGGTAAAGTAGTAATTAATTAAATAAATAAATAACCCAAACTATCCCAAACCCCCAATTTGGAGGGGTTTGAAAATTGAATCATGGAATAGGTTGGAGGGGTTGGTAACCCATCCTAACCCACTCCGCTCCATTAATGAAAAAATATCCAAACAATGATTTTGGTCTTCTTCCCACCCCACTCCATCTTTTCCCACTCCATTCCATCCTCCCAAACAAGTCCTTAGTTCACCTATTTCTGATAAACTGAGTCTACTTACAAATTTCTCATATAAGGGATATTTTAGCAATTATATAGCAGAGAACAATGATGACTACACACGTGTGTGTGAAGGGGGGAGGGTCAGAGAGAGAGAGACAAACCTCAGTATCCTCGTCATCAGTAGGACAAGCATAATCTAATTTGTCATACAATGCTTCGTCTCCTCGGTCCTTTACATTGTCCATTTGTTCCTTATGAAAAGTGAAACAAGCCAAATGAGATGTGGGAGCAAACAGAGATTGCCATAAAAGAAACAACTTGACTTGCACTAAGAGATGCTAGAAGTATATGAAGATCAGAGAGCCCATACTATTTCGCATCTTATTTTCTCCACTTTACTTTGCAGAGCTGAAATATGGTTTAAGAGCGCCTGTTATCAACAGAAAGAGAGAGCAAGGGTTATTAAAAAAAAAAAAACTTTGCATGCAACCAACTCGTGCATGGTGCATGGTGCATGTGCCCATATACACATAAACAAAGAGTAAGAGATGGAGGAATAGATAGATAGATAGATAGATAAATAGGACAGGGGATGTTTAATAAAATAGCACCAACAGTCACCTGGCACACCAGCAACTTCATCAAGGCACAGCGGAGTTAGAGCTACAAAAAATTTGCTTTCTGGGGTTTTCAGCTTTTAGGAGGAGGAGGAGGCAAGTATAAATTTTAAATTAAATAGATCTGGCCCCAATCCAGTAACTCTGCCAACCAGACATTAAGTATTCATAGAATTTTTGAGGTTGTGGTGCAGTACATATTTAAATGCTTGTGACACCTATATTTATCTACAAATCGTGAAAGGCATGAAGATTGATACTATAAAATACAAGGTTGTAAAGATACCTCGCGTCTTTGGAGCTCAATTGAACGTGCCAGTGCTTTTCTCTTCGTCAAAAGATTCTTTGGCCTCAATGTTGAAGGTCGCTGATAGTCCTTTCCCCGATATACAATTACAGCATATCCTTTTGACACTTTGTCTACCGAAACCAAAACACCTCCACTCTCAGCTTCAAGTGCTAATGCAACTTTTCTTACCTGTTCAAAGGTTTTAGCCTTTACCATTATCTTGACCAGTTCTCGGTACTTCCAGTGCAAGTGCATGTTCTCAATAGTACCATCAAAAACTCCACGTCTACCTGAAATCATATATTAGATTCCCATAAACACCACATTACTACAGTAGCCTCAAATACAGCAAGGGTGTCTTTCCTAGGAGCTCTGTCTAAGCATTTTCAGTTCTTTTTGAAGCATATTATATCAGGGTGGGGATTTAAGGCCAGGGAAATTGGGGAGAGGAGCATACAGAAGATAGAGGTAAAGTGCAAATAGAGCCAATTTCTTGAGTATTTTTAGATTTCAGGACTAGATTCTCAAGTTATGAAATCCAATACTCAGATATTTCAATACCATATATCCAAATTATAAGTTAATTTTCCACAAAGATTTTTTCCCTCCCACCCATCTCTAGTGGCAAAGCGAACCAATAAGGTCCAAATGGAAAGGTAAGAAAAACATTTTTTCCAGATAGAGCTATACCAAGAAGTAAGAAAGCTTTCATCCGCAATCCTAACTTGCGAAACATAAATCTCTCTTCATCAGTTATGCTTTCAGGGTCTGCTTGGTGTTCTGATGGCTTCAAAAACTCCTCCACCTTATTTAAGGCTCGTTCAGCTCTCATTAGCTTTCTTTCAGCCTGGCAAGCACAATTCTTGGGGTCAAAATCATGTAAATTCTGAAATGGCATCAGGAAATAACATCATCTCTTACACTGTAATGCTTCTTAATGCCTCAAGACTCAAGAATAAACCTAGCATGATGTTAGGAGGTAAAAGAAGAGAAGACAATAAGATAATCAATAGCTCCAGGAACAATAGCAATAAATACATAATATTTATAAGCGTTCATAATTTTAAGGGTTTACCAGAGAGTTTAATTACATGCATAAAAATTTAAAGCTAGTTCAACTGTAGCAATAAACTTCTTTTAGGCTTTTTGATCATGTGTGAATCTGTTCCTGATACAAAAGAAATAAAGAGCTTCTGTTTTTTTTCTTCATTCATATTCATAGATTAGTCTATTAAAAGGGGGACTGGACTCATCATGGTATAATGAGACACCCCTGATCCTTCACCTCCAATATGATTCTAAGTTGCTTTCTTCTGCTGGTCATAATATAAAAGGTGTAAATCTACACAAGGGAAAGTGTGTGCCTGATGATAATTAGTGAATTTAAAAGTTATTAATACTCTAACATTGCCCTTTTACTGCTGCTACCTGCTCCATTCTCACTATGACTACTTTTATACTGCTTCTATGTCCTCCACTTCACCAAACAGATATTGATACTCTAAAGCCACTCCCATTAGCTTTACCATATAAAAGGAAACTTCCTCTAATATATTATCAAACATTTCAGCCCAATTATTGGCCAAAAAAAACAAATTTCATGCCAATTCAGTAGTCTATACAAGGCCTACTCATTCAACACTCAAATTCTATTCTATAACATTTTAGTTTCATCAAACACCCTTAATGATTGATGAGATTTGTGCAGGATAATGAGAGATGAGAATTGTGCAGGATAATGAGAGACATCTAAAGTTAAAGATTTTAAAAAGACAGCAAGAGACTTCCTTGATTTATAAAACTTACAAAAGCAAGCTTCCCTTCTAGCTTTTTAACAAGTTTGGCATGATGTAGTAGTTCTACTTCCCTCATCACTTTTTCCTCAAGACGCTCATCCAGTCTCTTTCCCCACTTAGCATCTGCATCCAAAGTTTCCTCAAGAGTCCCAGTCATCCCTGATTGTGCCGATTTGTCAATAATTTGTACAACCAATGCAGATGCTCTCAAACGTGCCTGCTCCTCCTCATCTTGCATTGCTTTTCCCAATCTTTCCCTTTCCAGCAAGGCTTGAGTGACATCTGCTGATAAAAAATTCTTTCCTCGATAGAAGACAAGGAAGTCTTTATTTCTGGATAGCAATGTACCCCCAGTCAATTTCTGCGGTCAGCAATAAAAATAATTATGCATTCATCAAATCATCAACTTTGTACCTTAAAAAGAAACAAATAAATATAAAAAACAACCTTATGACTTTAGTTTTAGTAAATATCTACAACTATATAAGGATATTTGAAGGAAGCAATTTCTATCTAACACTAAGCTGATAAAAAATCTCACGGACTTCCATTATTATGTTAATCTTCATTATCTAGTTCATCACAGTCACAATGTTACATTCAGATTGCTGACAATCCATATTTGCCAATATCCCCAACTATATAGTGCAACGCCAGTATTGGAAGTGACAAATTTAAAGAATAAGAAAGCATATTGTATCTATCTTGTGCATCATAAGCATTTTTGCACTTGCACTTACAGATAACTCTATCTTCTGCTTTAAATTGATCAAGTAAGATCCCTCGAAAGGGATGCATAAAATAAGTGATGCCAAGCAATAGATTGCAGGAAATAAATGGCCTTCACTCCACATATATCATTAATGACTTAAATTCAAACCCTAATCCATACCATTTTAATTGGAAAATGAATAATAAAATAGAAATATAATATACAATTAGAACCTTCAACTTTATAAAATAATCCATGTCAAATCCCCTTTCCAAAAGAATTTTCATGTGATGTACCAAAAAAACAACAAATATTCACGAGTTAGGCCAGCTAACCAGCCTAATTAGGCCTTTATATTAGGGCAAACAAACTGAATGACTGATATCTCTCACCAGAGAAATATCACTATATGCTTATATATAGTAAGAAGAAAAAACTGTGGTCTATTCATTTTGGGAACTTCTAAATGAGCAAGTACATCTTTAATGCCAATAGGCCTGGTTTCCACCCATATTTTTTGAAGATTGCAGATGTGGGTAACAATAACACACAACATAATCACTGTCGTAGGAATACAAAACTGAATAGTTTGATCAAATGAACTGATGTATCACGGCAATGAGGTTATTTAGTAGCCAAAAAACTTGGGTTTTGAGGGTGAATCAAAGCTAGAAAAGTTGTGGGTTGAAGGTTCGTCGGTGGCTTGTTAAGGGATGGGCAATATGCAGACAACAGAGTGTGGTTTTGGGGTTAGTTTAATGGCAGTTTGGGTGCTGTGTATGTTACCTCCGGAAATGATGCAGAAGCATTCACTCTTTCCTGTTATTGGTTTATATGTTCTGTTATTTTACTATTTTCTGTTCTGTTAGTTTGTTGTTATGTTTATGTGTATTTGCTGTTAGTTGGCTCGTGGGTATCATGTGACCAACTCTGTTTCTCTAGCTGGTCCCGATATAGGGGATTCAGGGCTTGTTGCATGTAGTTTTGAGAAATATACTTCGGAAGGAAGTCAGAGAAGTGTGCTCTGCGAAGACCTAGTCTTCATCTCTTTTGTTTCTTCCTTGTTGTTTGGTTGTTTGTCTTTGTTTGTCCCTTATTTCCCCCACACCCCCATTAGGAAATAAGGTTTTGGATTTGATATGCTTAGGTAAAATCAAGTGAGGAACAATTAAGGCTTTGTAGGATGAATTTTTAATCATGTCTGACAAATAAATTCAGTAAGGACAGTAGGAAACTAACAAAAACATAGTAGAAATTGAGAAGAAGAAAATAACTTAGAAATCACACCTAGGGTTTGATAAATTACAACTATGGTTTAATAGCATCACACAAGCAAGAAGAGAGAAATTTACTGGCATTATTCATAAACTTGATCATTCTATGTAAAAGAAAGCATTTCAAAGACCTTCTACAACTTGTTTCGCAAGAATTAGGAATAAACCCTATTATTATATGATAGAACCCCTGTGATAACAAGGGTATACGAGAGAAGAAAGAATAAGAAGAAAGGGCAACTTAAGTTTCAAAGGGAAGTTAGGCAACAATTACAGGAAGGATGGTTGAGGAAACATAAAACCAGTTGCGTTAAAGAGAGAGACATTCTGTCATTTTGATCAGGAAATTGCAAAGAGTGGCTAGCATACTCAAGAATGCTAGAGGGTGTTCTATCTTGTGTTGTTTAACTAGTTATCTTACTGTGAGTGAATGTGAGATTGTGTAGTTTGTCTTTTATGTATTTGTACTGGTGTGTTGCTGTTTGAGTGAAGTATTCTGTTTCTGGTGTGTTTGTACTGTTGTAAGACAATATTATCATAATTATCAGTTGTATTCTCTTTTAAATTCTTTACTGGTGCATTGGTTCCTATCATTATATAATAATAAGGATTGAGACTCTTTACTATTACTAAAACCATAAGGAAAACTTGGATATCAAAACAGAACTCAATAACACCTTAATAAATGTGACCTTGTAGGATCTTTTAAATATTGCAATCAGCCCATAATCACAAGTAAACCAGAATATTGAACCAACTTGATCTTTAAACTATGGGAATATGGCTTTCTTGATGCTAGTGTATATGCGTCATGAACCATGTGGTTTTGTTTGTTGAGCATTTATTTTGTCAGAAGAAGAGGCAATCTCTATTTGCTGGAGGGTGCTTCTTCACCTGAACTTTGTACCATGTTATTTTATTTATACAAAATAAAAGCACTATCTCCTCTGATAAAAGTTTACAACCAGATTGGACTGCATGGACACAAACTAAGAAGCTCTTTTTTTTTTATTACTTCATATATCACAGTGATACCAACAAAAATAGAATTTGTGGGTCATTAGTGACGTTGTCATAAAAGAAGGAGACGAAGGAAGTGGAGGAACACTGGGTGGTGTTAGGGATAACAAACGGGACTTGAAACAGAAAATAGTTACTATTATTTATTAAAATTTTCTTTTATTGAATTAAGTCAATATAATGAAATATTGATTTTCTTATCATACGGCAAGGGGTATTAATCAGAGGGAATAATATAATCAAACCCTCAAGCACCATGGTTTCATGCTCTTAAAGTATAATGTCAGCCCAATCGATGCTGCTAGGAAAACATGCACATATTCCAAACATAGAAGGAAAAGTTACCCATCAGCAACTGCCATGCCAGTTCTGAATTTAGGTGAATAAAACTTAAGAAGTAAAAGGGAAGCTATCAGGTAGATCAACAGAAATTATCAATGAAGTCATAAAAGGTATGATTTATCACCTTGATCTCTTCTGCCATTCTCTCACTGGTAGTCAGCTGCACACCACGTTTGAGGGCAATCTTTGAAATTGAACTTTTTTCCCACAATTTAGTCACGGCCGCGGCTAAACCTTGAAGCTGTCTGTTTCTACCTACATACAATAAAGTAATACAAAATAAAAATAAAATTCTATATTACATGTGCAATAAGGGAAACAATAATGCACCTAATGCAAAATGTGGAGGAAGGGTCCTAGCAATCCTTCGTAGATCAGTTGCCTCCTTTAAACCAAGTGAAGATCTCACACCGTAAGGAAGAACTCTAAAGGGAGGTTGGTAACCAGGAACAATTGCAGGAAGCATATCTGCATCCACAGGGAGTGGATCACATCCAGGCCAGTCTGTGTACCTAGGACCCAGAATATCCAATAATTTGTCTACTTCATCTTCATATTTGACTTCTGGTAGTGATTCTCTTTCCTTCTTCTCATTGGTAGTTTCCAAGTCATCTAACCTCGCATTCAACCCAGTGTTAGAAGCAAAGTCAAAATGTTTCCCAACAACATTATTCGAAGGTGCTGGTAAAATGTTTGAAGAACCCTCGCTTTTCTTATATATCCATTTGTTCTGTTGTTCTGAAGGAACCTCATAGCTCACACCCCTGTATAAGGAAACAGAGCTTCCAGATCTCCAAATCACCAGACCACCAGTTTTTCTCTGAACATAATTTTAAAAATCAACAAGAAAACAGCAAAGGTTACTAATGGTAAAAGAAGGAGGTATGCAAAGAAACTTAACAACTGGATTCTAGTTATATCAAAGTATACATCCTAGTATATTTTCAGAATGATAGTTTACACAATCATTTTAGACACTAAAAGCAAGAAAATATAGCAAGGGCAATCCAAAAGTTATAATCAAACAGCATTCAACTCGATCCCTATAAATAATGTGGGCTCTTCTGAAAAGTTTTTTGATTGAGGAAAAGGGTTTCCAAGTTCATCAGTTTAATTGTTGTTCAACGTTCGTTTCCATTTGGTTTTTTATTTTTTTGGATGTTGTGGTCAAAGGTAGGCCATCTATGCCAGGACTAGGGTATTCATAAAGAATTTCTTGCAGCCTGGCCTCAAGAAATTGGCAAAACTAGGATTCAAACATATGACAGTACATCCAACCACACATCACAAACTCACCTCCACCGCTAAGCCAATTGCTTCAGGTTTCAATTTGCTTCTTTTTATTACATATAGATATAGATCTCACAAATTTTGGTAATAAAAACAAAAGATTTTAAGATGTTGTATGCACATAAAGCTAAGGCTAGAAACCAAACCTCCAGTATCTCATGCATCCTCTTCATGTTAAGTGCAGAAGCACCTTCAAATTTCAGCCTCACAATCTCTGATGTCTTCCACCTCTCGTGAATCATGTCTACAACAGCTTGAGTAACTCCACCACCCCCAATTCTTGTCTTATGCTTCTTCTGAAATGTTAAATTCATCAGCCTCCTCAATTCTGACTCAGGAAGAGTCAGTTCTGCCAAAGACGTCTTGCTTCTGCTCCTCTCAGAATTTCTTGCTTCTTCTTTCACCACCGGCTTCTCCCATGGAAACCTTACCTCCCCATCAGCTCCAAAATTGCCTACCCCGAATGGAGATTCTGGTGAGAACCCACCTCGTGTATTCGGCAGGATTCCTTCCTCCACGTAGAAGATATCCTCTACAGACCCTTTTTCTATTACTGTCTCCGTTGTTCTGTCTTGCTTCTCGATACCATCATCAACATACCCAAATTTCTTCAATTTCTCCACAATCCTCTCCATCGTACTACCACCCCCACCGCCACTACCGTCACCACTACCACTATTTCTATCACTCTTTACAAAACCCAAATTTGATGGATGCCCATTTTCAGAATCCCGATAATCTACAACAGCACGAGGCGATTTTGGACGATTCTGTTGGTAGGGCTCATTCCATTTTTTCAACCAGCTGTGAGTACATAAATTCTTGGTATGGCTAGATTGAAAGATTGGGTTTTTCAACCTAACAAAACTTGTATTTCTCGAGGTTCTTAGTCCATTGATTGATTCATAAATAACCCAGTTTCGTGATGCATAGAAAGTTTGCTTGTCCAAATGAATTGATGAAGGGTACCTGAAGAAACGGAGGCAATGGAGTTTGGGGGAGCTTTGAAATGAGTCGAAGAATGATGCTGCTGGGTGAACAGCCATTACACAAACCAGAAATAACTGAACATAATCTTTGAGAAAGTTGTGAGAACCGGAATCCAGAAACAGAACTATATCATTTTAGATGTCCTTGGTGGAACTCAGAGGCCAGAAGGGGAGCAGCTTCTGCTGCTGCTGCTGCTGCTTGCTTCTCACCTTCGTTATCCTCGAGGGTGGCAAAATATCTACGGAAGAAGCTTTACTCCTGAGTTCGGTATAACTCCTGGCACAAATGCGTTTGCTCCTTAGCGGATAACTATTTTAATGAAGGGTCATTCTAAGCTACCGCTTAGATTTTTTACTTTTTTTTTTTAACTTTTTAATATTAATGAATTATTATTTATGTTATATATTTATATATAAATATTTTAAAATATTTTTATATTTTTTAAAATTTTTTATACTTATAAATAAATGATGTCAAAAAATTTATTGTGTATAATACAATAAAAATAAAAAAAAATTTTAAAAAATTTTAAAAAATTTTAAAAATTTCTCAAAAAATTATATAATCTAAACATTAATTAACTAATATTAAAAATTAAAAAATTAAAAATTAAAAATTAAAAAAACATATAATTTTGATGTCGAAAGTTATGGTTCACTATAGTGTTGTCCTTTAAAAAATAATAATAAATTCATAATTTTTTTTTTAACAAACAAGATCCTTAATTAGATCTAATATATTAAATAAAATTGATATTATATGTTATTTATTAATTTTTAGAAAAATTATTATTTGATGCGTATTAAAGC
>JASKGM010000001.1:10873548-10900592 GCA_034509205.1 Ceratonia siliqua | reverse complement strand
CTAAACACCCTTTCTTTTTGAGCTCTTCTGATTATCAACTTGATCCAGAAATTTTAATGCAACTTGTTCCACATCAAATGCCCAGACGAAAACGACCAGCATAACGAACCCAGAACTATGCAACAATCCTGGACACAACTTCAGACAGTTGCGACACTCCTCAGGTCACTACTGCATTTGCACAGGTCATGGTTCACTTTGCACAAACCATGCGCACTCTGTGAAAGAGAATGTAGAAGAAGGAGAAGGAGATGGGGAGAAGAAAGTGTGCTAGTTTTGGTGGATCAGTAACAGTGCTCTGATACCATGTAATGGGAAAGGGAAGAGAGGGAAAACAGAGAATGAAAACTGGAAAGAATAGCCATTCTACCATCCAGTCGGCTGGCTAAAAATGTATATACACATTTGGATATTTTACATATTCAAAAGACAGTTTTACCCTTGCTACATAATAATAATGACAGCTATGCCCTTAGCTCACTAACTGGAACCAACAGAAATATGGTCTAAGATAGGATAGAAACGTGATAGAACTTCTGGTAGTAATGGAAAAACAGCAACAATACAGTGGAAAATAACACTCAAACAGAAATAAACGCAAGAACACAATGGCAACAGATTGCCTCTTGCTCACAGGAAATGAAATGCAACACTCAAACGAAACAGAAATGGAACTGCAGTAGAGCTAACAGTAACTAGAACCTTCCTAGCTATATGGTCACTAGGTATCCCCCCTCCTAGCTATCGGGCACTAGGTATCCCCCCTCCTAGCTATCCCCCTTTTTTTCCACAATCTTTTTTGCCTCCTCTCTCAGCCCTTCCTCCTTTCTATTTAACTTACTTTCCCTGCTACCTGGCTTTCCATCCCACTACCCTGCCACCTGTCCCAACTTGTATCCTTGTAACTTCCTCATTTTCTCCCCCTTTTGCTCCTGATGTCCATCAATACACCCCCTTTTTCCCCTGGGGTTTATCATAATACAGATTCATATTTTTTGAATTGACATTTAGTCAGAGCTGCCAAGATGAGAAAGGGTGGTTACTAATGTTAACCTGTTACCTATTTTTTAAGATATGTTGCAGACAAAAACTATTTTCTTTGTGGCAAAATCCTGGAAAAACTTGAATCACATTTTAAAATATCCGTAGAGTTATCTTATTTATTGAAACTATTTTTGTTTTTTGTTTTTTTTATTATTATATAGAACTTGTCAGACTATAATTATGACCCATTAGTAAATATGGATATGCCTCTTCATGGCATGATTTAGTGAGGGCACTTGTATATTATGAGAGTAAGAAGAGCAAATACTAACCACTAGATCTTGCATGACTAGTCAAGATTAAAACACACTTAAAGTTCACATGATCACTTAGAAAAGTAAAATGGTTTTATATTTTAATCTTGATCATTCATGCAAGATCTAATGGTCAGGATTTGCTCTCACTAGATATGTATATGTCCGTTATAAATATGTGGCTTTTCTGTTCTGTTTTATGTTTCGTATGTTGATATATATTTGTCATATAAATTTATATATAGAATATTGTTATGCATTTGAATAATATGAATGAAGTATGTGATTGGTATCATAGGTGCCTTCTTGAACTTTTTTAGTACATACAAGTAAACTATTTTGTCAGGGTTTTGCCATTATTTCTGATGATATCATATGGAATTGGTTGACCAGGAAGGCCTTGCTGCAGTTTTTGGAAATGGATTATCAACAGCATGTGTTGTAAATATTGGTGCTCAGGTGGCATCAGTTATATGCATAGAGGTAAGTGCAATTTGTGTCATTTACCTTGTACTTCTCATAACACAACTCGTTTGACATTGACTTTGGTATAAAATATAATTGCAATATATGATATATTGGAATAAATATATAAAAGTTTGCTTGAATGTGAAGCAATAATGTGTCTATGGATTAGTAGTTCTATTATCCATTTATGCTACTCTTGTGACCCATGTATCACTATCTCACACCACCAAACGTTAGATTCATAACAACTATCATGGTCTTAACACCTATTGAAATATCCTGTTTTGTGATTTCCATGTTATCACTACTACCGTGTTCATGTAGTGACTGAGACCATATCTATCATCATGTACAGTGAGTAAACCAATATCACTGCTTACATCATTGCCAGTATAGCCATGAAATCCTCAATTTGTGGCATATTATTGATTAGTTTTTTTTGGTAACAATATTATTGATTATTTTAATATGGACAATAGTTGCCTGAATAATATTCTTGAATCTTGAAAATACTTAACATCTTCTCACAAAATTTGCATGCTTTGATTCTGTTGAACTTTTCATTTACTGGCCACAGGCACCATATTTAAGCTCTAGCATTTTCCTGAAGTTAACTATTGAATTGACTTCTCTCCCTGCTTGTCAGCAGTTCTTGATAAATAAAGAGATTATGACTGATTTTGGGGAATTAAGTTTCCATTCTTTTGATAGTCAACTGCCTCTTTTGTTGTTCAGGATGGAGGTGCTCTACCTTTAACTGAAAAGACTTTACCTTTTGGTGGTGAGGTACGAAACCTAGTTTCACACTTTTACTCACAATTGATCTTTCAGAATAGGTTGAAACTTGTTGAAATATGCAGGTATTGACGTGCTTAATACACCTCTTATTTGTTTTGTTTTTACCAAGCTTTTCTTTTGCTGTAGTTTAGCAACTGTCATATTATTTTACTCATAATTTTGTATAAACTATAGCGTAATTTAATTGGATGGTCTGGTTCCTATATGACAAGATATTTGAACCATTGCACTCATGATACAAGTACATATTACATATCATAGGGTTTAAAGTGCCTGCACTATGACAATTCTTCAGTTAGTGTTTAAGAGAGGTTAATTTGGAGAAGTAATCCAGGCAAGTTGTGTGTATTTATCTACAACTCTACATTGTTGTCTTCTGCAGGATACATGCTTCATATCATAATGCTTCTCTTCCCCTCCCATTCAGGGATCCCAATTTTCTTTTCTATCTTTTCTGGTGAACTAGAGCTTAAAATTGTCCGCCTTAGATGCATCATTTGTGGGACTGCAAATATTTCATTATTGATGCAGATAAGAAATTGTTTTAGTCTATATGCCTCCAGTTTTATATTCCTTAGTTCTAATTAATATGGAGAAGGCTACTTTATGATCTAGATCGCATTATTTCTGAATGAAGTAGAACTGATGGATATATCCTTTGCTTTTGGCCTCTCAGCTTATATAACCCGAGTTACAAGATAACTGTATATGGGACACAGACCCACAACTATTCACCACTATTGTTACATCTCTGCCAACCCCATAGGGGTCTAACAACCCAGGAACATTCATAGCTTCCCTTCTTTTTCATACCTCAAATCTTTAGCCAATAACAAATTTCTAACCACAAAAGCTGCTTGATGAGAAACCAGTGACCTAGCCTTATCAAAATAGGAATTCAGCTACTTACAGCAAGTAAATCCAGACAAGAAACTACCATCTTTTAGATCAAACTCTTGCAGTCTTCACCTTGATGCAATTTGCATGAATCATCACACTCTTTCATGCAAGCTTTAGTGCGTGCTTTGTATTTGCCAACCTTTAAGCAACAAAATAAAATCTGTGCATTATTCACTGTATATTCGATTGGGGGACCCAAACCTTGAGAGTCACTCCACCATCATCCTAATTAAAACTTTGCTGAACCAAAGCACAGCAAATTTTCGTTGTCACTTAATATATTGCTGCAAACCTAGCAAATCTTCCAAGTCATGTGGCTAAAGTCTGCAAGCCACTATATCGAACAACTTCAAATCACTACTTTAATGTAGCCACTGCAATCTGCATACCATACAAATCACATTGCTATTGTAATTGCTTCAAAGCCACTATACAAACATCAGTACTCATCCACATTGAACTATTGACAGCACCTCGAATGTTATTCTCCAAAAATTATGAACCTTGACACAGCAACCAAGCTTTGTTATCAATGTGAGCTCTGAAACCTTTGCGCCTCGTTAAATAATAATAAAAAAATCCTGATTATCATTTTGTGTTCTGATTCCCCTCTATGTGATCTATCTGCATTCTCTGTCTATTTGTTCGTGTAATTGTGTTCTTAATATAATTTTTGGAATTATATAGCTGACCTTATATTCTGTGTTCTAAATTTTGTGTTCTTTGATACTATCTAGTATTTTTACCATTTTTTGGTCAAATAATGACTTCAAACTTTCAGGATATATCAAGGTGCCTTCTCTGGACCCAGAGACATCACCAGAATTGGCCACAAATTCGCACAGATATTTTAACAAAACCTATAGATATGTTAATGTTAAATCGACTGAAAGAGACATATTGTGGAATCAAAGTGAGTTCTATTACTTTTATCTGTTTCAGCTGATAGACTACTTTATAATCCGTACCCCTTGTCACCAAGTTTGCAGACCTTTTCTAGAGTAGTTTAGACTTTAGAGCTCAAAGTTATTGTGCCCAACAAAGGACTTATAATTTGTACGTGGGTTTGCACCGCCATTGTGCTCCTGTGTGGATATGTTTTTCTGGTTTCAAAAGAATGAGAAAAGGAAAACAAAAAAGATAAAGATTGTTGAAATTTAGGCCTTAAGGTTAAATAAAAGGTTTAGAGGCTGAAGGAAAAGCCACACTCTCAGCCCTTATACCTTCCTTTATTTATAATACTATGAAATAGAGTTTAACTACAAGATAAACTCCTAGAGATAAGCTGAAATATAAAGTAATGAGTAATCTAATAACTAATAAAACTAGAAGAGTAATCTAATTAAAAAAGATAACGCTTAACAAAGATAAAGAGCAAGAAACAAAATTTATTGTGTCTTGTATGTAACAGGTGCAACATCTCAGTTTGCTTCTGCAATTCACCATGAAACATCTCTTTCCTGCCCCACATTGATGCCATATGTAGATGAGATCCTGAAAATTATTATTGTGAATGAAAATATTGTTTTCTAGTTTAGAAACGTGGATGTTATTTCAAGATCTGAATAAATACATTACGCTGTGAAGTTAGAATAGCCTGAGTTAGGACTTAATGTTAGAACACTTTTATACAATTGACCACTTTATATACTTGTCTCAACTCTAAAATTGGATTTATTTTACATGTGACTACTAATATGTACAAAATTCTAAATCTTCTTGGTGGTTCTTTATTGTTTCCAAAACATTTCAGGCATCTTTCGGTTATGTCTGGTTTATAATAAACAGAATAAGGTGGTAGTTTTTTATCTTCAATTTTGTCCCCAAAATATCCCTATCTGTTTTAAATTTTTTTTAATAAAACTAATAAAAATATAGGTTCATCAAACTAAATATTAAATTGACATTTCTGAATAACCACAACCTCATTTACTCTCTCAAACTTTATTCTTTCCAGTCTTATCTCCACTTTTTCTCCTAATTCCACTCATGTATGTGCTTGCCATTTAATAGTATCTAGAAAGCCAAATTACGATGTATTAGGACTAGGAATAATGCATTTAATGATTGACTGTAGGATATTGAATGTGTCTGATTACTGTAAAATATATCAAATATGGCTAATGCTTCTCCTCTATATGTTGACTTGCTTCCAAACTTGGATTCTTTTTCCTGTCTGTAGGAGGGGGAACTTGACGCTATCGCAGTGGTTCATTCCTATGAGGACGGAGCACCGGCTGGATCTCACAAGACAAGGCTCACTGCTCTTAATGTATGTCTCCTCTATTGATTTTTTCCTGCATTTATCCTCTTATTTTTGCCTTTGGACAATGCTGTGCTGGGACAGTGCTGATTATTATTGCATAGGTTCCTCCTATGGGGTTGTTCTATCCAATGCTTTTGGTTCCTGATGTGTATCCTCCTCCACCCCGCACCTGGTTAGTTTGTTCATCAAGTTCTTTTTCTTTGTGCTGTGAGCAAATTTGTAACAATTATATGTTTACACAACTATAGTGGTCTGCTTTGTTAGGTTTCACGACTACGAGGATATGTTAGAAGATACATGGCATATTGATTTTCCGCGAAGACCAGACATGTCAGATACTTTCTATCCCAATGTTAGTGTAGGATTACCCATGTGGGAGAGCTATCCAGTTTTTTCAACTAAGCCGAAGAAAGAAGAAAAAGTTGGCCTGGCAGAGGCTATCACCAACAGTATTCTTTCAGCCGGTAATCATTTATCATTTTCTCTGTTGTATATGATGAGATTTAAAGTCTTATACTGTTTAGTGCTGTATCCACAGGTCGCATAGACCTCCAGAGAAAATTATTTTGTAGCATACAATTGGTAAGTTTTAAACGTTGAGCTTGGTGTATTTGTGTTCTTAATTTTATTTTTTAATCAGAAGGAGTTGACTCATTTATCTGGTTTAGACTGGTGGCGTGGCTTTGACAAGTGGTCTGGTTCCTGCAGTGGAGGAAAGGTTTGTTTTAATTTTGTTTGGCTTTTGCAGAATTGACTGCCTAACAATTAGCTGAGTGGCTGTGAATATGATTGCCAATGTGCCAATGATAGTTCATGTAATGTATGTTCAGCAATGAATATAGTTCTTGAGAAATTTAAGAAAGTATTCCGTAATTAGGAAAATGTTATGGGATTAAAGTAATTATATGTAGTGCACCCAAAATAAAAGGTAGAACCGTAGAAGTGTCATTATGTAATCGTAGTATTAGTCTAAATAGTTAAATACAGGTTTAGGGATAATTATTATGTACATTATTTGAGAGTCTGTCAGTCAATATTTTGTTTTCTTTCATCTTTTTCTCTCTACCTTTTCACTCCATTTTTTCTCAACAATAGCCTATAGACTCTAGTGCCAAAATTTTGAAAATTGTCCCTACTCCTTTTGTTATTTGAATTTGGATTATATTTAAAGGAAAAAACTTAAAGTTACCAGCATCCTTTTTAGGAGTTCATTTTTGGTACGTTTGGGAGTACAGTACTCCTGAGCGCACTAAACATTTTCCCCCTTGTTAGTGTGACATTTTAAAATGTAAGAAGTGTGAAAAGTAGAGAGATAGAGAATTTCTGATGTGGGAATGTGTGTAAGTGAGTATTGTCACTTACTAAATCTTTGTATATATACAGAAAAAAGAGGCCAATGGGTCGATATATTACAAGACCTAACACTAAGTATATACAGGAAACTAACACTCCCCCTTAAACTGGAGCATATAAGTCATATGCACTAAGCTCATTACAAAGAAACCCAATACGAGAGCTTCTAAGAGACTTCGTAAACACATCCACTAGCTGATTTGCTGAGTTGACAAAACTAGTAGCCATGTAGCCTGATGAGATCTTTTTTCGCGAATAAAATGACAATTAACTTTAATGTGTTTAGTCTGCTCATTAAACACTGAATTAAAGGCGATATGTAAAGCTGCTTGGTTATCGCAAATGAGTTGCATCTGTTACTTCGCCAAACTTCAACTTTTGAAGAAATTGCTTCAACCATATGAGTTTACACGTGGCTAATGCCATGGCTCGATATTATTCAACCTCTGCACTCGACCTAACAACCACATTTTGTTTCTTACTCTTCTAGGATACCGAATTACCGCCAACAAGAACACAATATCTTGAAGTAGATAGCCTATCTGATGGAGATCTTGCCCAATCGGCGTTAGAATACCCGATGATTTGGGTATGACCGTTATTTTCATATAATAGCCCTTGACCTGGTACTCCTTTGATATATCTAAGGAGACGTATCACTGCATCTCAATGACTATCACACGGAGACTATAGGAATTGACTGACCACACTGACCGTAAAAGAAATATCTGGTCTAGTGATGGTGAGATAATTGAGTTTCCCAACCAGTCTTCGGTATTGACTAGGATATGCTAAGTGCTTTCCCTATCCTGGTAAAAGTTTAACATTCGGATCCATAGGAGTATCAATAGGTCGACAATCTAGCATGTCAGTCTCTTCAAGGATATCCAGTGCATATTGCCTTTTGGAGATAACAAAACCACCGTTAGATTGAGCTACCTTAATGCCAAGAAAATACTTAAAGCAACTCAAATTTTTATCCAGAAATTATGGAATAGATGAAACTTCAAATGAACAATGTCATCTTGAT
The DNA here is from genome assembly GCA_034509205.1 of Ceratonia siliqua. Taxonomy (NCBI): domain Eukaryota; kingdom Viridiplantae; phylum Streptophyta; class Magnoliopsida; order Fabales; family Fabaceae; genus Ceratonia; species Ceratonia siliqua. Next base: position 10,892,479 of record JASKGM010000001.1, on the reverse strand, counting down.
CATTCCTAGTGATGATTATATCATCTACGTACACCACCAAATAAATACGCTTGCCAGATGATGAATGGCAATAGAAAACATAATGAGCAGCCTTGCTGCGGATAATGCCAAACTCCTAAACAACAATACTAAATCTTCCAAACCAGGTACGTGGCGATAGTTTCAATCCATACAAGGAGCGACGAAGCCTACATAGAAGGTCAGACTCCCCCTGAGCAACAAATGCAGGTAATTGCTCCATATAAACTTCCTCCTAAAGTTCGCCATAGAAAAAAGCATTTTTGATGTCAAGTTGATAAAGAGGCCAGTCATGCATGGTAGTCATAGAAAGGAATAAGTGAATAGAGGCCATTTTAGCCACTGGAGAAAAAGTATTACTATAATCGAGCCCATAAATTTAAATATCGCCTTTAGCAACCAAACAGGCCTTCAGATGATCAACCTGTCCATTAGGGCCAACCTTGACAGTATAAACCCACCGGCAACCAACAAGAGATTTACCAGATAGTAAGGGGACTAAATCCCAAGTGCCATTAGAATGCAAAGCAGTCATCTCATCAACCATGACCTTACGCCACCCTGAATCTGAAAAGCCTCACAAGTAGTTTTAGGAATAGAAACAGTGGATAAAGAGGAGACACAAACATAATATGGTAAGGACAAACGATGATAAGCTAGAAAGGTATATATAGGATGAGGATTCCGAGTGGAACGATTCTCTTTCCAAAGAGGCAGAGGTGGCAGGTCCATGGTAGGTGGAGAAGTTGGCATAGGAGGCGAGTCATTGGGTGGATCAACAATGCCTGCAAGAAGATGAGGTTGTTGACAACGGTGGTATACCTGGAGGGGATGATTAGTGATCAGAGGTGGAGTGGACTCAGTAGAAGTAATAGGAGTTCCAAAATAAGGAACAGGAAGGGCATTAGAAATAACATGAAGCTTGATAGTAGTTGGTGAAAAAAAAGAGGAATACTCGAAGAAAGTCACATCTACAATGAGGAAATAACGCTGAGCATCAGGAGAATAATATCGATATCCTTTCTGAAGACGAGAATAACCGAGGAAGATATACTTGATGGACCGAGGAGAAAATTTGTCTTACCCAGGCTGTAAATTATGAACAAAACATATGCAGCCAAAGATACGAGGTGGGAAAACATAAAATTGCTGAGTTGGAAACAAAAGAGAGTGAGGAATTTCATGCTGAAACACTGAAGAAGGCATGCGGTTAATTAAAAAACATGCAGTAAGAACAACATTAGTCCAAAAATGAAAAGGAACATGATGATAAAGTAAGAGAATGCTAACAGTTTCAATAAGGTGTCGATTTTTACGTTCAACTATCCTATTTTGTTGAGGGGTATGAGCACAAGATGATTGATGAATAATACCTTACAAAGACATAAAGGTATTGAAAGGAGCAGAACAATATTCGCTGGCATTATTATTACGCCAAACACAAATGGAGGTATTAAATTGATTTTTGATTTTCGCATAAAATTCCTTAAAAATATCAAACAACTTAAAACAAGCTTTCATTAAAAATAGTCAAGTACAACAAGAATAGTCATCAATTAAAGTAACAAAATATTGAAATCCTAAAACAGAAGTGACATGACTAGGACCTTAGACATCAGAGTGAACAAGCTCAAAAGGGGTCAAAGCTCGATTATTGACACGCTTTAGAAATGAAGTGCGAGACTGTTTTCCAAGATGACACAACTCACATTCTAAAGCAGACAGACTCGAAAAACAGGGAACCATCTGGTGGAATTTGGATAGGCTAGGATATCCCAAACGACTGTGAAGAGTGGCAGGTGACTCAGGGGAAGTGTAAATAACTGGAGATGGGGGGTAAAGAGAGGTGATAGAGCCCTTAGGACTCACGCCCTACGCTAATCATCTGCCTCGTATCCTGCTTCTTCACAAGAACAGAATTATCAGCAAAAGTAACAAAACAATTAAAGGTACGAGTTAATCTACTGACAGAAATAAGATTAAAAGAACAGCCAGGACCATAAAGAACAAAATCCAAAGGCAGGGAAGGAATCAGTTGGGCTTGCCCAATGCCTTTAGCAATCGATTTGGAACCATTTGCTAGAGTAACAGAAGGGAAATAGCTAGAACTGATAATATGAGATAAAAGACGAGGGTTACTAGAGATGTGATCAGAAGCACCGAAATCTAGAACCCAGGGTCCGAGGGTAGGAGACCGAGCAAGGCAAGCAACGGAATTACCAGTATGGGCAAAGAAGGCAACAGATGTGGGTGGCTATTGAGTTGCAAGATAGCGAACATATTTTTCATAATAAACTCCAGTTAATACAAGAGAGGAGCCTGGTGGAGGCGATGATTGTCCAACTGATGGCTCAGGGACACCAGCAGTTTGAGCAACATCGGTAGTACGAGATGGACAACTATACAATGTATAACATTGGTCCTTAACATAGCCCCACCTATGACAATAACTGCATTTAGATCTTCCCTTCTGAGAATTATTCAGAGCAATATTATTTCGTCCTCCTTGTTCTCCCCTGGTGTTGGTTTATGACACCAACACTTTGGACTAAAGAACTGGCAAATAATGCTACCGGAGAAGAGATACAAAGCAGTTGAGCATAGACATCTCCTAGAGAGGGTATGTAGGATCAGCCTAAATTTGATCATGAACAAGGGTCAGGTCTGGGCGAATGGCAGTCAATCCCAGTACCATAAAGAATTGATCACGTTGCTCGAGCTACTTCCCAACAGTATGAGCAACAGGCATAAGTGAATTAAATTCTTCCTTCAAAGATTCAAGCCTGCCAATAAGTCAGACATATCTATATCCTATTGCTTCAGGGAAATCATGTTAGAAACAACTGTATAGAAACGCTGAATATCATTAGTATAAAGAGTTTTGGCCTTATTTCACTACTATTGACAATTTTTGTATGCCTTATAAATGGGATAAAGTTTAGGCTCAATAGACTGTCACAGTAAATTACATAAAAGGGCATTTGTCTTTTTAGCCCTCTCAGCCTTAGGTATTTGATCAACCTTGTTGGTTATGTGGAAAACGTGTGTTGATAATTTGGGCTGTAATTATGTAATTATATCCCCAATCCTCTCCCGTAATTTGCATTCCTTCCATGTATATAATTAGCATTTATTTCCTGCTTAGTTTTAGGAATAGATTGAGGATTTCTGGGAGTATAAATTCACTCTTCTGATTGTAAGTAAAACAACTGAGAATACTATTATCCTTTCTCACAATTTCTCTCAATTAGTTGATCTTCAACCCCTTGTCTCAAACCATAATTCAACCAACGCAACACAAGACATAATTGGCACTTGCAGAAAGTTTTTCAGTAGTAATAACAGAGGAAGAAGTGAAAACATGGGTGAAGTTATCTGATTTGCTGCCTAAAGTGACTGAAGAAGTGGAGCCTGACATGATTTGGAAGGAAGGCTGCTCTAAAAATCACGAAATAAGGTTGTAGAGAACTGAAAAAGCCTAAAATTGGTGAAAAAAGCAATCTGGGCAGCATAAGACAGAGGACGGAGTCATGTGGAGGCATGTGACTGGACGTCCAGTGACCAGATTCTAGGGAAAGGCTAGTGGGAGGGTGCTGATCACGATGGTGCCGGTGGTGTCTTCAAATATTCACCGGAGATGGCGGATCGGAGCTTCAAAGCTCTGTTGGACGGTAGACGAACGAGTTGTGCGTGGAGGTGATTTGGATGACGTCGTTCGGGGGTTATGTTAGCGGGAGCACTTCGAGCACAGTGGTATGGCCGAAATTGGCAACCGACACTGGGAAGGAGACGAACCAATTCTAACAGGTGTGACGGCCAGGGTTTTGGCCGTCATTGATACTCACCGAAAATTTAGGGTTTTCTCTCCCTAGGCTCTGGTACCATGTGAAAAGTAGAGAGATAGAGAGAGAATTCCTGATGTGAGAATGTGTGTAAGTGAGTATAGTCACTTACGCTTTGTATATATACAAGAAATAATGGACCAATGGGCTGATATATTACAAAGGCCTAACGCTAAATATATACATGAAACTAACAATAAGTATGGCTATAGAATCTGTCTTTGATATTTTATTAAAGATATTGAAAGGCAATTGCAATCTCATTGATTTGATGACCGTAAGTTTTGGATCCATATCAAAGTTTGTTTTTTGGTTTCCTGGGTTGTAATTCTGCATTAGATTTGTCTACTTCTTAAACATAATTCTATTTGTCCTTGTCCATTTGTTAAGAGAACTGTACAGTGGTGGTCTTCAGGAACCCTGAAGGACATAGTTTATTTCTGCATTCTACTGTTTCCTGTTATTAGCAACAAGAAAAGAAAATTGAGTTGTTCATGTTTTCATTTGCCTATAGCTAAAAGAAGCACCAAAAAGCTATGCTACTAGTTCTGTTTCTCATGTCAGATTTCAACACCCTATCTTCATGAATGATTATTATTATTCTATGGTGTTTAGTTGACGGACAAGTCTTGCAACCCTTCTGTTACAGGGTTTTACATGCCATTCCTCCAAATGAAGCAATTGATACTGTGGAGGTTAGTTTTCACATCCCATTTTGTATGTTATGGAATTAATGATTTATATTTAATTCATTAATTGTATTTAAATAATAGATTTATGCAAAATGTGATCAAGTGGCATCACATTATATACTGGACATTGTGACACCATATACTTATTCAGATATTGTATTAATTTGTATTTTTCCAAAATTATGTATCCATTTGTCCTGTGAAGTGGACCCCTGTAATGTTAGGCAAGCAGCTCTGTACTAGTTATTTCCTCTGTTTGATTAAAAGAGGTCAGTGCAAGCAATACTTGTAGATATGTATTTGATATCTACAAAATGTGTGAAATTAGCTTTTGCAGTATCTGCAGAAGAAACTGCTTTTTGAAAGAGAAAGTTCAGTAGATACTAGTTAATTCCATTACTGCAAGTTTCTTATGATGAGCTTCTGTTATCTTTTCTATTCTGAATGTGGTTCTTTCTGTAAAAAACTGTAAACATTCTACTTTTTCATTACATAATATCTCTTTGTATGTGTTACTTAGGTTTTACAATCAAGAACAAATCCAACTTTTGTGTCATGGAAAGGCGGGGCGGTATGTTTTGCACTTATCACTATCATGATTTACTTAATTTTTGGATTTTTTCTTGTTGATTATGAAGTTATTTTATTTGTCAATTCTGATTAAAAAACATATGTTCTTCACTATTTGTATGTGGAGGTTGTGAAAAATATGGCATTTGAAACTAGTGAAAAAGTAGGGTTGAAGGGAAGCGAAGCTGGACAGTTTTATGAGGAGAAGGTTACAATTATACTCCATTCATCCCTCTTATTATATCACACGTAGTTAGTATGTCTTTTGCAGATTCTTGGAGTACTTGATTTTGGTAGGGATGCTTGGATACATAGGGAGGATTGGATTCGCAATGGGATTCACATTGGAAGTGGCAGGAAATACAAGGATTCTTATTATCTTCAAGCTCAAGCTATGTGTTACATGAATTCTTAAAAGGCAGGTGGCACATCAATGACAATAATAGCAACAAGAGGAGATCTGTTTTAAGGTATCCAAAAATTTGAGAAATCTAAAAGCAAATGTAATCTGTCGAGCAGATTTGATTGTGGAACGAATTTCAACTTTATTTTATTATTACACAATTTTAATTATATGTATATATGTGTGTATCTTATGATATGTGTGATTTATTACAAGAGGTGAGAGTAGTTAATGATCATTGAATAAAAAATGAATGATTAAAATTAAAATACTCATTAAATATTACTAGCACATGTATTTTTAATGAGTAGTTACATAAGTAACACGTGTATTTTTAATAAGTATTTTAATTTTTAGTCATTCATTTTTATCCAATAATCATTAACTACTCATCTCACTTCTTATAATAGTATAATTGAGTCTTTATACTATTATTCAATTTTTAAGTATCATTTATCATTTATAGCTTGCCATTATAATATCGTTAATATTTTGCTTAATAGGATAACCTTGAAAAATTATTTTATGGACTTGGTCTATAATTTTTTTTATAAATCAAGAAAATAATGAATTGATACAAAGTATGTTAAAAGTGGGATTCATTCCGTAGTCATCTTCATCACCATGTAATTTTTTAAAGAAAATTTTTAGTAAACCTGCGTTACAAGTAAACTAATCCTATTATAAATAGGGGAACTTCTAAGCTATAGTGGATAGTAGTCATACTCTTGTCTTTGTTTTCATTTTTTTTAATTGCTTTCTTCTTTTATTTTTTTATTTTTATTTTTGGAATTTTTTTTACCTTTTTTAATTTTTTTCACTTTCTTTTGACCTTTTTTTTTTTAAGAATTATGTTCTAAATTTCTTTTGAATTATTTTTAAAATTTTTTTACTTCTTTTCTTAGAAAAAATTATAAACAAATAAAAAATAAAAAACATAGTTGGCGATGACCATATCGCATATGATAGTAAGGCTCATAAATAGGGATATGAATTTTATTTTATTACCAAGTAATAGGATGATATCCAGTTATTTGAATCGTAATTGTCCGTTCGTTTGGATGGCCATAATTAAGCCACATGGTCAAATTAATTTAATAAAAAAAATTTCTTCATTCTTTCCTTTCTCTATCTTCTCAATGCCAAAGCAAATCACTCCGGGCAACGGAGCAACCCCCACAACTTTCCTCTTTAGGGGTTAAGTTTCTCCTTGTATTACATCTTTTTCAGTTGCTTTATTTTTTTGGGATCTTCCAAGCTTTGAAGGTTGATTCGTTTTTTTTTTTTTTACCTGAGAATGAATACACGAAACACAAAAGCTGACTGATTCTAAATTGAAAATGAGACCTTACAATTTCAAGCTATGCAAATAAACATCATGAAATTATCAAGAGTTTTGAGATCATTGTGGATCTAGATCCCATCCAATTGATGCTCAATTGGATGGGGTGTAATTAGATCATAACTGTTCATTTATTTTTGGACTATCACGATGCATGGTATTTTTTTATTACATGTAATTAAAATAAAATGTATTGTGGTCGTCCAAAAATGAATGAACAGTTACAATTCATTCAACTGGATGGAATCCAAATCCTCATTTTGTAGTGATGTTTCTAGTGGGAATGGTGTGCGGGAGAGAAAGAGAGAGAGGAGAAGGGAAAGAGGAATTTTTTTATTTTTGTTAAATTAATTTGGCAAAGTGGCTTAATTGTGGCCATTCAAACGAACACCACAATTCAAGTAACCATATACCATCCTTTTACTAGGTAATAGGATGAGATACAGATCCCATAAATAGACATGTAAGCATGTTAAAAGTATATCCTACTAACAAGTGTGTCTAACATACTTACTTATTCATTTATGATTGAATTAATTTACTTATTTCTTGTAAACCATGCTTATCTCGTAATTTTTGTATTTGTAATTCACTTCCTACAAATTACTTACACCAAATAATAATTTACTCTATAATTAGTACAATATTTAAAGAGAAACTCTTGGATAGGATAAAAGAGGAGATTATACAAGATGTAGAGCCACTAGGTCCTTTATATTAGAATTATAATTTTGTATTGTCAAATTTGTGAATGTGTTGTATGGATGAAGTTGTGAGCAACCAACATAAGAATTTTTCATATTTAAATAGTTGTATGATGCATGGAAGATTTATATTTCAGGAAGTAGAAGGTGAAGAGTTGAAGGAAAACATTCGTAGAAGTTACAAATCAAATCTTACATACAATTATGGCTTTATGAGTTAATCTTAGAATGCCACACACTTCTGGATACAAAGGAAGAATTGACACAGATACGGGGACACGACACGATACGAGACATGGGACACGAAAAATTATGAAAAATGCAGGATACAACACGACATGTATATATATTTTTTCAAAATTATATATATAAACAAAATTTTAAATAGATTCATATTTTATCAAAATATTGAACATTTACATTATATTCCTTAACCAAAATAAGATATATGAACTTCACTTGTATAAAATATTAATATCTTCTCCAAAAATAAATACAATTATAAAGAATATAACCAAGTCATTCTAATCCATTACTTCACAAAAAAAAATTCAAGATATATCACCTATTTATTCTAATATATCTATTCCTTAATATATTTATTGCATCCAAGCAAAAAGATTAAACTCTAATTACTTTACTAATCAGTATAATGTTCTTGATTGACTTCAATAGCCTCTTCATCATAACTCTTATCCCAATCCTCAACGTAAAAATCATGGCCTCCATTTCTGATTCATCAAGTGAGAGGTTAGCAATATCAAGTTTCTCATAATCATCAAGCGATCTCATTGATCACCTGCAACATTTTACATATTGTTATTTCCTTGTTCATATTGTGGGTTTCTTCTAAAAATGAGCTAAAGATTGTTTATATTGTATGTGTCTTGTACCGATAGTGAATATGGTTTAAAAAAACTTTTTTTAAAAAAAAATGGAAAAATGACAAGCCTTGTCAGTCACGTGTTCGAGCAGAAAAAAATATTTTTTTATTCCGACACTTTCATACGCGTGTACAACACGTGTCGGCACTGTGTCCGTGTCCTAGGCGTGTCTATACTTCATAGGTACAAACTCTTCCTCATCTCTACATACACTTATCCTTTCCACTTCCTTCATGCCAACTCCTCCCCTAACCACATCGTAGCCTCCACCGAGCTCTCTAAACTATCGTGCGTTGAGTCCACAATACCCATCTTCGTCGCCTCTCCCGCCCCTCAACAGCACTTCCCGTACTGCTATCATCGACCCCACTTTCGACCTCATCATGGCGGTGAAGTAATCAGGAAGAGTTAACCCAAGTTCCACCTCCGGCATGCTTAGCACCCCTTTATCACTCCTCATGAGGATGTAGTCATGGCTGGTAGTTAGCAAGAATCTGGCGGTGGAGCCAGTCTCGAGCTGCAAACTGAGAGCCTGTAGCTTAGGCCTAGTGTAAATCAAAACCGTTAGAGAAAACCCTACTGTGAATGGTGGTGATGAGGGTGAAGGCAATGGTGGCTTGAGAGTTGATTTGGGAAAAAGGTCAAGAGGAGGGAGTGGATGAGGGCAGGGTCGAGGCGGTGATGGTTGTTGCCAATGAGAGTTAGTAAGGAGAGGGTGCAGTGCTTCTAAATGGTGCACATTTTATTTGATGATAGAGATTGAAAGAGATCAGTATTGAATGGCTTCTCAAATTTGATATGGGCTTAAATATAAAGTTGTTAACAAAAAAGGAAAGAAGAAAATACATTTTGATAATTATTTTTTCAATAAGTACATGTAATAATTTCGCATAATTGAAAATATTGATAATGGTATGGTTTGATACTTTCAAATTTACATTATAACTATCTTTTATTTTAGTTTGCAAGTTTGATTCTTGAGAAATGATAAAACCAGAAAAGTGCTTATAAAACATTTGGTAAATTTTTCCTTTTTTTTTTTTGGTAAATTACATTTTACCCTATATTGTATTTTGATTTGAAATCAATTTTTTTAAAAGAAAGATAAAAAAAATTTTTTTTTATAAAATACATTTTCTAATATTCTAATAAGAGTAACAAAAGTCCAAGAATGAATTAAAATTAGATTACTTTCATATAGCATATTTATTTCATTATCGTTTAATTCCTTCCTGAACAAGATTAAGGCCCCTATCTTCAAAGTTAAATGTAATGGTCTGATAGTAAATTATTGTGTAAACTTAATTTATTAAATTAATAAAAAATATATGTAATTTAAAATGGATCTCTAAAATTTTAAATAAGTTTTAATTTAGTTCAAATATTTTATTTATTTCAATTGATTCGTTCAATTTAATTTTTTAGTTGATTAAGTGTCTTTCTAATTTCTAACTCTATTTAAATAATAAAAGAAAATTGTTAAGGTGATTTCATCGTGGCCAACAAAGCTCAATTAATCTAATTTCTTGTCTACGTCACATAAATTAAAACTTAAACCTCCAAATATTAAGGGTTCCACCATTTTTTCTTTATAAATCATTTAGACGTTAAGATGGTTTTAATTTTTTCCCCTACCTTCCTTTTTCTTGTTCTCTTTTTGATCAAGTTGGGCCTCAAATGACTGTAACAAACTTGCAAGAAGATTCTCGGAGTCTAATTTTGGTTCTGCTTCTATAAAGCAAAGTATCACATTTCGTGCATATGTTGAAGAGGTTGTCGAAGGAATCCGGAAATGTGAAAATATAGAATGCCTTATATGATATCTATGCACCAACTTTGTTTACTTCCTGATATAAGTGTATATGCTGGTTGTATTAAGTTAAGAGAATAATAAAAACTGAGTATATTTTTTCGCCTCCCATTTCTTATCTTGGTATCAGAGCAGGCCGCCGTCGCTCGCCTGAATCATAGTCTCAGGTGCTTGTTATTGCGTCGTCTGAATCAAAGGTGCAGAGTAGCATCTTCATTGACCGAATCAAAGAGGCTCGAAGGTACATATTATCGTCTGTTTCTGCTGAGCTCGTTCTTGCTCTTTATTTCTGCTATGTTCGAAGTGCTGGTTCTTGCTATGGTCAAAGTACTCGTTCATACTTTCCAATATTTGAACTCTCTTGAAGTTGAATCGAAGGTACTGAGGTGTGTGCTCTTCAAATAACTCCATCACAGCCTGCATTTGATTCAGCATCAAAGCTTATCACCCAACTTCATCCTGATTTCATCGCAAATTGTAAGTATCACATTCGAGCTTTTGCTTTAGCATCATGACAAACAACAAATATGGAAAGGGCAAATCTGAAATCCTTGCACCCGTAAAACAAGTTCATTCTCATAGTTCACCATTCACTTCCAGTGTAACTTTAATTGAATCTAACTATGATCTATGGTCCCAAATCATGGAGATGCATATTGTTGGCAGAGAAAAATTAGAATACATCATAGGCACTACACCCATTCCTTAAAAAAAATGTTGAATCCTATGCAAAGTGGTATGTTGAAAATTAGAAGGTTAAAGGGTAGTTATTAACCTCTATGTCACCTGAAATTTTGAAAGATACATTAGATTGAGTACTGCAAGGGATATCTGGAGTGTCCTTGCAAAAGCTTTCTATGATGGGTCAGATGAATCTCAAATATTTGCTCTAATCAGCGGGCATTTTCTACCAAATAGTCTAGTCGTCCATTATCCACTTATTATGGAGACCTTGTAGAAATATTCTAGGAACTTGACCATCGTGACAAGATTGTAATGAAAGACCCTAATGATTTTATTGCCTATAAGAAATCCATTGAACGACTACATGTACACATTTTTCTGAATGGGTTAGATGCTAAGTTTGAGCATATTCGCAGTGAAATTCTTAGGAAGGATCCAGTCCTAGATCTTGAAGAAACTTATGCATATGTCCGTCGTGATTCTGTTTGCAGGTCAATTGTGGGTGTTGAAACTGATCATCTTGAACCCTCAGCCAGGGTAGTTCACCGAGAAAAAACCCACAAATTACAGCGATCTTCAAGGTCACAGAACTGTAGTTATGAGGGTGGTAATGCTAAATCTAAACGAATTTATACTCATTGTGGTGGAGCTAGACATATCAAAGACAGATGTTATGAGCTGATCGGGTACCCTAACTGATGGGATCCAGCAAAGGCACCCTGCCAAAAGAGCTCAAAGTCTAACTTTCATGCATCTGTAGCTGTAGCTGAGCCTTCCAACCCTACCCCTGCAACAGCCTCATCCTTCACTGCTACTTCAGGCACCTTTGGTAAGGTTCTTCATATTTCTGCTACTAATAGTAATAGTAAATGGATAATTGATCCAGGTACTACAGATCATATGACCTTTGACAGTGAATGTTTTCAAACCATGAAACCTTCCTTACAGCCCATAATGTCTACAGCTAATGGTAACCTATTTCCTGTGGTTGGAGAAGGCTTAATCACTATCACTGAAAACCTGAATTTAGACTCTGTCTTAGTTGTTCCTAAACTTAAACATAACTTATTGTCTGTTTCTCAAATTACTCTTGCATTGAACTGTGTTGTTATTTTTTGGCCTAACTTTTGTGTTTTTAAGAACATTTGAACTCGGAGGACAATTGGTTATGGTACTAAAAGAGGGAAACTCTATTATCTTGACTTGATGCTAGCAAGTTCCAATCAGTTAGCTCGCATGGATGATGAGACTAGTACCCCACAGAAGTCTGAAATTTGGTTATGGCATAGACGTTTAGGCCATCCATCTTTAGGTTATTTGAAGAAATTGTTTCCTAAGTTATTCTCTAAGTTAAGTATTTCAAATTTCAAGTGTAATGTTCGTGAATTGGCCAAAAACCACCGTGTTTCATTTCCAATTAGTATGAATAAAAGTTCGTTTCCATTTATGGTTATTCACTCTGATGTATGGGGTTTATCTTCTAGTTCTTCCCTTACTAGTGCCTGTTAGTTTGTTTCATTCATTGATGATCATACTCGCATGACTTGGATTTGTTTGATGAAACGTAAAAATGAAGTGAGTTCACTATTCCAAAAGTTTCATAAAATGATTACTACTTAGTATCAATCTAACATACAAGTTCTGTAAACTGATAATGATGGTGAATTTGTTAATTATGAAATGAAATAGTATCTTGACTTACATGGTATTACTCACTAGACTACTTGTTCGTACAGCCCTCAACAAAATGAGGTTACAGAGTGTAAGAACCGTCATATTCTTGAAGTTTTGTAGGCTTTCTTGTTTGGAGCCCATATGCCCACTAGTTACTGAGGTGAAGCCATGTTGACTACAGCTTATCTTATCAATCATACTCCTTTTAGTTCTCTGCAGTTTCAAATTCCTCTTGATGTTCTTCATAAGGCTATAAGTGCTCCCACAGTACCTAATATTCCTCTTAAAGTATTTAGATGTGTTGCCTTTGTACATATTCACAAACCTTTTAGGATTAGGTTAGACCCTCATGCTCTCAAATGTGTATTTATAGGTTGTGCCATCCATTAAAAGAGTTATCGATGTTATCACCCTCCTTCTTCAAACTGTATATTACTCTTGATGTTGTGTTTCATGAGCATGAAATGTATTATCCTGTATCTGAGTCTTCAACTCAGATGGAGAATCAAGTGGAAGTGGTGAACCCTTGGTTTCAAATGGTGAATGTTTAAATGGTGATGAATTATGTGATGCATTAGATGAGACAGATGAACTGGATGAGACTTGTCAAGATTCCTCTCCGATGTACCATCTGATCGTAACCAATTTCTTCTCTAAGCCGACTCTCCTGTCGAGCCTCAGGTAAACTTTGAACTTCACTTTAAAAATTACCTTCTAAAACAACCAGAGGAGTACCTAAAGTTACTTATGAGCATGATCTTACCTCTAACACCAAGTATCCCATTAGTTACTTCGTATCCTATCATAAACTGTTAAAAGAAAGTAAAGCCTTTGTGAATTAATTATCTGCTATTTCTATTCATAATAGTGTGCAAGAGGCCTTAAATGATCCTAGATGGAAAGCATCAATGAATGACAAAATAAGTTTTCTTCAAAAGAACTCAACCTGGGAAGTTGTCAACCTACCTGAAGGGAAGACTCTAGTTAGATGTAGGTGGGTCTACACTATTAAATACATAGCTAATACCTCCATTGAACGTTTCAAGGCAAGATTTGTTGCCATGGGATATACTCAAGCCTATGGTGTTGATTGTACAAAGACATTTACACCAGTGGCCAAGATCAATACTGTTTGTATTCTTATCTCTTTGACAGTGAATCTAGATTGGCCATTACATCAGTTTGATGTAAAAAAATGAGTTCTTTCATGAAGATCTCCAGAGAAAAAGTTTACATGGATTTACCCCATGGATTTAATGTTCGAACTCAGGGAAGTAAACAAGTCTATCAATTGAGAAAGTCTTTATATGGTTTGAAGTAGTCTCCTAGAGCATGGTTTGGAAGATTCACAAATTTCATGAAGTCTATTGGCTATAGACAAAGTAACTTAGATCATACACTCTTCTTCAAGCATAACAAAGCCCAAATCACTATTCTTATTGTGTATGTCGATGACATGGTAATAACTGGTAACACCCTGAAGAGCGAAAAACCTTGCAGGACCATCTTGCTCAAGAGTTTGAAATGAAAGATCTAGGTAAGTTGAAGTACTTCCTTGGGATTGAGGTGTCCAGGTCAAAGAGAGGTATTTTCTTGTCTCAACACAAATATACCTTAGACTTATTGAATGAAACTGGTATGACAAATTATAGCGTTCAAATTAAACTCATGTTAACAAAGAACGCTATCAAAGACTAGTTAGGAAATTAATGTATTTGGCTCACACTTGCTCTGATCTCGCCTATGTACTTAGTGTTGTTAGTCAGTCTATGCATTCACCTGGTGAAGAACATATGAATGTTGTTATGCATATCTTGCGTTATTTGAAATTTTCCCTAGGCAAAGGACTTATTTTTACAAAAAGAGATAATTTGAGTATTGTAGGGTACACAGATGCCGATTGGGCCGGATCTATTGAGAATAGACACTTCTTTGGGATATTTCACATTTGTCGATGGTAATTTAGTTACTTGGATAAGTAAAAAATAGGAAGTGGTAGCTAAGTGCAGTACTGAGGCTGAATATGGAGAGATGGCTCAAGCAATTTGTGAGCTATTGTGGATCAGAAACCTCTTGCAAGAGTTATTGTTTGAGTATCCCCATAATCTTGTTCAATATGATTGCACCAAACATGTTAAAGTGGATCGACACTTTATCAAGGAGAAATTGGAAGCAAAACTCATTGAAGTTCCGTACATACATTTGATCACAAGACCAACTTGTAGATGTTTTGACTAAGCTTGTATCCAGTCAAATTTTCAATAGGTGTCTTAGCAAATTGGGTATGAGTGATATCTATGCACCAATTTAATGGGGAGTGATATCTATGCAGCAACTTCGTTTACTTCCTGATATAAGTGGATATGCTGGTTGTATTAGGTTAAGAGAATAATAGAAACTGAGTATATTTTTTGGCCTCCCATTTCTTATCTCTATATGCATGGAGTCTGTAGATGAGAATGCCTACTTTCCAGCTGGAGGACCCCAGTGGGAGGTCCATGCCCACTCTGTCGCCAATTGCTCAAGAAAACTGATCTCATTACTTGTCCGTCAGAAACTCGGTTAAGGGTTGATGTTGAGAAGAACTGGAAGGAGTCTTCGAAGGCTTCAAAGCTTTTGGAATGCTTGAAAGGCATTCAGAAGTAAGACTCTGGTGGAAAAAGTACAGTCTTCAGCCAATGAACTGCATTTTCTGTGAGCGTGTTAATCTCTTCTGCAATGAATATCTAGGATCCATGGTGGAATCAAGCAATAATGAGAATTCATGGTATAGAACAAAAGCGGACTGTTGTTGTTAGAAGATTCATGGTCAAGGTAAGTTAATTTGTTTTTTCTCAAGCTAAATAGAAGACTAGAGTGTATATATCCATAATTTGACCAGAAAGTTCTCATGTTGGTTGAGTATTCCTATTCATTGTCACCCGCTGAGTGCTGAAAAGTGAAAACCCATTTACGCAAAAGAAAGTCACATAAAGGAAACCTTTCTTGTGAGTCAATTGTTCTGGATTGACTGAGTTTAGAATGTTTTAACAGCACTCACGTGCTCCCCCCAACTTTGTCCAACAGCGCCAGCCTAGTGGTTGGCGAAAAGTGCCTTTCATATCCTTATAATGAAGCAACAATGATGGCCCATTTCATCAAAAGTTGTTTAAGCAGTCAAATATTATGCTTTTCTCACATTATTATTATATGGGATTGATCTCTAACTCTCTCCAGTTCGTTGGGTCAAATTTGTCTGGGAAAGGCATTATTCTACATCTGTTAAACATGTCAAGTTTCCATTGAATAAACTAATTGGAAGATCGTGGGCATTGGTGAACTAACAGGACAGAGTGGAAGAAGGGATGCAACAAGTGCGGGACAAGAAGCAGGGGATGATATCCGGAGCCTTAACTGATGAGGAGGTCCGGTCTGCTAGGCTTCAAGAGCTCAAGATGCTCTTCCCATGAAATATGAATATAATCACTGAGTCTCTTTTTAAGTTAATTTCTAATGTCAATGAGACACATTTTGTAAAGGCTATTATTCTCCTTGATTATTAAGCCCAGCCCAAATTTGCATCCAAATCAAAGTAGGCTATTGGAAAAAGTTGAAGAAAAGATTAATATTTTAAATTTATAAAAAAATTTGATAATAACAATTTATAAAAATTAAACTAATTAAGTCTTTGATTTTTACTCTCTAAAAATTGTTTGGTGCATGAGTCATGCATCAATATTTTGATGTTTATTTGTGGTACATTAATATTTATAGAAAAAAGGAATTATTTAAAAGTGTTATTGGAGTATTGTATTCTTACCTAGTCTCAAAAGGGCCAAAATTTTCCATTGATGCTATAAGCATTACGACTTTTATATGGTGCTTAATGGCACCAATTGAAAATTTTAAGCCCACAGGGTACTGTTATTCTGTTTAAGAAAATTTGATGAAAAATTATGAGAATTTTATAATTTTGAATTTCTTATATTTATCAATTTTATAAACTAATCATATTGTATTGTATGATAATTTTAATTAAATGTACTTTAAAACATTATAATGTTTTATACTTTAATAATTTATATAGTAATATTTAAATTATAAAAAAAGTACCACTCCAACAAACGTTCTAGAGAGTGCAGAGGGACAACCTTAAATGATGCATTTGTTTAGTTGGTGTGATGATTATTATTCCTATACCAACAAATTTATATTTATCTTATATCTTTAGTATTAGTTATTAATTTAATTAAAATAATAATAATAATAACAAAATAATATGTATAAGAGAAAATATATAAATAATATATAAATAAATGAGTAATGAATGATAAGCCAGCTGTAGGGCCAATGTACAATAGAAGAAAGACACGTATTTATTTGATTGGAAAGAGAAAAGTAAACAAAATTTTTAAATAAACTTAATTTATAAAAATATTTATTAAGTTATATTTAACTATTAATATATTTAAGTTTTTATTTTTATTTTTAAAAATTAAAATTTGTATATTATTATTTTAAAAAAAATTTAAAAACAAGTTAAAAAAATTTTTAAAAAATAATTAAAACATAATGCTTAAGAAAATGTAAAAAAATTCAAGAAAATGTAAAAAAATATAAAAAAAACTTTAAAATTACAAAAAAATAATAAAAAATAAAAAATATTTATATATACTGACACATTTAAATATAATTTTAAAAAAACCTTATAAAAGATTTATAGATTAAACTAATTAAATTAACATAAACACATATTAAATGTGAGTTTTAATAAACAAAATCTACCTGTTTATGTGGTATTAACTTAATTAAAAAATTAAATTAACCTAAAATTTGTTGGGTAACAAAAGTGATGAGTAAGACGTAACATAGAGACGTAACATAGAACATTGTGGGGTGGGAAGAAAATATAGGTGTGCATGTTTTGTTAGGTCTGGAAGAGTTTAGAGAAGTTGTAGATTAGACGAGAATAGGAAGAGAAAAGGGATGGCACTTGGAGTGGGCGGTTTTTGTTTGTAATTTAGGGAAAGTGGGACCCAGTGGGATTATGATAATGGTAAAACGTCAAAAGAAATCAAAGAAAAGAGAAGGCGAGTTTAGTTACCAAATATTTTGTTATTATCCTTTGTTTGTGCCTATCTTTGACTGCCATCCCTTTTTTTTCAGAATTTTGAACTTCACAATAACTTATTCATTTGGCCTCGCTTCCTTTTCTCATCTGAGCTAAGCCACTTTAAACCAAAGAAAAGAGAAGTCTTTTTGTAGCTTGTTTGTGATTATTTTAAGTATAAATTATTTATTTTTAAAAATAAATAATTTGAATAAAAATATACTTATTTATTTGATTTTATAGAAAATAGATAAATTAATGAAAATAGAGAAAACTTCCTTATAAGAGAAGTTAAAATTTTTAACTTTTATTGATAAGAAAAAAAATAAGAAAAGAGAGAAACCTTCATTTATAAAATTGTTTATCTTACTTCAAAAACCCTTTTAAATTATTGTATCCAAACATAAAATAACTTCTCCTTAAAAAAAAGTCATTTTTTTCAGGAGAAACAAAAAACTTCTTTTCTAGTAAGTCCAAATAAACAGTACTTTAGCCTTTTTAAGTTAATTTTTTTAATAAATTTAGATAATTTAAAAATATTTAAATGACTCAAATTTTATTTAAAAAATATATTTTCTTTTAAAATTGGAATCCGCACTCATAAATTTTAAAATATCAATAATGAGTTTTGCATTATTAGTGGTAACTGGTAAGTAATTTATTTTCGAAATTAACATAAGCTAAGTAATTACTACACAATTATTACAAATAAGTGTGTGTGATAATCTTGACATAAATAGAATTATCTAATTATAATTGATTCAAGAAAAGAAAGAGAAAAAAAACCAGTATACTTGACTCCATCACCGAATAAAAAGGTGAAGGAATAAATATTGATGTTTCAGGAACACGATCTCTCGGCTATGAAGCCGAGCTGTATGACAGCCAAGCCCAGCTCATTTTGACCCTTTCTGCTTCCGAACGTGTGTTCACCGCGTGTCCCTTTATATATACACTCTTCAATCATCCTCTCTTCGTCTCCACAGACTCTCACTTAACCCTCTTCATCCTTCTCTCTCTTCTCAACCCTATCTCATTTTCTCTCTCTAAGCCGATTTGCCTGAGAGGATTCCACCGTTCCCGGAGGACCCATCGCTGTCGATGGCTGATTCCCAGGGAAATAAGCGCGGACCCGGAATCCCGAAGCAGCAGCCGAGCCGGTTGCAAAGGCGTGCTCCGTCTTCGTTACAGGTAAACCGGTCATGCGAGTGGAACGTGG
>JASKGM010000001.1:10832066-10860336 GCA_034509205.1 Ceratonia siliqua | reverse complement strand
GAAGTCACCTCTTTTTCTATAAAGAAGTGTTTTACAACTACTTTCAAAATTACATCTGTCTTCTCCCTAGACATGCGACGCCTGGAATTTTGGTCAATCCCAAGCCAGAAAGCACAGAAGCTGCAATTATTGCAAATTATCTTTTGATCAGCCAATAAAATCGGACACCAAAACTTAAAGATCATACATAAGTCGCAACAATCCTAATACACCATAAAAAGAAGAAACAGTTTACATTCCAATAAGACAATAATATCGAGACAGATTAAATGTTATCAGCTATAATATACATGTAGAACCACATAAACATACAAACAGGTATAGACTACGTGAAGTTGGCAGCACCACAATAAAACATGGTCAGACAGACTGGATATAACTACATTATCCATCCCTGTCTGATATCTTCTTTCTTACCTGATATGCCACCACTAGTCAGTTTTCTGGATTGAAGGGGTAATTAGCCATCTCAAATATTGATTTATCAGTTTTTTAAAAGAAAAAACTTATTATCAGTCTGGGAGAGTGAAAAAGAAATAATTTGATGATCCTGACTTATTCAGTGACACTTACTTTGGAACAAGTGCAACATACATTATGAGACCGTGGGGTTATTATTCAGATTATACATATAAGTCAAAAACTTCACACTTTTGAAGGTGAGCATATCAATACCTCGACCACCTAGCTTTATCCTCTATCAACTTCCCAAGCTTGCTTCTTCTCTCTTCCACAAAACGCCGGCAAATCTGTTCTACATTTGTCAAATATACCCTAACAAGTTCTCTCCTATACTGACAATCAAGGCAACGAAAAGGTCTGTCTGCTTTCTCCCTATGAATCAGTAACAAACAAACACAATTACACACCTGAGTTAAATGTTCCAAGTAGCAAAGAAAATAGTTTATTGGGAAAAGCAGAAGAGAGTACAAAATTTCATAAATACATATAGATATACATTTATATAGAACAGTTCTTGACATTCTGTCTACTTTCATGATTTTCTATAAATTCTGGATTCTGCTTTGATGTAATCAAACAATATTTTTAGGAATATCTTACAAACTGCATGCCCTTCACAATTTAAGCCTATAACTTGATTTATAGTCCCACAGTATTAGGAGAACAATCAAATGATTATTTAACTCCTTTTTTTTAATTGGGTACATCAAGAAGTTGTTATTACAACTTGAACCTAGAATCTCTATTCTCTACTCAGATTCCCACCCACCCCAACCAAATGAACCGAGTCCTGACTAACCATTATATATTTCTAAGATTTCTTATCCTAACTCAACCTAAAAGGCTTAATATTGTGATAAATACTCAAGAAATTAGCTATGTCGTTTCTCATCAATAACTTGCAATACATGTTTTACTTGATAAGACTCCTCATTATAAAAAATGGATTCTAGTTTAACTCTTGCGCATTAATTAATCTTCATATGAATTCCTCTAATTAAAATAGTTTTATGAACATACAGTGTGCAAGTAAGAAAGATAGGGTGGAAGGAAGATTTTTAAGTTCAATAGCATGCAGCACCCCTTTATATTACCTATTCCAACTTGTTTCCCGAAATAGGAATATTATGAGTTAATAAAAGCTACATTACTACAAGATTAATTGCTAACAAATATGAAAAGAACACCTCGGAATTTGACCAAAGAATGGTGCCTGATAGGAAAAGGAAAAAGAAAAACAACATACACTTATCTAAGTGTGTTGCTGTCATTCAGAGAGTGGTTGTATATAATTGATATCAAGTTTCAGATCAATATTCATCATGAATTCCAAAGCAATAGCAGTCATTAATTATTGATCTCAAGACACCCATGAGAACATATATGTTCATGATCACTTCCTAAATTGATTTTTTTTTTTTTGGGGTGACGCTTTCTATTTAAATTCATCTTTCTACCAATAAATCTACAAATTTCATGATTTTCTTATCTAAAGTTTGCTGTACTTTATTCCTTTATAATTATCTTCTATCACTTTTCCTAATTTCTCCCATGAAAATTAATATAGCACACATGAATCAAAGCTTAAGCCCATTGCAATGTAACTGTTCCAGAACAAATCAATTCCAAGATTAGGAAGAAGCAAAAAGCCACCATTAATACCACAATGGCAATTACAACTGATAATCCAAGAACTCCAAGAAAACCAATACAAATCATAATCAGTGTAAATCTGAAACAAAATTTTCAAATATTTAAATCATTATGTCTTAAGAGTTCACTTACTAAACAAGATAAGGAATATCTCAGGTTTTTCCTATCATTCTACCATGAGCATCAAATAAGAAAACTCGGAGAACAGATAAATGTCTTCTAGGATTTTAAATCTTCTGTTTTAGAAGAATGAGACCTCAAGGGTATTGGAATAGGTACATGGAGTATTGAGGCTTGTCACACCAATCTTAGGTTACAAAATGCTAAATAAAGAATAATACTGTGCAGAGCACAAGAAATTAGCCTTCCTCCCTATATACTTGGCACACATCCCTATATATGACCAGTACAACTATACAAGACATTATGGAATATCTAAAAGATCATAAATATATTAAGCACAGAATACCTGATAACTTGAACTTGAGCTTTTATTATCAGATTGTCAGAAGTGTCAACAAATCCATCATACACTTTTGAAAGCTCCATGAACTTTTTCCATCCCCAGTCATGCTCCTTCTTCCAGAATCGATGCAGTGTATCTGGAAAACTCAAGTCCAAGTAATTCAATAATGATACACAAATTGAACACTTCAATAATTAAGCCAGTCATTAACCAACAGACCAGAATATTTAGATTTTTTTGGATCTTTGTTGACCACAGCTATTGTAAACTGTGCAAAATGACTCCATCCTGTATCAACCCAAAAAAAAAAGCAAGAAAAAAAAAAGGCAAGCATTATGTGACCAAGAGAAGCAAGTAAATCTAATGATCATCAATGCAATCTTATGAAAGTTCAAGAATCAAACCTGGAAGAAGTTTGTCATGATTAGCTACACACAGAAACAAAGAGAGATGATTGCAAACATCGCAGCCTTGTGGATAAATTAATATATACCTGCCACACCCCATAGCTTAATTAGGTCAAAAACTCAACTAACAAGTGCATTAAGTTTCAAGTCATAACTGTTTTGGCAAATCATCCACTGATACACATATATTAGACTGTAAGTACCATTCCCAAGTACATTGAGGCATGGACTAAATGATTACTGTCGAATAATCCTGATATAGTATATAATTATAAAACCTTCAAAAGTGGAATAAACAAAGAAACTATCCCTTGAATGACAAATTAGTATAAATACAGTCACAGATTCCTCCATACATGTCCAAAAATAGCATGAGTATTGAAAGGATCTATAATTCTCTAACCTCATAATAGCAGATGTTTTAGAGATAAATTTCACCAGTACACAAGATATTTTGTCAAGGCTCTAGATCATTCACTGCCATGATTGATCATAACCACAGTGGTGCTTTTAGGTGCTATAAGCATCCCATGCTACACTTATGGTTGTGCAGCAAAGAACAAGGAAAGAAAAGGGGCTAACATAGAGAAGGGGAACAAGGGAGGAGGAGGAGGAAGGGAGGGAGAGAGAGAGAGAGTTAAAAGGATCACCTTTTTAACACATCCATTGTATTGTTATCAACCAAAACAAAAAGATGGAAAAGATTGTTATGCCTTCACAGTAAAATTTTACCAGAAGTGTGTGCAGCTATTCTGAATTCACCATGGAATAATCATAATCATGCTGCACCACATGCAGGAGAAAATAAACCATACATGCAGCGAAAGATTAAACATTCATAACAAGAACCACAGGCAGACATATAGGTAGAAAGGTTTAAATAAAATGACACAAAAAACAACAGAGAGAATTAACTCAGAAGAGTGCACATGTACACCAAATGGGATGTCAAGCCAATAATTTTTTTCTTAAAGCCTCATACCATTTGTAGCCGCCAACCTCAAATGCATTACTACGAAGTTCCCTTTTGGTAATCTGAGAAAACTTTTCTATCTTCCATGTATATTTTCCATATAACTCTGAAGGTTTTGGTCCTGTAAAGAAGAAAAATTAGATTTTGAACAACTTTTCTAAGGAAGAATCAGATTTTGGACAATTAACCATGGATCCATGGTGGTCAACTGAAAGAGAAACCAGATTAAAAATTCAATCATTCACCATAGATACACGTATGTCAGGCAAAGACCAAAATATTTGATCTAGGAAGTAGCTTGTCAATGTTATGGACTGTACTTCATTCCAAAATGTGTCTCCAGTCTATTACATATAATATACTTCGGCTACGTA
This sequence comes from Ceratonia siliqua, assembly GCA_034509205.1. Lineage (NCBI taxonomy): Eukaryota > Viridiplantae > Streptophyta > Magnoliopsida > Fabales > Fabaceae > Ceratonia > Ceratonia siliqua. The sequence continues at coordinate 10,856,001 of JASKGM010000001.1, read as the reverse complement.
TTGAAAATACAAACTAAATCTATCAGGTAGCATGCCATAGTAAAGGCAACAGGAACCACGCAAACATTATGTCCAGATGCAGCAGAGGTAAGAGGTGACAAAATGGTACTTTCCCAGAAAATTGAGGTGACAATTCTAGAATTGCTAATATGTACTCCTCAGAGGAGCAACGATAAATAATGTATAATAAATTTAATTATGATGAGAATAAATGATCATGCACGATAAGTAACTATATATAACACTAGTAACTAGTTTCACCTTTAAAATGCAAAAATGCATCATATTAAAGCAAGTGATGCTTTAGTACGATGCATTTTGTAGATGCTGGCACAGAAGCATAATGGATGTTATTACTTGTTCTCTTCCAATGATAATTGAAGTATGATCATATCTTGTCACTTGGCAAGCTTAGATGCAATCAATATCAACTAATATTAAAAAAAAAAAAAATTATAAAGAAGTAAATATATTTGCCAATAGTATATATCCTATATCCTGGTTGTGATACATATGTCAAGATGAGAATTACTTCATCCAAGCTCCCTCTTAATGTTAGTGTTATTTGTGTCTCTGATTCTGAGGCTATTAGTCATTTATTTTTTCCATTGTGCAGCTGCTATTTGTGGTGCAGACTTTTCAGTATCTTTGGTGAATGCTAGATTTGTCCAGAGAGATGGAGCACTTTCTCACATGTCATTTTAGAGGTTTTGGGAGGAGTAAATAGAGCAAAACTCTTTGCGTGTGAGCAATGTATGCTGTCATTTAAAGAGGGATGCCAGAATTTTCAAGGATAATTATTTCCTGTTAACTCTTTTATGGGTGAAGTGGTCATCTCAGTTTCTTTGATGTTCTCTACTAGTTTCTATTTTAGAGGGGTTTCTTTGTTGGATATGCAGAGAGATTGACGAAACCCCAACCTTGGGAACATCTAGCACTTAGTGTTGGGGAAGATGCCACTTGAACCTATACTTGTTGGCATTTTCTTCTTATACTTACTGATCAAAGAATATAAAAAAATAAATCATTAATATCAAACCATCAATGTGAAAGATACATTTTCACACAATTCCACATCTAATGCAAGTTTGCTTTACCCTAATTACCAGACCTCCTGCTCAATCCCTCACATGAGAATCAAAATAACACGCACTAACATGCAATGTAACAATCCAAATTACAAAACTAGATAAGAACAAAACAGAAAAAGAAATATACCACCATCGTCATCGTCATCAGTGTCCCAGTAAGGGGGTGAAGTAGATGGGGTTCCATTTTCCACCTGCTCAGAAGACCGCCATTCCGCCAATGCTTCACCAGATTGACAGCCCTGCCCACTTGAAATTCCCTCTAGAGATTTTCCCACTCCAGACTCGTCAATCGCAATCCCAGCCATTTTCTGCTCAAGATATTTCACTAACACTCCTCCAATACCACCTGCTGTATAAGAAGCACACAAATAACGAGCCAAAATTAGCTCTCAAACCCCACTTTGATTTCTGAGATAGTAAATCATTTCAACATTTAGAGTACCATTTCCCAACTGCATCGAAAAAAAAATCCATAATATAATTATAAAAAGTCAACTTTTAGTCTTTTACCAATTACAAGTTGGCAATTTTACATAACAACAGGTTCAAGAGCCAGCGGCATGTTTCGTTCCAAATTGTAGCCAGAACAAAATTAAATGTCAATATTGATAACAATCAGGACCTAAGAAAACAGCCCCCTCCACTAAACCAATGTGTCCCTATGGGATGCTAGCTTTCTCATATTTCAAAATCCTACATATAACAATTCGAGGTGAACTGAAAAGTCAGAACTTAATTTATGATGTCCCTCCTGTATAGTATTGAGAACCAAATACACCCAACATTTACACCAAGCCAACCCAAAAACCCACATCGGGAAAAAGAGTATCAATAAAACCCTAATATAGAGATGTAAAATAATGAGAAATTAAGTTCAAAATCAATCAAATGGATTAAAACAGTCCCGAATTAAACCCAAAAAATAACGAGATTACGGAACCGGCTGGATGAGCCCAATCGAAGAAATCAAGAACCCAATAAACCCCGCAACAATCCATGACCGGAACAACCAAGATCTTGGGCAATAATCCCCAGAAAAACATTGATCAAAGCCGACTGAATGACGCAAAGGAACAACGAGGAATACCCAAAAAATTAACATGAAGTACAAAATTTAGAAGGCATCGCACGGATCCATTAGGCATACAGACCTGAAATCGAAGACCAGAGATTTTGTCAAAGGGCCAACCCGACCTCTGAGATTTTAGAGAGAGATATACGACGCGAGGGAAAGAGAAAGAGAGAGGTCGAGGAGAGCAAAGGCGGAACCCAAAAAAGAAAATAGCATTTATTTTTAATTTAAAGAGTTTTTTTTTTTCTGTCAAATCGAACAGATTCTTGAAGGGAAAGTGAGGAGGAAGAGGATGGGCTGTGCAAACGTTTCTTTCCCCTCTGCAATCAAAAAACAAAGGTAGACAAATATTAATAAGACCTAATGGTGATGATAATATTATTTTAAAATTTTGGGATAATTTATTTATACAGAATTAGTCTTTTTAAATTTTTTTATATATAATTTTAATTTTAAAAAAATAGGACATAATTATTTAATAATCTCCCACTATTTATTTTTGTTACTTCTAAAAAATATATATATTATTTCTTATATATATAGAATATAGATATTTACATAGTTTTATATTTTTATTAAATGATAAGTAATATGTTTTATTTAAAATTATTGATTTATTTAAATCCAAATAAAGACTATAAATTAAAAAAATAAATGAACGCAAGACCCTAATTTCATCATATGCTTCTATTTTATTTAAAGTCTTAAATGAATGTCGTATTTAAAATGATATCTCTTTTTTAATATTTAAAAAATTAAATGGTGGCTTGTAAATATAACAGCATAAAAACTAATTTTCATCACAAAGCACTTAAAATAACTTCTTTAAACTTTTTAATTATATATTCTAATAATCTTAAAAATTAAAATGGATATCACTTTATAATACAACATTTGTATAAATATTAAAAAATAATTTATCCTAATATTATAATATCTTGTTTAACAACAAAAAAAGTAACTTTAAACAAAAAGGTTCGGTGCCAAATATGCGAAACTGAGGATGCCGAAAAGAGTGATTTTCATGCTTCACTCGTTTTTATACTCGTTGGCTGCTTCACTGCCCAAGCATCCTGTGGGTTTGTTAATAATAAATTAAACAGAAATGTATTCTGTGGGTCCCAGCAACTTTTGTTCTTTGTTTTTATTTTTAATATTTTATATAATTATACATTATACATATGTCAATTTTAATCTAATTTCATTTTGTAAAAAACAATCGAAATACGTATTATTAATAAAACTTCATATTATAAACTGCGTATTTATCAAATTTTACTTTATATTTTGCCAATATATTTTAATATTTTATGTAATATTTTTTCAGTGTCATTACAAAAATAAAAAAAATTAAATTTAAAATATTATTTAATATTATTTACGATTATTATATTTTTAATAATTTAATATAAAATATAAAAATAATTAGAGATTATTTGGAATGATTTTTGTTTTATTATTTTTAAAAATAATTTTAAAAAATAGTTTTATATAATAAAAAAATAAAAAATTAATAAAAAAATTTTTATCAATTATTTTTTATGTTTTTTTAAAAAATAAATAAAAAAAATAAGTCAAAATATAAAAAAATTATTTTTATTTTTTTATTTTTTAGTTATTGTTTTTAAAAATAATTTTTAAAAATAACTGATAAAAAATGAATTTTTTTATTCTTGTAAAATAAAAAAAAAATATTTTTAAAAATAAAAACAAACATGCGGTTCGCCCGCTAACTGAACCACTAGACATGGACCTCAAAAAAAGTCCAGTATGTAATAAGTATGGGCCTTTTAGCCTTTGGAAAGGCCGTAGGGTCACCGCCCCTCTCTTTTATTTTTTACCTTTTTTTATATTGTTTATTTTAAGGAATATTTTTAAAAAATATTTTTTTAATTTTTCTTAATTTTTTTAAAAAAATAAATTATTCACTTTATTTTTCACACTCATCCCTGTGGTACTTGGAAGAGTTCATCTCCCGTTTCACTTTATTTTTCTCCGTAATTTTTTCAGCTTCAGTAACTAGAGATGAACGATTATACGAAGAAAAAAGGAAAAATGTGGTTTATATCAACCCTCATGAAAGGCTCCTTTCTCTCAGGACAAAGAAGCAGCATCTATGGCGGCGACATTCTGGGAAAGTAGAGTTGAAAAAAAAATTATTTGGTAAAAAGATTTGAAAATTTTATTTTTGAAATATCTTTTTTTAGAATATACTTTCTTTAGATTTTATAAAATAGACATTTTTTCTAAAACATATGAGTTATAAAGATAGAGAGAATGAAAAATTTGAAGACTGATTATTACTTATTGATAAATATAATTTATAATTTTTTTAATAAATAAATAATTTATTAAAATTAATTAATATGAAAATATGAAATATAATTAATATGAAAATATAAAATTAATAAATATTACTCAAATAAATATTTTTATAATATTTTTTATATTGAATGGTTTTTAATACAAATATAATTTATTAAATTAATTAATATGAAATATAAGATATAATTAACATAGAAATATAAAATTATTAATAAATATAATTAAATATTACTTAAATACTCTTTTGATAAATATAATTTATATTACATTTTATATTTAATGCTTTTTTAATAGATATATACAATTTATTAAAATTAATTAATATAAAATATAAAATTTTTGAAAAATATTATTAAATATTACCCAAATATCCTTTCATAAATCTAATTTATAACATATACTTTTTATATTTAATGTTTTTTAATAAATAAATATAATTTATTAAAATTAATTATTATAAATTATTAATAAATATAATTAATTATTATCCAAATTCTTCATAAATACACTTTATAACATATGTTCTTTATATTTAAAAATATAATATATTAAAATTAATTATTATAAAATTATTATTATAAAATATTTATAATATTAAAATTATCTTCATACATATATTATTTTTTTTAATTTTAAATTTAATTAAAAAGTTTTTTTTATATTTTTTAATTATATTAGTAAAAATATATTACATAAAATACAACATAAAAATAAAAATACAACATATTATTTTTAAAAAAATTAAATAATAATCAAACACATTTTTTTAATTTTTTTTGGAATTTCATTATTAAAATAAAACATGAAATATTAGCTTTTTAAAAATAAAATATTTTAACATACGACCTTTATGACTACATTTTAAATACTTTTAAAAGTATAAAACTTGACGTTTGTTATGCTACAGTCCCATTTTGAGACTGTAGCATAATTTCGGCATCCCAGTTTTTTAATTTATGTATTTTTTTATCTCAATTTTTTTTATTTTTTAAGATTAATTAATTATTATCTAGGTTATATAATTTTTTAAAATTTTTTAAAATATTTTTAATTTTTTTTTAAATTTTTTTACATCTTTTATATATTATTCATTTATAATTTTTTTAACATTATTTATTCATAAACAAAAATATTTTTTAAAAATATAAAAAAAATTTTAAAAATTTTTAAAAAAATATATAATATAAATAATAATTTATTAATATATAAAATTAAAAAAAATTAAAAAATAAAAAATCTAAGTTACCGTCTTAAAGTGGAACTGTAACTTAAAATTCACCATAAAACTTTCTTTATTAAATTTAAATTTGCACAATATAAAACTTTTCTTTAGGAAAAAACGTCGCTAAATACAAATCAGTAACATAATCCCATTAATCTAAACGTTTTTGCCCCCATGGGTTTGAAATCGTTTCCCCCCAGGTTCAAATTTCAAACTTTGACTCTTCGATTCTCTGCTAGAAATTGTTAAAAGTGGTTTACCTTATCTAGCTTCCACGTAGGGTCAGACCCAGCGGTGGTGCCACGTCGTCAAGCTGATTCATAGGCACAAAGAAAGAACAAAAATAACAGAGAAAAATACGTCTCAAAACCTTTGTCTTCAAACTAGTTGATCCCATTTTATAAGAATGACTTTTGAATTTTGATGACCGGCAATTTTTGACTTGTCTGTTACTGTTAGTGACAACAAAGTCTTCTTCTCCTTAGGCCACGTCGAAGTTAGTGGAAAGCGTCCAACAAAACAACTAACCTTAGAAGAGACGTTTCAAACTGAGGTACAAACTTTACAGAAGTCAAACCTGAATAAATGGAGCGGAGTGAAGGGAGATACTTCAAACCAGAAGAGCATGAAATGGAGGTGAGTCAGGGGACCCTTCCTCTCAATCTCCGCCATGTCCGAAAGCCATTACTTATCATCAATCGGCTACACACACTCCTCCATTCCACTGCTATAGGTTTCTTGTTCTATTACAGAGTATGTTATTTCTTCCAATACCCTAAAACCAGAGAAAGCCCCTTGTTATCCTGGCTTCTTGTTTTTGCATCAGAAATCATTCTATCCTTCATTTGGGTTCTTGGTCAAGCTTATCGTTGGTGTCCTGTTTCACGAAAGGTCTTTCCAGAGAGATTGCCAGAGGATGACAAGCTTCCTCCTATTGATGTGTTCATATGCACTGCAGATCCAGTTAAGGAACCCACTGTAAATGTAATGAATACTGTGTTATCCGCCATGGCACTGGATTACCCACCACAGAAGCTTCATGTGTATCTCTCAGATGATTGGGGTTCGCCTTTGACTTTGCATGGTATGAAGGAGGCTTGGAAGTTTGCAAGGTGGTGGCTTCCCTTCTGCAGAAGGTACAGAGTAAAGTGCAGACGTCCCAAGGCTTACTTTTCTGCTTTGAAGACAGATGATGGTGATGATGATGATTTTGCAGGGAGTAGTGTGTTTATGGCAGATAAACAAAAGATCAAGGTTGACACTGTGATGAAGTTCAGTTTATTAGAATCACGGGCTTTAGTAGTCCTTGTTTTTGAAGAAAGTCAAACTTTTTGCAGGAAAAATACGAGGCTTTTCAGGAAGAGATAAAGAGAGCCAAAGAAGGCAAGGAATTTTCCAGAGATGCTACAAACATAACTGGTGGAGATCACCCATCTGTCATTGAGGTATTAGTTCATCCCAATGTTCTTTCATGATTGTGGAAACTGATACTGGTCTAATCTTTTCCCCTTTTTTATGTGTTTATTATTATTACTTTGTGATGATTAAGTAGTGATAATCTTCTCTAAGCTGTAGCTGGTGTTTTCAACAAATTGCAGTTATATGACAATTTGTCTAATGAAGTACTGATTAATGATTGCAGGTGATAGAAGATAATACAAGTGAAATAGAAGAAGCGGAATTGCCTCTCCTTGTTTATGTTTCCCGTGAGAAAAGGCCTTCTTGTTCCCACCATTTTAAGGCTGGAGCACTCAATGTCCTTGTATGACTATACATCTTTCTCTCTCTCTCTGATTGCTAAATGCAAATGCATTCTTAGATGATAGTGTTACTTAACCAACTCTTGCATTTTTAACTATACATAACTAGTATTATCTGAGTTTGAATGATAAGTCACTTAAACTCGAGTAGAGCCATTTATATAGCTTTGAATTGTAAATACACAAGTTGGTAGGTAGCATTACTCTTTTCAAATGGATAAAAACTTGTCATACACATGAATACCTTTCTTGTACCATTAAGTCTATTATATCTATTCAAAAACAGTACATGTACAAACAGTTTAAACTTACCAATATCTACAAAATTTGATAGTGATTTTGATATTGACAAGAATCACAAAAATTACAAACATGTATACCACTAATAGTTCACTTTAAGCTCAATTTAAATTTTAATGTATTTATATATACATGGATTCTTGCAGCATCGTGTCTCTGCTGTGATGAGCAATTCCCCATACATTTTAGTACTGGATTGTGACATGTTTTGTAATGACCCAACTTCAGCTCGACAAGCAATGTGTTTCCACCTTGATCCAAAGATATCACCCTCGCTTGCTTTTGTTCAGTTTCCTCAGAAATTTCACAATACCAGCAAGAATGACCTTTATGACAGTCAAATGAGATCATTATTTACAGTTAAGGATGTCAAAACCAGACTTTTTCATGTACCTGCATATCTATATTGGTGGAGTTATTAACTTAAGTTTTAATGGACAAATTTAGGTTCAATGGCAAGGTATGGATGGGCTTAATGGACCTGTGTTGTCCGGTACAGGCTTTTATATAAAAAGGGTCTCTTTATATGGAAATTACACCATTAAAGGTATAAAGTTTGAAGATTTAATTATGTCATTGCTTTGCTTGATATACAGTGATTTATGGTGAATATACATATGTAATTATGCATACTCATACTGTTCTAAATTTTGAATGCTAGACACTGGCCTTATGGAACTTAGAGAATATTTTGGCTCATCCAATGAGTTCATCAAATCACTGAATCAGAACTGCATTTCTTCCAATATGGGGACTGGAGGGCAGGCATTGCTAGAAGAGACTCAGCTCATGGCTTCTTGTAACTATGAAATTGGCACTAAATGGGGCCAAGAGGTAAGTAGACTGTCAACTTCATAATATTGCTAAAAGCGCTTGTAGGAATATTTGGCCAAACGCTAAACTACTTTGTTACAGTGTATTTATAAAAAGCAATTATCAAAAAAGTAAAAAATTTGCAGCAGGGCTAAACATGCCCGAATGTGCCACTGTTATAGTTAGTGCATAAATTTACACAGCACAAATACAATGTACTTGCTCTTGTATTTCTACAGGTTGGTTTCTTATATGATTCTATAGTTGAAGATTATCTCACTGGGTTCATCTTGCATTGCAATGGTTGGACTTCAGTTTTCTGTGAACCATCTATCCCACAATTCCTTGGAACTGCTACCACAAATTTAAATGAGGTTCTAATTCAAGGATCCAGATGGGGTTCTGGATTGTTTGAAAATGGTATAAGCAAGTACTGTCCCCTTATATATGGGCCGTTAAGGATGTCTCTTCTTCAGAGCATGTGTTTTGCAGAACTTGCATATTACCCTTTATATTGCTTGCCTCTTTGGTGTTTTGCTATCATCCCTCAGCTCTCTCTAATAAATGGAACTTCGCTGTACCCTAAGGTAACAACAACTATAATTAGAAAGCTCCTTTGCTCTCATTTTCCCTACAAATTCTTATGTCTATTTGCTTCATTTTCTTATGACAGGTCTCAGATCCATTTTTCCTTGTGTTTTTGTTCATCTTTCTGTCAGCTCTTTCGAAACATTTACTAGAAGTCCTCATAACTGGGGGAACAATCCATCAATGGATAAATGAGCAGAGGATTTGGATGATAAAATCAATTACATGTCATCTATATGGATGTTTGGATGCTCTAATGAAGAAAATTGGCATAAGAGAAGCTAATTTCTTGCCCACCAACAAAGTGGAGGATGATGAACAAACTAGGCTGTACCAAATGGACGAATTTGATTTCAGAGCATCAAACATATTTCTAGTGCCAATGCTTGCCCTTCTTACCATTAACTTAACTTGCTTCCTATGGGGTGTCTATAGGGTGGTTTCTGTGGGTGATTGGGACAATTTGTTTATACAGCTATTCCTTTCAGCTTATATCTCTGTTATAAACTATCCTATCATTGAAGGGTTAGTGATTAGAAAAGACAAGGGGTGCATTTCATATTCAATAGCTTTAACATCTGTTGTCTTGGCCACTATTGTCAATTTGGCATTTTATACTCTATCTCGGAATGTATAAAGTGACATAAACATTGAGATTTTGTTTTAAACTTCAGTATATTTCATCTACTGTATATAGTCTGTGGCATTTTGTTCCTTGTTCTTCATTGCATTTGAGGCCCTATATATTGTGTTAACTTGATGTGAATGTGATATATAGGGTTAATAATGTAATAGTTACTAATTTTAAAAGTTTTGCTGCTGAACCAGAACTCTCCCTTTCAAATACATTACAAGCCTAATTTATTGACTGGTAAGCATGTTCTTTGATGTTTTTTTTCGTCTTCCTATGAGCTCTTTATAAACATTTACTATAACTCCTCATTATTAGAGGGTGATTCCATAAATGGATCAATGAACAAAGAAAATCGGTATATGAGAAGCCAGTTTGCTGCCCACCAATAAAGGGGAGTAAGAACAAGCTATTGTTGTACCAAATGGACTAATTTGATTTTAGAGCATCAAACATGCTGCTAATTATCCCAGTTTTTTACTGATAGGCTGATATCAAATCAAGAGATCATTTAAGCTATTATTGGGTAGAAAATGAAAATTTGAGACCATATTGCAGGATCTTCAATTGTTCAGAGCTTTCAATCCAGATTGGAAGAGAATATCTTTTCTTCTTTTTAACTGGATGCGAGGAGAATGAAACAAGGGTGACGTTATGAAAAGTTTGAACTCTCAAGAGGTTGATCATTAGGGACACTTTAAGATTTATACCTTCATAATTTATTAATTGAATTATAAATTAAAATTTTAATCTAAGAATCTCGAATACATCTAATGGTGGAGAAAATTCGAGCTCTATGAAACGAGGAGGCTTCTGTTCAGGCTCAGGGTAGTTTCTATCCCAGTCTTGCTGTGGCAGAGTACTATATAAAAGCCAAAAGTTGTTAATTGCTTAACTTTATGCAGTGCAACTAACAATAACTGACAAACCAACAAAAAACTGTGATAACTGAAAGGTCTAGGTCTGGACACATACAAACTCACATGCATAATCTCAGGCTTACACTTTTTTCCCTTCAACTCTCACAAGAAAACCGTTCAAACCCTTCTTTCTTCTTTCTTTTCATTTTCTCCATTTATCTTCTTCTTTTTCAGAAAAAGTAATGATACTTACTAAAAGTAAATTCTCAAACAATTACAAGTGGCTTTTAAAAGTAAACAAAATGAAATTTGTGGAATAAAATATAATTAATTTATTAAAGTAATATATTTCAACAGTTGAAAGGCAAACCGCCCTCTATAAATACACATACACCTTTTTTTGTGAACTCACGTGCATGCACAATTTCACCGTTTGACACTTCCTTTTCCCCGCAACTCTCACAAGAAAACTCCTACCTTCTTTCTTCTTCTTCTTCAACAAGACCCCATTTCAATCTCGTGCTCGTCTCACAACGTTTTTGTTCAAGAATATCCATGGCGTCCCTAGTAGAAGAAGAAGCAGGAAAAAGGGTGCAATACCCATTGGACCAGGACTCCTACAAAATCCTCCATGAAATTGGCGTTGGTGTCAGTGCCGTGGTTTACAAGGCAATTTGCCTACCTATGAACTGTGCTCCAGTGGCTATAAAATCCATCTATCTTGATCGTTTACGCGCTGATTTCGACAGTGTTCGACGTGAAGCTAAAACTCTGTCACTTCTTTCTCACCCGAACATTCTCAATGCTCACTGTTCTTTTACTGTGAATCGTCGTCTCTGGGTGGTGATGCCATTCATGTCTGGTGGTTCTTTGGAATCCATCATTTCTCATTCTTTCCCGAATGGGTTAGCTGAACCTTACATTTCCGTAATTCTTAGAGACATCTTGAATGCTCTGTCTTACCTCCATGGCCAAGGTCATCTTCACAGAGACATAAAGGCCGGTAATATTCTCATTGACTCAAATGGGTCTGTGAAGCTGGCGGATTTTGGTGTCTCTGCATCAATTTATGAGTCCACTTCATCACACGGTGGATCTTCTTCTTCATCCTCATCATCTATGATGCTAACTGATGTTGCAGGCACACCATATTGGATGGCTCCAGAAGTTATTCACTCCCACACAGGATACAGTTTGAAGGCTGATATATGGTCTTTTGGGATCACTGCTTTGGAGTTAGCCCATGGAAGGCCTCCTCTGTCTCACCTTCCTCCTTCCAAGTCTATGATACTCAGCATTACAAAGCGGTTTCAGTTTTCAGAGTTTGAGAAATATGGGAAGGACGGTAGCAAGAAGTTCACAAGGGCTTTCAAGAACATGGTGGCTTCTTGTCTCGATCAAGACCCATCAAAGAGACCCACTGCTGAGAAATTGCTCAAGCATCCCTTCTTCAAGTACTGCAAGGGCTCAGATTTCTTAGTGAGCAACCTCTTACAAGGACTGCCAAGTATTGAGGAAAGGTATAAAGAGAGCAAGATTCTCCATTCTAAGAATGGTAGCGACGAGGATGAAGAAGATGAAGAGGATGAAGACGGTGACCCAACGAAACAAAATATTAAACAGAGAAGGATCAGTGGCTGGAACTTTAATGAAGACGGTTTAGAGCTCAACCCAGTATTCCCAACTGAGTCCATGGACGATACAATGGTGAAGCAAGTTCGATTTGGGGGGGAAAGCATTATCCAAAACGTGGGTGAGTCCATGAACGAGGCAAACTTGAGTGTAGCAAATATAGGATCTGCAAGAACTTGCGAGGTTCAGGCGGGAAGAGAGGATCTTACTCGGGAATCTATTTTAGATACTCTGATGCTAATGAAAGGCAATGCAGACAATGAAATGAGACAGATTAAGACTATGATAAATATCTTGCATGGAGATGAAGTTGAAGTACTTGACTTAGAGGGACAAATGGCTGCGCAGATTGAGAGACTTAAAGAGGAATTGGATGCTGCTAATGGGAAGAATTTACAATTGGAATTGGAGTTGGAGTTCACCAAGCTTCAAATTTTAAATGGTAGTAATAGTTCTGATTAAACATTTTTTCTTTTGATAAAATAGCTTGACAAGAATCTGTTTTTTCTGCACATTGAGTGAATTGGACAGATACGTGGTTGTTCATGAATAAAATGTGTAATATGTTTTAGCATAGAGTAAAGTTGTCATAGACTTGCGTCCCCGTGAACCATAAATGTGAAAATTTTGTAAAATTGCAATTGAGTTTTAACTTTAATAGAAAATATGACCTCAAACATTCTTTAAAATGAAGTTTATTTGAGAAGTTGTTATGTATAGATAGATTTATCGTAAATCCGAAAACATAAGAACATCACTCTTTATTGTATGTTTTTTTATTTAGGTACTGTGATTGGCTGCAATATGTTACATGATTGTGATGTTAGAAAGGAAGAAAAAAAGGTTACATATTTAATAAAAACCCTTGTTTTCATTGAAAAGTTATGTGCTTTCATAATTTTTTATATTAGCCACCATGTTAGAAGACTGGAAACTTCATAATGTTGTATTGCTTTCTATTACTTTTTTTCAAAATTTATATATATATATATATATATAAAGTTGTATTTTTGTTAAAAACTTGTAATCTCTTTTAGAAATTGTATGTTATATGTGTGTTGTTTTTTATTTCGTTGCTTGTTCCCCTTTGTAAATTAAGGTTCATGCCACTTTTATGTTTGAAGCATAAAAATTTAATTTAATTAAATTATAAAAAAGAAAAGCGATAATGATTTGACTACTTAATTATAAAGATTATGATATTATATGTAAGAAATTATTTCAACACAAAAGATTAAATTATAAAGAGATGGTCCTTAAATAATATTATTATAATCTCTAACAATTTTTTAGAATTGTTGACCGATAGGTGATAATTTCTTCATATATTTATAAATAAATAACTACAAAAAGAAGCTCAAGTAATAAATTGAAATGGGATCATGAACCGTGCTTTAATTTGAAGTGTTTATTGGGTTTTGATTAATATGTTAACCCATTCCATTTAAATTGAATTTTTCTCTACTTTGTGAGTTTTAACTTTATAACCCGAACCAACCTTCACTTATACATATTTTTTTATTAATAAATATATTTGTTCATACTTAATTTAATCTTATAAAAGATTTATAGATCAAATCCATCACTGAATATGTAATTTTCTCACATTGTATTAATTCTATGTACATCATAAACTTATCCATATTTTTTAGTAATTATTTTATTAAAAATATTTTTTTATGAAAAATATTTATTTTGTTTAAATATATGAAAACTGTTTAAACATTTGAAAAATAAAATTATAATGCCCGTAATTTTAAACACAATTTGTTATATCTGCCATTTTTTACGTTATTGACTAAAAAATTAAAAAAAAAATAAAGTAGTACCATCATCAAAAGTTTCAGTTGAACAAATAAAAGGGCAAGTTGTTGTGGTTTTTTCTTAAAGTTAATTAGTCCAAAGTCCTATGGGTAATAGTTAAATTGGAATGGAACATTGAATAAGATATAATTATTTTTTTGTGATAATAAGATACAAAATAAAACCAAAATTTTCCTGATCGAAATTCTACAATGGTTATAAATTTTAGTAATAGAGTAAATTTCAACCAGCTTGTAATGTCTTCTTGACAAAAAAGAAAAAACAAAACAAGAAGAAAATTTTACAATACCATTGAAGGAAAAAACTTTTGGGTGGATATCATTTATAAAAATATGTAAACCAAATTAATAATAAATAAATATATAAGTATATTAGACAAATGATGCATTGAAATTCAACTTTTATTTATTATTAATTTGTCTGTTTGAAAATTTTAAATTATATCTACTCAAAATTTTTTTTACTTGAGATATAATGTTACCAATAATATGACACTATGATACCATAATTATAGTTTGATGAAATAAAACATGGCAATGACTATCCTACTTATGAGTGGGTTTTTATTTATTTAATTTATTTTTTTAATCTTTTAATTTTTTTCATAATTTTTATTTTAAGAAATAATTTAAAAGAATATGAAAAAAATCAAAAAGATTTTATAACATAAGTATTCAAAAATAAATCAAAAAAATAAAACAAAAAAGTAAAAAAATTCTTTTGATTTTTTTAACTTTTTTTTAATATTATTTTAAATTATTTCTTAAAATAAAAACTTGTAGTAGTAGGTAGCAATTACCATAAAAGATATACGTCTAAACAATAATGTATATACAAGGAGTATGCTAACATAACCCAAAAATAGGATTTAAACAAGAAGAATTCAGTAATAAAAAAGGTTGTTTATTTTATATATAGCCAGAAGCGTAATTCCTTTAAATATAAGGAAAAAGAGAATGATAAAAATTAAATTTTTAACAAAATATTTTAAGTAAAAGTATTATTTTTGTTACCTAATTTCATTCTTATCTCATATATATTATTTGTTTTGTTTTAGTCATCAGTGCATCAAATTAATCTCAATTCCAAACGTGAACATCATTAATTACTCTAACAAAATGTATAAATGTGACATATACACTAATTAAAAGTGCATCAAATTATTCTCAATTTTAAACACAAAAACGATGTCCTTTTGCCTGGTTGAAGGACCATTTACCATTTTGCCCAAATTTCAGAAAATTTCCTTCGCTTGCAGATCGTCTCCTTAGTAAAAAACGATGGCCTTTTCTTTATTCTTTAATGGAGCTAATATTATTATTATGCGGGCCTAGACTAAAGAATTTTGCATAAAAAAAAAAAGATATCATTTTATTTTAAGTCCTTTGGTGATCAAATTTTATTTTTATGGTATTATATTTATAAGCCACCATTTAATTTTTTTTAATATTAAAAAAAGATATCATTTTAAATACAACATTTATTTAAGACTTTAAATAGAATATAAGCATATGATCAAATTAGTGTCTTGTGTCCATTTATTTTTTTAATTTATACTTTATAGTGTTAATTATTTTTTGACTATAGTTAAATAAATAAATAATTTTAAAAATCTTAAATAAAAAATATTAATTATAATTTAATAATCTATGTAAGTATCTATATTATATATATATATATATAAGAAATAATATATTTTTTTAAAAGTAATAAAAATAAATAGTGGGAGATTGTTAAATAATTATTTCTTATTTTTTAAAATTAAAATTATATATTTTTTTAAAAAGACTGATTCTCTCAAAATTATATATATAATAGTATAAACAAATTATTTTAAAATTTTAAAATAATATTATCATCACCATTATGTCTTCTTAATATTTTTCTACTTTTTTTCCCTTTTTTTTTTTTGCACAGTACATCCTCTTCTCATGTCTTTCCCTTCAAGAATCTGTTCGATTTGAGAGAAAAAAAAAAAACTCTTAAACAAAAATAAATGCTATTTTCTTTTGTGGGTTCCGCCTTTGCCCTCTCTCTCTCTCTTTCCCTCTCGTCGTATTTCCCACTCTCTTTAAAGTTACTTTTTGGTTTTGACTCGTTATTTGTATGCTTATACGGCAGGTGGTATTTAGAGGAGTGTCAGTGAAATAGCTTGAGCAGAAAATGGCTGGGATTGTGATTGACGAGTCTGGAGTGGGAAAATCTCTGGAGGGAATTTCAAGTGGGCAGGGCTGTCAATCTGGTGAAGCATTGGCGAAATGGCCACCCCTTACTGGGACACTGAAGATGACAACGACGGTGGTATGTTTCTTTTTCTGTTTTGTTCTGATCAATTTTTGTAATTTGGATTGTTGCATTGCATGTCAGTGCGTGTTATTTTGATTCTCGTGTGAGGGAGTGAGCAGGAGGTCTGGTAATTATGGTGAAGCAAGCTTGCATTAGATGTGGAATTGTGTGAAAAAGTGTTTTGCACATTGATGGTTTGATATTAATGGTTTATTTTTTTTATATTCTTTGATTAGTAAGTATAAGAAGAAAATGCCAATGAGTATCGGTTCAAGTGGCACATCCTTGGCACTAAAGTGCTAGATGTTCCCAAGGTTGGGGTTTCGTCAATCTCTCTGCATATCCAACAAAGAAACCCCTCTAAAATAGCAATTAGTAGAGAACACCAAAGAAACTAAGATGACCACTTCATCCCATGAAAGAGTTAACAGGAAATAATTATCCTTGAAAACTCTGGCATCCCTCTCTAAATGACACCATACATTGCACACCCGCAAAGTGTTTTGCTCTGTTCACTCCTCCCAAAACCTCTAAAATGACATGTGAGAAAGTGCTCCAAGTGCTCTGGACAAGTCTAGCATTCACCAAAGATACTGAAAAGTCTGCACCACAAATAGCAGCTGCACAATGGAAAAAATAAATGACTGATAGCCTCAGAATCAGAGACACATATTACACTTGGATATAGTATATACTATTGGCAAACATATTTACTTCTTCGTAAGTTATCCTTTTTTTTAAATTAGTTGATATTGATTGCACCTAAGCTTGCCAAGTGACAAGATATGATCATACTTCAATTATCATTGGAAGAAAACAAATAATAACATCTGTCATGCTCCTATGCTAGCATCTATAAAATGCATCGTACTAAAGCATCCCTTGCTTTAATATGATGCATTTTTACATTTTAAAGGTGAAACTAGTTACTAGTGTCATATATAGTTACTTATCGTGCATGATCGTTTATTCTCATCATAATTAAATTTGTTATACATTATTTATCATTACTCCTCCGATGAGTACTTATTAGCAATTCTACATTGGTCACCTCAGTTTTCTGGGAAAGTGCCATTTTGTTGTTACGTGACATTTCTTTAGGATAGTTCGAGGGATCTTAAACTTCCTTTGTAAGGCAATTCGGCCTCTTAGGTTTCAACATTAAGTTGAGATGCTAATTCTTTTGATAATTTATTCGTGAAGGGAAAATCCCTTTATATAGCCTCAAGGCTTACAATTTATTTTAGGAAAGGACTAAATAAGGAAAAGACATTGCAATAAAAACTGAAACATAATTCCTACTGCAATCTAGATTTAACCAACCAGAAATCCTAAATTAATGCTAACAGCTACTAGCTAATTATTCCCAGCCAATCAACAGCCCAATTGATGCCCTCTTAAAATTATGATTCCCTATCATAAATAGGACCAGCCAGCTGCTATGTTTCCTGAATTTCAGGGAAAGTAATTCCACCATACATGCTTCTATTCCTTCCATAGTAAATGTGCTTAGTTGGAGGAATTACTCTGCCAGCTGCACTATTATTTCTTCTAGCAAAAACTTACCTAATTGGGGCCCTAACAACTCCATCCCCCATAAACGCATCCTTGTCCTCAAGGATGAAATTGTCTCTCCTTTTTTTTTTCTATTTTTTTCTTTCTTTCTACTTTTTCTTTTGTTGTCTTCCCTCATTTGTTTCCTTGATTTGTGCTGTCCATTAGTCCGGTTAGATGGTCCCTTTGTGCCTTGCAATTCTACAGATTTTCCTTTCCAGAAAAATCCTATCCACATCTCCTTGGCTTCCCAAATAATCAGACCTACTTGCTTAAGCCACTGAGTACCAAAAACAGTATCACTCCCTTCTATTGGTAAGAGGTAAGAATCCAACGTGAATTCCTCTCCTTGGGTAGTTTGAGGAGTAGCTACTTCAGTAATTGCGTGAAAGCTTGCTTCTAGAAACTCCTCACCTTCTGCTTGCTATTCTTCTTCTACATCATCTTCCTTAGCTGCAGGGAAATTTCCCTTAATTAATTCCTTGGCTGCATTTTGAACTTTAGGGAGTTTGTTATACTCTTGTGCCTTTCCCTTGTTCATATTATGTGATAAAGACTCTCCATGCCCACCACTCGCATTCAAGAAAATTTTCTCTTGAATTTGGTTGGATAAGGCCAGGAACATTCCTTCAGAATGTTTCATCAGTTGCTCCTCCATAGCCCTTATTCCTTGCCGTAGAGATACAATCCCATTCACCAATCTATCAAGACGGTGATCAGCCATAACTGACTCTAATACCAATTTGTTACGTGACATTTTTCTAGGATACTTCGAGAGATCCTACCTTTGTAAGGCAATTCGAGGTGCCTTGGTCCTCCTAAGTTTCGACACTAAGTTGAGATGCTAATTCTTTTGATAATTTAGGTCCTGTTTGTATAGACTTATTTTGAGAATAAGTAATTTTTTTTCAAAAAATAAGTCATTCTTAGAAAAAACCATGTGTTCGTTTCGGCTTATCCAAAAGGAGAAGTCAAAAATAAAGAGTTTTTCTCCTTCTAAAGGAAGCTAAAATTTCTGACTTCCTTCCGAAGGAGAAGTTGATAGATGAGAGAGAATGTTATTTCATTTTCGGATTCAAAAGTCATTCTCAATTATTACATCCAAACACAAAACAACTCTTACTTCTAAAAAATGTCTTCTTTCTGAAGGAGAAGCATAAAAGACATTTTCTGTTAAGTCTAAACAAACATGCCCTTATTCATGAAGGGAAAATCCCTCAAGGCTTACAATTTATTTTAGGAAAGAACTAAATAAGGAAAAGACATTGCAATAAAATCTGAAACATAATTCCTGCTGCAATCAAGATTTAACCAACCAGAAATCCAAAATTAATGCTAACAGCTACAAGCTCATTATTCCCAGCCAATCAGCAGCCCAATTGATGCTCTCTTAAAATTATGATTCCCTACCATAAATAGGACCAACCAGCTGCTATGTTTCCTGAATTTCAGGGAAATTAATTCCACCAGACATGCTTCTATTCCTTCCATAGTAAATGTGCTTAATTGGAGGAATTACTTTGCCATCTGCACTATTATATCTTCTAGCAAAAACATACTTAATTGGGGCCCTAACATTTGTCACCTCTTTCCTCTGCTGTATCTGGACATAATGTTTGTGTGGTTCCTGTTGCCTTTACAATGGTACTGCTGCCTGATAGATTTTGTTTGTATTTTCAATACATAGCCGAAGTATATTATATGTAATAGACTGTAGACACATTTTGGAACGAAGTACAGTCCATAACATTGACAAGCCACTTCCTAGATCAAATATTTTGGTCTTTGCCTGCCATATGTGTATCTATGGTGAATGATTGAATTTTTAATCTGGTTTCTCTTTCAGTTGCCCATCATGGATCCATGGTTAATTGTCCAAAATCTGATTCTTCCTTTTAAAAAAAGTTGTTCAAAATCTAATTTTTCTTCTTTACAAGACCAAAACCTTCCAAGTTATGTGGAAAATATACATGGAAGATAGAAAAGTTTTCTCAGATTACCGAAAGGGAACTTCGTAGTAATGCATTTGAGGTTGGCGGCAACAAATGGTATGACGCTTTAAGAAAAAAAATTATTGACTTGACCTGCCATTTGGTGTATGCACTATTCTGAGTCAATTCTCTGTTGTTTTTTTGTGTCATTTTATTTAAACCTCTCTACCTATATGTATGCTTGAGCTTCTTGTTATGAATGTTTAAACTTTCACTGCCTGCCTAGTTTATTTTCTGCTGCTTGTGGTGCAACATGATTATGATTTATGATTATTCCATGGTGAATTTCAGAATAGCTGCGTACACTTCTGGTAAAATTTTACTATGAAGGCATAACAATCTTTTCGGTCTTTTTGTTTTGATTGATAACAATACAATGGATGTGTTGAAAATGTGATCCTTTTCACTCTCTCTCTTTCTCTCTTTCTCTCTCACCCTCTTTTCCCTTGTTCCCCTTCTCTATGTTAGACACTTTTCTTCCCCTGTTCTTTGCTGCACAATCATAAGTGTAGCATGGCATCATTATAGCACCTAAAGTTACCACTGCGGTTATGATCAATCATGGCAGTGAATGATCTAGAGCCTTGACAAAATGTCTTGTGTACTGTTGAAATTTCTCTAAAATATCCCCTATTATGAGGTTAGAGAATTATAGATCCTTTCAATACTTTGTGATTTTTGGACATGTACGGAGGAATCTATGACTGTATTGTATGCTAATTTGTCATTCAAGGGATGGTTTCTTTGTTTATTCCACTTTTGAAGGTTTTATATTTTTATCCTATATCAGGAGTACTAGACAGCAATCATTTAGTCCATGGATCAATGTACTTGGGAATGGTACTTACAGTCTAACATATGTGTATGATTTGCCAAAACAGTTATGAATTGAAACTTAATGGACTTGTTAGTTCTGAGTTTTTGACCTAATTAAGCTATGGTTTGTGGCAGGTATATATTAATTTATCCACAAAGCTGCGATGTTTGCAATCATCTCTCTTTGTTTCTTTGTGTAGCTAATCATGACAAACTTCTTCCAGGTTTGATTCTTGAACTTTCATAAGATTGCATTGATGATCATTAGATTTACTTGCTTCTCTTTGTCACATATTGCTTGCCTTTTATTTGCACAGTTTACAATAGCTGTGGTCAACAAAGATCCAAAAAAATCTAAATATTTTGGTCTGTTGGTTAATGACTGGCTTAATTATTAAAGTGTTTAATTTTTGTATCTGCATTATTGAATTACTTGGACTTGAGTTTTCCAGATACACTGCATCGATTATGGAAGAAGGAGCATGACTGGGGATGGAAAAAGTATATGGAGCTTTCAAGTGTATGATGGATTTGTTGACACTTCTGACAATCTGATAATGAAAGCTCAAGCTCAAGTTCAAGTTATCAGGTGTTCTATGCTTAATTTATTTATGATCTTTTAGATATTTAACACACACAATGTCATGTATGGTTGTACTGGTCATAAATATGGATGTGTGGGAGGATAGCTTATTTCTCTTGCTCTGCACAGTGTTATTATTTATTTAGCATGTTTTAACCCAAGATTGGTGTCACAAGCCTCATTACTCCAGGTACGTATTCCAATACCCTTGAGGTCTGATTGTTCTAAAACATAAGATTTAAAAATCCTTCTAAACATTTTTTTGTTCTCCAAGTTTTCTTATTTGATGCTTATGGTAGATATTCCTTATCTTGTTTAGTAAGTGAACTCTTAATAGATAATGATTTAAATATTTGAAAATTTTGTTTCAGATTTACACTGATTATGATTTATATTGGTTGTCTTGGAGTTCTTGGATTATAAGTTGTAATTGCCACTGTGATATTAGCGGTGGCTTTTTGCTTCTTCCTAATCTTTGAATTGACTTGTTTTGAACAGTTACATTGCAATGGCCTTAAGCTTTGATTCATGTGTGCTATATTAATTTTCGTGGGAGGAATTAGGAAAAGTGATAGAAAATAATGATAAAGGAATAAAGTATATCAAACTTTAGATAAGAAAATCTTGAAATTTGTAGATTTATTGGTAGAAAGATGAATTTTTAAATACAAAGCTTCACCCAAAAAAAAATCAATTTAGGAAGTGATCATGAACATAATATTCTCATGGGTGTCTTGAGATTAATAATTAATGACTGGATCATCTATTGCTTTGGAATTCATGATGAATATTGATCTGTAACATGATATCAATTACATACAACCACTCTCTGTATGACAGCAACACACTTAGATAAGTGTATGTTGTTTTCCATTTTTCTTTTCCTACTAGGCACCATTCTTTGGTCAAATTCCGAGGTGTTCTTTTCGTATTTGTTAGCAATTTATCTTATTATAGTAATGTAGCTTTTTAATGCTCATAATATTCCTATTCGGGAAACAAGTTGGAATAGGTAATATAGAGGGGTGCTGCTGTGCTGCATGCTATTGAACTTAAAAATCTTTCTACTCCCCTATCTTTCTTACATGCACTCTTTATGTTCTTAAAACTATTTTAATTAAAGGAATTCATATGAAGATTAATTAATGCACAGGAGTTAAACTAGAATCCATTTTTTATAATGAGGAGTCTTTAAAAGTAAAACATGTATTGCAAATTATTGATGAGGAAAGGCATAGCTAATTTCTTAGAGCTTTTATCACGATAGTATGCCTTTTTGGTTGAGTTAGGATAAGAAATCTGACAAATATATAATGGTTAGTAAGGACTAGGTTCATTTGGTTGGGGTGGGTGGGGATCTGGGTAGAGAATAGAGATCCTTGGTTTAAGTTGTATTAACTACTTCTTGATGTACCCAATTTAAAAAAAAAAAAGAAAGGAGTTAAATAATCATTTGATTGTTCTCCTAATACTGTGAGACTATAAATCAAGTTATAGGCTTAAATTGTGAAGGGCATGCAGTTTGTAAGATACTCTTAAAAATATTGATTGATTACATCAAAGCAGAATCCAGAATTTATAGAAAATCATGAAAGTGGATAGACTGTCAAGAACTATTCTATATAAATGTGTATCTATATGTATTTATGAAATTTTGTACTCTCTTCTGCTTTTCCCAATAAACTATTTTCTTTGCTACTTGGAATATTTAACTCAGATGTGTAATCGTGTTTGTTTGTTTCTGATCCATAGGGAGAAAGTAGACAGACCTTTTCGTTGCCTTGATTGTCAGTATAGGAGAGAACTTGTTAGGGTATATTTGACAAATGTAGAACAGATTTTCTGGCGTTTTATGGAAGAGAGAATAAGCAAGCTTGGGAAGTTGATAGAGGATAAAGCTAGGTGGTCGAGGTATTGTATGCTCACCTTCAAAAGTTTGAAGTTTTTGACTTATTGTATAATCTGAATAATAACCCCACAGTCTCATAAGGTATGTTGCAGTTCTTGCTCCAAAGCAAGTGTCACCTAATAAAAGTCAGGATCATTAATTTATTTCTTGTTCACTCCCCCAGACTGATAATAAGTTTTCACTTTAAACTGATAAATCAATATTTGAGATGGCTAATTACCCCTTCAATCCAGAAAAGTGACTAATGGTGGCATATCAGGTAAGAAAGAGAAGATAGCAAACAGAGGGATGGATAATGTAGTTATATCCAGTCTGTCTGACCATGTTTTGTGTGGTGCTGCCAACTTCATGTAGTCTATGCCTGTTTGTATGTTTATGTGGTTCTACATGTATATTATAGTTGATAACATTTAATCTGTGTTGATATTATTGTCTTATTGGAATGTAGACTGTTTCTCCTTTTTATGGTGTATTAGGATTGTTGCGACTTATGTATGATCTTTAACTTGTGGTGTCCAATTTATTGGCTGATCAAAAGATAATTTGCAATAATTGCAGCTTCTGTACTTTCTGGGTTGGAATTGACCAAAATTCCAGGCGCCGCATGTCTAGGGAGAAGACAGATGTAATTTTGAAAGTAGTTGTAAAACACTTCTTTATAGAAAAAGAGGTGACTTC
>JASKGM010000001.1:10761505-10831966 GCA_034509205.1 Ceratonia siliqua | reverse complement strand
TCATTTTGATTTAACCAAACTTGAATTTTATTAAAAATCCTTATAAATTCATGTTGCCTTTTATTATTTTCTTTCATGGCCTTAGGCTCTTAGTTTAATATTTTTTTTAATGCAACCACAGTAATTGTGAGTAAGTTTTTGATACAAAAGAAGTTAAGGTATTCATTTATAGTTACAAATGCCTCCTTGACTGTTTCTATATGTTTTTTACTTCTTGACTTCTTGTATAAAATTGTATGAGTTATATACAACAAGTTATTCTACCTCCTCAACATATATAGCGTAATTTCCTATTAACTCTCTTCAACTAAGTAATTTTTATATATGGACATGTTTAAAAAATAATAGAGGGTTTAGCCAAAATCATTAAGATAAAATAATAAAAAATGAATATAAACTTTTTAATTTTAATTTAATTTTTTAGTTGGCCCAATGGGTGCGGGCCACATCGAATTAGGCTAAAAAAGCCTGATGTTTTTCAGGCCAATATTTTGGTAACCCAGCCCTATTATTTTTCTGGCTAGATTGGGCCAGCCCATCGGGTTGGGCCAATTTTGCCAGCTCTAACTACAATCATATGTATGAATACTCAGAGCATTATTTTTTATTTTTAAAATTATAAATTTTAATTTTTTTATAATTTTTATTTTAAGAAATAAGCATAAATAATTTTGAAAAAATAAAAAAAAATAAAAGATTTTTTTAAAACTCTTTTTTGTTTTCTTATTTTATTTTTAAAATTTTTTTAAGTATTATATTATGAAATTTTTTAAAGGTTTTTTATTTGTTTTTTATTTTTTTCAAAATTTTTAAAATTTTTTAACTTATTTTTTAAAATAAAATTTTAAAAAAAATTAAAATTTTAAAAATTAAAAACCTACCAATACTCAGGTAGGTTCGAAACCCCCTTCTCCTGCCACTCTTCTCTCCTTCTTCTTCTACACACCACCGCCGGTCGCTGTCCATGGACTAAGCAGGAGGACCTCTAACCACTCTCCTTCCCTCCTCTTCCTTTCTTTTCTCTCTACTCTGCTTTTCTCTCATTCTTCCACCCACTCTCAAATGGATCGTCTTTCTATTTTCTTATCGCTCTTCCTCTTTCTATTTTGCATATGCCCATTGGAGACTCCAAACACTCAAGGAAAACCCAAATTTGAAAATATCAATTTGTTTGATTTAATCCCAGGAAAGCATCCAAATTAATTAGTAACCACTCCAGATGTTCAGGCCAAAACTAGAAAGAAACAGAGCATATTGAACCAACGGAACCAACAAAAAAATCAAAGCAATTTGGTCTAAAAGAAGTAGGGAGAAAATTATTGAACTTTTTAACCAAAATGCATCTTGTCCATGAATGTTAAGTCCAGAAAAAGACACCTTTGAATCCAAGTGAGGAAAAAGAACTCAGGTTATATCCAAAGTTAGAACTTGGCGGCGACTAGGTGTTTAAAACAACAAAAAGAAACCAAATCGTAACCAACAACATTGGTAGATCGGGAGAAACTTTGGGAGAGAAAGTCTCGCCTTTCTATGGTTAATTTTTGTCAAGGGCAGAAGAGACTGGTCATAAGTTGAGCGGTGAATATAATTTTTTATTTTTTTAAAGGAATTAAATTTAAAATTTAATAAATCATTATGAAAAATAAAAGAAATTATCTTTAACTATTTTTTAGGGATAATAATATAATATTTAAGATATTTCTTATTTTCAAAATAATATTTAATTTTTCAAAAACATATAAAAATTTATTTTTAATACCTAATATAATAGGTGATTAAAAAATAAATAAATTAATATTCTATATATTTATAAAAAAATTAATTATTATTTAAAGAATAAGAAAGATCTGAACAATGAAAGAAAAAGTAAAAGGCCCTCACCATCAAGCCTGCAGTTAATAGCCCGTTGGTGGTACGGTAAAACATTGTATAATCAATTTTTAGAGTGGAAAACATGCAAATATTTTTAGCTCGATTTAAGATAGGGTTGTCAAAATAACTTAACTAGTTGTATCTCTTTCTATTGTTTTAGTATTCAAATGGATTTTTGTGGTCCTTGATGAATGGGTTCTGAACTTTTCTCTGAGATAATTGTTGGATTATCATTTTTTACAAGTTGACCCGCCAAACTCGCAGTCAGTAGGTGAGTTGGGTTAGGATTTTTCTATCCCGTCATTTAAGTAACTGACCAGAGTAGGTTAGTCTGTCCTAACATCTTTAGCCCCAAACATTCATAATTAATATAATTTTAAGAGATTGATCTAATTATTAAGGAGTTTTTTTTTATCATTTTCTATTTTTTAATTCAAATCTAATATATATTTACAAAATTTTAATTTTTCTAAATATATATAGTTGATAGAAAAAAGAGAGAGATTAAATGAACATGCCCACTTAATTTATGTCTTCCGTTTTCATTTTTTTAGTTTTTTTCCAAAATTTATATGATAAATTTAAAAAAAATAAGAAATCCGGAGTTAATATGAGGGATATATCCTCAAAATTATTTGAAAAAGAAGTTAAGTTTGATTAAATTAAAAACTAATTTAAAAATATTCTTATTAAAAACAAATTCAATAGTAAGGTTGTTTACGCGACATTTTAGTCACATGTGAGAATAACTGCACAAGTGATTTGGCATACTTAATCCTTTTATATTAAAGTAAGTTTATACAAATTTTTCTTAATTAAATTTAGATGCTATATTCATTTCGCATTAACTGCGGGAGTTCGTTTTCAGATGAATTTGAGATTTATAACTTTCTTTCCACTTTTTGTTTATTGCTATGAGTATATGAGATTTACTGCGTTTTGTTTTTACTTCAAACATCTTTAACGAATGCGATCGAGTTGAATCTTAAATATTTGAAATAACATAAAAAAAAAATGTTAATTTACAAGATGAACAATTCTGGGATTTGGCATCATATTTGGACCACGAGCCTACAATTAGTTGGACTTGGGCCACTTAAAAATTTATTATATATTGTATGATAAATGGACGTTTTGATATTAAAGCTTGTAGCCCAATATCAATTAGTTTTTTCCATTGAACTCCACCAGTTCCATTTAATTTTAAGATTAATTATACTTTTAATCTTTTAATTTTTCATAAAAATTTAATTTAATTCCTTTATTTTTAATTTAAATAATATTATTCTCATAATTTCTTTAAAGTTTTAATTTTATCCCACAATTAATTTTTAATCCTAAATTTGGGGTCAAAATTAAGTTCTCCAATTGGACAAAAAAAACTCATGGTATTACAATAAAATCGTACCACCGTCGTCCATATCTGACATTTCTTTTTTTTTTTTTAACTAAAAAAGCAACATGGTGCGATTTAAATTACAATCGTATAATACTATTATAATATTATATATTTACTCCTCGAACTAATATATCCTTCTTATACTTTGTCCATTTCAACCAGCTTTCTCTGGGTGCTAATTTTAAGAGTGGTTTTGTAGTTAGAGAAAGTTGGATAGTTAGAGGGAGTAGTAGATGGAGAAGAGGAGATGGCAGATGGGGGACAAGTTCCAAGTATTGGAGGCTGTGTTGAAGGAAGCTGCGGATTTGGTAATAGATCTGAATCAGCTGAAGCCTTTCTTGGTTGCTATCTGTTCCTCACTTCCTTGGTCTGTTAATTTGATTCATTGATTGGTCTCTTGGTTTCTGTTATGTCTTTCAGAAAATGCAGGAAAACATACCCATTGAGGAGGTTTTTGAGAATCTGAGATGTAGCAGAGAAGATCTTACCTCTGAGGATGCTGAGGAGAGACAAAGCATCGTGAAATTGGGAGAAGATTAAAGATAGTGAGAGAGGGTTACGTGACCTGCTGACCTAGATGAAAGAATTGACTATGTATTTATTGGTTTGTACATATAAAAATTAATCGGTTCATGTAAGCAAATAAACATCCATATTAACATTTTATGTTAGGGATGGGAAGGAAAGTTGATTAAGTGACCAAATTAAAACTTTAAAAAACTATAAGAATAACATTGTTCAAATTACAAATATGATAACATTGTTCAAATTAAAATAAAATGATCAAAAGTGTAATTAAGTCTAATTATTTCAAACAATTGGTAATTAAAACATTTAAATTAAGTGGCACAGAAGTTTTTTAATCATTTAAATAATTGATATTGATTGAATTGTTATTTTTTACACAGTATCATTATTTTAAAAGTTCATAAAAATAATCTATTTACCTAAAGTACATTTATAAATTTTCCTGAATGTCTTCTTTGCTAAATGCTCTTAATCAAAAGTGTTTTACGTCCAAAAGATTTTTATAACTCAAAGTAATTTTTTATTATAGTATCTAAACACAAAATAGCTTTAGCCCCATGTAAAAGCTCTATAAAAATAAAAATAAATTTTTTTCAAAAGCCTATCCAAATAGGCCTTTGGTCTATAATTTTTTTAGAAAAAGTCAATCATAAGTAAGCACATAAGCATGTTAGAGATAAGATTTATTTGAACAACTTCTTATATGCTTATCTATTAATTTATAATTGGCCTAGTTTACTTAAAAATTTATCTTGTTTTGTTCATTTATTTTTAAACAATTATTTGATATGAGTTAAAATGGAATTAGTTACTAATGAATTTGTGGTTCAATAGTATTAAAGTCGCCTTTAAGGTTGAGGGTTGTAAGTTCAAACCTAGTCTAGAGCCGAATATACATATAAAGGAATTAGTTGAGCTGTTAAAACAATTGTAATAATACAAATCTAAGTCATAAGATATGCTGTTGGTTGTATCATGATAATATTCATCAATGAATAATTAACTTCTCTCTTCTTTGTCGCTTATACTTCCTTGTTTTCTCCCTTTAACTTCACTGTTTTCCCCTGTATCAGTAATCAGTAGCTACAGTTGAGCCTTTTCTCAAGTTAGGAACCAGCAGCATCAGTGTTCAAACTTCAAATCCAGTATTTAATCTTTAATGTTATCTAATTACAAATAGAGCCAGGTTCACAAGCTTGGCTTAACCTTGCAGCTAAACTACATTGAATAATGACTACAGTTTTTGTAATTATAAATGTGTAGATAACATAAACTAGCTTCAATTTTTTTTTCATGTTTATATAAAAAAGTAATTGTCTTCGTTTGAAACGGATCTAACAATTATATTAAATATAATACACTTTAAATTACATATAAATACTTTATGTTATCTTGATGTTTGCGTCTATCAATATTTCTGTTTTTTTTTTCTTGAATGTAAATAAAAAACATTTTTGTAGTTGTAGTTGTGCATAGATAGCAAGAGTTATATAAATGTTATTACTCATCTACAAAAACTAGGTGAGAATAAAAAATGAACAATTTAAATATGTTGACAAATGCCATGTTCTGTTTGTGAACTCTATAATGATCAATGCTTATTTTTAATAAAAAGTTATCCTAAATATATAAGGTTTAAAATTTTTATTGCGGTAGTTTCTTCTTTGTAATTCTTTGAAAAAAATTCTAGGAGAATTTCTCCTCCCACCTATAATATAATTGAAGGGAATAGTTCTTGTCCAAAATCAAAACTACAGCTTTATTAACATAAGGGCATATAGGTTACTCACATAATATTTGAGTTAATATACTTTGCACACCATGAATTCTTTTGTACTATCGCCATAGAACACTTGTTGGATCAAACACTTATCACTAGGCCAAAAGTTATAGTTGTTAATTAAGGTGTAACTTTTTTTACTTAACCGTATCAATCTAAATACCACGTTTTGACTGTGACTCAACTTCTACTTAAGCCTTTGTCATGGGACAATTGTTGACTTACCTTGGCTAATAATCTCTCCCTTAGCAATTGACCCTGCTGGGAATTAAACACATGACCTCGACTCTAATACTAATTATGAAAGTCAGGAAAATACTAAGAGGGAGTGAATTGGTGTTTTAAAAAAATATCTTTAAAAATTATTTCACAGTGATTTTATTTGGATAATAGAGAGAATGAAGCATATAGGTATTAATTGAAAATATTGAAGAGCTTTGCTAGAATAGTTCATTGAAAACTTTTAGTAACTTGAAATATATTTAGGATCCTGAAAGAAATTTTAAGACCCTGAAACAAGTTTTAGGGTCCTAAAACTTTTTAGTAGCCTAAAGTCTTTCAGTGACTCTATTAAAAATTTTCAAATTAGAAACTCAGTTTGTAAATCAATATCAGTGAAGATAGTAAGGCAAAAAAATGAATACCAAAAATTTATATTCGTTTAACCCACAATATGTGAGCCTACATCTAGTTCCTTTGACTCCTAAGGGATTTTTTTAAACCAATCACCAAACTGATTACACAACAATTTTCCCTACTCACTAGCAACAAGTGATTTTCCTTGCTCACTACGAACAAGTTAGTTTTTCTCTCACTCACCAACAACGATTACAAATGGTCTTCACTCGCTCACCACCAACAATCTCAGAATAAACAATAGATGAAGTGTTTTCCTCTCTTAAAGAGTAGATACAAACAAATAGGTACACTCTGATTTTCTTTCACAATAGGTCCCAGAAAACTAAGGTGAAAATCTGATGAATAAAGAACAAGTTGAATGAAGGCACATAATCTCATATTTGTTTCTTAGATAGCAAAGATGAAAAGCTTAGAGAATTGGAGAAGATTAAGCTCAAAGATCAAGTATTTATTTTTGGTCCTTCATTAACTGCTCAACAACTGCAACTCTTCTTTTTATCATCTTTTCTTACAAAACTAGCCATTCAAAATGTATTGAAGCTTTTCATATTTTACAACGTCTTACTTAGCTATTTTAGGTAGGCTTCAGATTCTCTTTCTTGTAGCTTGAAGTAGCATCTTCCTTCTTTATGTTTTGCCTTTCCATCTTCTTTGGTTTTTAGAGTAGGCTATCATTGCTTTTTGTACTTCAAGTTTCATAGAGGAACCTTGAGTATTTTGCAGGCAGCAGATTTGATAGGTAGATGAAATCCCCTTTTGTTCAAAAGTTATTTTGTTTCCTTCAAAAAGATGAAGCATGCGTGGCAGCAGGTAAAGGAACTTGGAACATGTGATTTACTTCTTCAATATGCTTAGTTTCCTTTTTCTTAAATGCAAGTCAGCTCCCATTTAATGCTTTGATGCACCTATCATGTCTTGCCTCTATTTTGTCTTTTTCTTAAGCTCTTTTACAATTTTGCCCATGGTTGCTGTTGCCTTTACAATAAGTGCTCCTAGATGCCATTACTTTTTCTAATCACTTTTCACTTATTTTTTCTTATTTTTCTTCTTTTGTTCCCTTTTTCTCTAATAGCCTTTTGCTTCTCTTATTATGGTCACGTAAGTCATCAACATCTTTTTCTTTTCTTTGTTTGAGAATTGACTTTTGCACTGTGTCTCTTTCTTCTTTTTTGGTAACTACACAATAAGTCATTAATAAATTTAATTAGTGTAACACATATCACAATTTATATTCTTTGGGTTTTTATTTGAATATATTTAGGAATTTTTTTCTTTTAAAAACAATTTCCAAATGATTTGTTTTTATCAAAACTTCAAATATTTTAATAATGAAACCTTGGGGCTAACAATCTCCGCTTTTTGATGATGACAAACTCATATATGCAAAACATATTTACTCATCAAGCTATTAATCCTTTTTATTAAGATTTTCAAATAAAGTTCAAATGCCAAGAAGGACTAAAGCAAATGAGAAACTTAAAGACATAATAAGGTTAAGAGTTTCTTTTCTTTTCTTCTAAACATTCAATACAACAATGTTTTTCATATCTATTTTTCAGCCTTTTGACATCATCAAAAGGGAATACTCAAAGTCTATCATTTAAAAATAAAACAGTATGAAAGCATGATAAGACTTAGGAATTGAAGCATGGGAAAAAGATACAGATATAAACAGCATCGTTTATTATATGTTAGAACAAAGATTGACAGCATAGTTTTCAAGCCAATGATTTTTTCATAAGATGATATTCAAAGCTTGACAAGAAATAAATAAAGTAGGGTAAAGAAATTCTCCCCCTATATGACGTAGTCCAAGACATCTTGTCAACTTGTCAAACTATTGTTTTTGTAGTTTAGAAATTCTCTTATGTAGCTCTTCACATGAAACATGTTTCTTAAGATATTCAAAAATCAAGATACAAGATATACACTCATCTCTACAATTTTCCACATAATAATGTTCCACACAAAATATAAGTTAGTGGATAATAAATTTGTGTATCATAGAATGATCTAAGCCATATATCACAAAAATAGGGTTAAAGCGAAAGCATGATATCAAAATAAGCTTAAATCATGGGACATAGAGAGCAATAATCAAATTTAAATCAACAATGATTTCACTAAGCTCTCCTTCAACATCAAGAAATTCTCCTTTTATTTTTCTCCACTTCTGAGCTTCATTGAGTTCAAGGAGATCTAAGCATAGAGTATTTTTAGCTTCTTATTGAAGAAAATGTTAACCATAGAAATATCAAGAAGCATGAACGCTTAAAACTGAAACATACTATCATAACATAAGGATCATTGCAGTTGTGATAGTCATGAAAGGATTAGAAGATAAGGGAAATAAAAATTGCCAATACTCCCCTATAAAAGGTAAGGCATGTCTCTATTTCTTCCTTTCATGATCCTCATCAAAGTTTTGGCATTTCTTATATGATCTCCAACAAAAACTTTTGATGCTTGTGTTCTTAGAATTTTTTCAAAGTAGTGTAGAGCATATGTAGGGCAAAAATGATGGATATAGTAGTAGATTCTCATATTTTACATATATCAAACTTTTATGGTGCTCCCCCTAAAACATAGCTTAGAGTTTCTCTCTTGTTTTATCACCATTAAGACATCAAAGTGAGTGGTTCAATACACCAGTGGAACAAGGAGAATACAAAGTGAGACACATATTGCATATTAATAGAGAAATCCATTTTAACAACACTGTCATAATATGAAGTTATGAGATAGTGACATTTTGCAAATCAATTCAAACGGCTCACAAACTTTCATAGCAACTTAGTAACATCTTTTGAACATGTTTATGTAGTAAATTTTCAGAGAAAGCTTTGTGTAGACATGTTTCAAAGAATATTTGAATGATAGGCAAGAAACATCCAAATATATATGATTTATTAATCAAGCCATTTTGAAATTGCACTTAGTCTTCTAGAATAGTATGTTAACACAAACATGTTTGAGCCAAAACATTTCATAATAATAACATTTAATACATGTTTCTGGAAGCTCAAAGAATAAGTCCCAATAACTTGCTTATATGTGTGACATAAGGTTGTAAAAGCATGTGATGAACACTTGAAACCATATTCAAAACATTTTATATCATTTGAGTGATCAATTTCTTCTCAACAACAGCATATAGTGATGGAAATTCAGTCAAAGTAGCTCTCTATAACATCAAGAAGATTTTTCTTCTTTGTTATTGTCAACCCAAATTTGTGAGATCACATACATCATGAGAGAGCAAGCGTGTGAAAGTTCAAAGATGATTTTCACATGTGTTTAGCACCAAATTCCACATTTTCAAAGTAAGATGATTAATCATTGTTGACAAGAAAGTCATCTAATGGTCTTCATAAGAAACATCATCAAAATTCACATATTTGTATCTTTGCCAAACAAATGTTCATGCAATAAAGTTCACAGATAATTGCAATCATGAACAAAGTCTAAGATTGTTCAATCAAGTGTAGAATAGTATTTTTCTAAAATAAATAGTGCGTCCATAACTCATAGCATGGAATGTTTAAAATCACTCTACTTTCAACAATTTTGATTCAAAAATATAGCTCAAAAGCAATATACTTTTCATGGGGATTAGTGAAGAATTTCATATCAAAATTTTACAAATCTTCCCCTATATTTGTGCCAACTTGTTCATAGGCATAGTGATGCACATATTTTCCTAAATGTATGCCTTAGCTCCCCTTCAATTTATGTTTTCCTAGGATTTTGCATATATGATCATTTATCCCTCTTTAAAATGGCTTCTTTTTTTTTTTTTTTTTTTTTGCTTTCTCTCTATATTAATACAGCAAAATTTAGCATATGAGAGAGATATGAGAGAAAATATGTTGAGATCAAACCAATCCACATTTACATATATACTATCATGACAGAAAGTATAAATGACAGTGTATTAAGCTTTCAAAAGACAAGTTATAAGCATGCCATATGTTCTAGTACTTTCATAAAGAATTACAAAATATATGAGAGATTACTGTACAGACAACTAAGGAACTGTAATTCTGGCTATAACAATAATACAAAAATTGTTTCTAAACATTGTCTTCAAAGCATCTAGAATTTCAACAATTTAGTACCATGATAAAATGTTTGAGTAAAACTTCTTTAACCCTTTTTTTTTGTTAAAAACTGAACTGTGTTAGTCCTAGCAAGTACTCCTAAAACAAAAATAATTATCCTCACATCAGCACATCTCAAGACATTATATCCATATTATGAACTTTTCCATAGACATGCACAGCATGCTAAAAACATTTCAATATGAGTGCATAACATTTTCATATATAGAATAATAATCTTCTTTAGAACATAATTATGCAATATTTGTAAAAATTTCAGCCTCATTGTTTTCACAAGAATTTTCTTTTATCACAAAATAAATTCTCAATGTTTCAATCCAAACATTATAAGTATAAAGATCTCTAAATTTCATGGATGATCAATTTCAATCCAGTAATGAGATTTTACAAGTAAGAGAGAAGTTTAAGACATGTATTTCTTTTTTCTCAATTTTAGGATTTAGTCAACTAAGGGCCATTTCATTTGCCCCAACTTTTAAAAATTTCAAAGTCAGTTTTTTTTAATCATCTAAAACATGTTTTAGTGATCAGATAACACTTTCAGTTACCTAAAACATTAAGCGTTTCACATTTGAATAAATGGCGTGCGACTATTTCAGATGTACACTTAATCATGACATATCTAGATGAAATATGAATTTATGACCAAAGATATTCGTTTATCAAGAATTTGGCACCTAAAACCACTTTCAGTATCCTAAATCATCTTTTAGAGTCCTAAATCCTTTGTGTGTCAAAAACAATTTTCAAGGTTCTAAGATAGTTTTTAGGGACCCAAGTCAACAATTAAGATCCTAAAACATCCGTCGGAAATTTAAAATATTTTTCACATATCTAAATCAACTTTTAGGGTCCTAAAATAACTTCCAAGGACCTAACACTATTTTTAGGATCCTAATACTTAAAACATGTCAGAATTTTGAGATTTTCTAGTCTAATACATCTTCAGGTTTTTTATACATTTATGATATTTTTACTTAATAAACTAGATAGTAGAGTCATCATATATGTAGATAAAGTTCAAAGATTATACAAAGTTTATTTCATACCCTTTATCACATCATAGAGTTCATAATTCATACCACGCTTAATCATGATGTCTTAGCGTATAAATTATCTTTCTAAGGATCCAACTCTTTTCTTCAAGAAAAGGCTTTTTTAGTGATGACCACAAATTAATATTTAGCATCTTCAAAACCCCTTGCTCATTGAAACCTTGGGGTTACAATTCTAGCTTTACTTCTTTGCTATCACATTTAATGAGCTTATAGGTGAACATATCATGTAATAAATTCAGTAACCATAATGTAATGCAACTTCAAGTCATAGTAATTATATGAAAAATATACTATCACAATTAAAGTCCTTATCAACATCGAAATTTCACATTTTTGAACATCCAAATTTTATTATATCCTTAAGATATTTCAATAAAGCACTAAATAATACTATCAACTGCACTAGAGCACATAATTCAAGATATTGGCCTTTGAAGCACACATGATATCATAAACATTCATCTTTTAGAGATAAATAACATATATCCATATTCAACTTTACATATTTTCATTTTATAAGGGATATTGTGGAATGTATAGGAAATTGATACAAAGCATTATGCATCCCTTAAAATCATTATATGTGTAAATATTTACGGCATAATCAAAGTATACCGGGAAGATAAGGTATGGACATCACCGAATATGCACATTTTTCTTTTAGCTTTATTTATATCCTTATTTCTTCATGAATATGATCTTGTAGGAACCTCATTTCTGTGCTTTTAGCATATATTGTCTAAGAGCTAAATATCATTCTTGACCTTTCAGATTTCAAATGTATCTGCAAAAAAAAAATCTTTTCTTTGGCCGGTACCCAAAATTGTCTTAGGTTCGTGGGTGTTAGCTTTGTTGCCTTTTTGAAGTATGTGTTCCCTTAGATACCCAAACAATCATTGAATCAGCATATAAGCTTTTTCTTAATATATAAGAATATGATAATTGTACATTTTTACCATAACATTATCATTTGACAAATGGGCTAGTTGAGTTGGTCTTTTTAGTAAATAAATTCTTATGAAATTTCTAAATTTCATGTTGCTCTAAACTATAACCAAGTCATGAACACATATTTGTTTCCTTAGTAAATCATTTAAGTTTTTATTTTCTTGAACACACATAACTGACTCTTTTATCAAAGAGCTAAATTTTTGTTTCATGGAATCAATTTAGCTTGTAAATCGCTTTTCAATATTTCAACCTTCTTTTACAAAATTTCATTTTCATATAAATTCATGATAGCTTTCAAATTTTGGTTTTGGAAAATAATTTTCAATCACCTAGAATCACATCATCAACATAGATTAAAGCTACAACAAATGCATTGTTCTCTTCATATATGAATAATGAATAATCTGCCTTTGACTGTCTGAAGAATCACAACTTCTTCATCTTCTCTGCCAACTTCTTCTATATCATCATCAACTTTAGTTACAAAATCCACATTTACTGGTATGTCCACTTCCTTATAAGCAGGTGCAGTTGTGTCATTTCTCAAATCTTTATGATTCTTATTATCATCAAGAGTTAACTCTATAGAGCAATGAGGTGTGTCTTGGAATAGGGCATCTGAGGCATCAATTATGTGCCTGGCCTTGGTTTTAATCACTTATAACCAACACTCCTAGTTTGGAGTTGTCCAAGAATAAGGCGCAAAATAAACTTGCTCTGCTTGTTGAGCGAATATTAAACTGCCATCCCTCTTATATGTAGACTTTGAATTGACCTCTACAAATCCAAGTTAAAGAGTATTAACTATTTAAGAAGTAAATCAAAATATTCGACAATAATAATTTCCTACAAAATGCCATGATACAATGACTCGGCTTCATCATAACTAAGTCCCTTACAATAAAGTACACTGTTGTTTGTTTTTAGACCACGAGATATCCGTTGATATTCACTTGATCTCATGTGTTCACCTTCCTTGCTAAGCCCCAAGCCAAAGATCTTAAAAGGTCGTCATCAATCCCATTTGCATGGTTTGTGACCTAAGTATATTTTAAAGTTAGTCACTTTATAAGCATAAATAATATTATGTAACAATCAAATATTGTTAAATTAACTTACAAAATTTTTGAATTAAGGAAATCCATTAGAAATGTGCTTGTCAACCTCATCACTTGAAAATCACCGTATGTTGAGGATACAATTCTATGTACATGCTACAACAAGAGAAATTGCTGTTAACACATAATTAGGGATTTATTAATTTATGAAAATTTGAAAATATGAACCTATGAAGCTATAACTTACTTTTGATAAGGTTTAAGCTCATGACAATTCAGCAACACATACAGTGTTGCTAATAATAGTTCCTTATCAATAAGATAACATTGACCTATGGTTCCATGGAGGTAAGCAAGATAGTTAAAGATTGACAGAGGTTCACCGAATGAATTTTCCCTATAATCATCGTTCTGAGGTACTCGTCTAGTTCTTGATTGGAAGTGAGACTCGAAGTAGTACAAGCAAAAATTTGAAGTCTCTTCAATAATATATGCCTCGCATATATAACATTCAACATAAGCTTTATTTTTTACCTTTTGCTTTAACGTGTGCAAGAACCTCTCAAAAGGGTACATCCATTTATATTGCATCGGGTCATTTGTCAATGCTTCTTTAACTAAATAAACGGGTAAATGTTCCATCACATCAAAAAATTCAGGAGGAAAATCTTCTCAAGTTTGCAGAATGAGAGCAATGTTCTATTCCATGACCTGTAAATTAGATTTATGTAAAGTAGGAGAAGAAAGATCTCAAAAAATTGACTCAATTCAACAAGAAGTTCCTAAATTACAGAAGGCAACCCACTAAAGGCTATTGGCAAGAGCTGCTCCATAAAAACATGACAATCTTGACTTTTCATGTGAGGCAAAGTCCAAGAATTGTGTCGACATTTCTCCTTAAGTTAGATGCATATCCATAAGGAATCTTCAAACTTTGCACCTACTCACAAATAGTTTTCTTCTATTCAATGGTTAATGTGTAAAGTGCCTTTGGTTTCACAACTCTACCATTGTCTAATTGTTGCAACTCCAAACTTGGACGCTTTTAATAGAGCTAAATCCATCCTTGCCTTCATATTATCTTTGGTCTTATCTTTGATATCTGGTGTTGAACACATTTCCAAACACATTCGCCTTTGTGTGCAACACATCTATGTTGTGTGGGATTAACAAAGCAGGCCAGTAAGGTAAATTCCAAAAAAATGCTATGTTTGGTACAATTATGTGTTAGACCATAACAAGTAAAAGTACCCCCCCCACTTTCTGCTACTCTTGCATGTCTCAATGGTTATACATAGAGTTCATCTCCGGAAAAGCACCTAGGTGGAATGCCCCTCTCAGTTTTATTCTTCAAAAAGTTGTTCTTATTTCTCTAAAAAGTATGCTCAATGGGTAAGAATTGTCTGTGACAACCAAAATAATAGATCTTCCGACCATGCTTCAAATAAAATGCCTTCAAACTGCCCATGCACATCGGCAACCCAGCCTACCAGAGGTTTGCTAACCTAATAGCATTCCATAGGCTGGAAAGTCATTGATAGTCCATAATAGAGCAGTTCATATGACAAACTTCTGTTTCAATGAAATGACATATGTAAGAACTCCCTGCTTCCAAAGCAATTGCAGCCCCTTAATTAGAGGCTGCAAGTATATGTTAATTTTACTTTTTAGATTATGTGGGCCAGGAATAATCACTATTAGGAACATGTATTCCCTTTGCATACACATGCCAGGTGGTAGGTTGTAAGGAGTAATGATCACAAGCCAACAAAAATATGTCTTGGTGTTCATTCTGAATAGACTAAAACCATCAGCATACAAACCCAAACTAACATTCCTTGCATCTAGAGCAAAATCTAGGTAAACATGATCAAAAGACTTGCTTGTCTCTCTATCTTATGGATATGACAACACCCCTTACTCACATGAATGTTCCCGGTGCCATCTCATGTCACCCGCAGATACATTTGATGTAAAAAGTCTTTGTAGTCTGGGATTGATGGGAAAATACCACATCTGTTTGTTCAAAACATCCCTAACCTTCCTTTTACCAACTAGTGACTATCTGAACCGTGCTACACCACAAAATTGACACTGTCTACCATTTCTTCATCACCATAATACAACATGCACCTTTGGGGACAATAATCAATCTTCTTATACCCACAACCCTGTTTAGATACCAATTTCTTGGTATAATATAAATTTGTAGGCATCCGATGACCGCTTAGCAGTAACTCACTTATTAGTGTGATAAACTCATTTATATATGCCCCTACAACATTATAGTCTAATTTGATGCTCAACAATCTAACAGCCATTGAAATGACAGAGTGTGTCTCATATCCATCCTATAATGGTGACCATGCGGCGCTTAACATATCATAAAACTTGGTTGAATCATCATTGGGATCCTCCTTCACTTTATGGTAGTACTCCCTTTCAAAAGATGGCTCAACAATATCCATAACCATCTGCTTGTACAATTAGAAATATTGGATCTCAGCCTCTATCGCAACTGGTTGGGGTGACAGTGGCATGCTCTCTCCATGATTCACCCAATAATAGTAATTCTCCATAAAACCTTTCATCATTCGGTGTTTAATACTTTCGGCATTTACATTTAGCACATAAGCATATAAACATCCCTTCAGTTTCAACACAGACATTAAGTACAAAAGTAAATTGAATAAATTCCTCAACACCCCTACAAAACTTAGGTGTAACAGCACTTTTACTGTTAGGATACAATCTATTTTTCATCTAACGACGATGCTCAGGGGTATCCACATTCCTTTAAAATTCAACAATAATTAAAAATTAGTTACATAACATATATCCATCAAAATATATCAAATCATATTATTGACTAAAAAAATAATATCAAACATAGTTTTATTTATTAAATTAGCTCTAAATATCATAAAATTTAAATTCATCCAGAAGTATTCTAAAAAATATGAAAAAATTCATTCAAACGCTCTACATCATACAACAAAACTCCCAAACAAATTTGAAAAATTATAAATATAATTTATTAAGTTAATCTCTAAACACCATAAAATTGAAATTCACTCAAAATAGTCCCTACAAAAATAAGAAAAAAATCTAAACACACTACGTCTATAATACAACAAAGGCCTTAAAAAATTTTAACAACAAAAATATACATATATTGCAATTTGAAAATTTCAATTCGGGTTTTAATGTAACTATTACACATCAAACTAAGCCATAAATCAACTTCATACATTGGCAAATACCTATTTACCAACATCATATATTTAAACGAAACTAAAGAAACAACCAAAATCTAACCTCTAAGTCCCAGATTTAAGAAAAAAATTTGAAAGGAAGAAAAAGGCCAAAACTTTAGCCAACCTTAACTCCAAAGCTTCGAATTAAGGTTGGAGATGAATTAAATACAACTTCGCCTTGCTAGAAAATACCCAAAAATGGTTTGAGAGGCGAGCTTGTTAGATAAACCAAAGAGAAAATGAGATTTACAGAAAGAAAGATGTTAAAAACTAAAATTGGAGGAGATGGAGGATCTGTTATGATATTTACAAATTTCTCACAAATGTTCTCATAGAAAATATTCTATGAGAATGGTTGTCACAGCATTTTTCCCTGAGAACTGAACCTAAAACGCAACATTTCATTTATTTTGTGTTTCTCACGGATGATAGCTCACGGCTATGTGATCATGAGAACATCTGTGAGTATCAATTACCACCAAGTGGTGCAAAATAACTCTCACAGATATTCTCACCGAAGTTTCAGCCGTGAGAATATCCATGAGAAAAATTTTCTTTCATGAGAAACCCAAGAGAAAATTCATGAGAAGAGCACACGTAAGGTTGAGCCGTGAGAATGTCTAAGAGAAAAAATGTTTTTCTTGTAGTGGATCTTTCCCCTGTTCTCCTTGTCTCTCAGTGTTACTCATGGATTCTTGTGTGCCTGTTTAACTTTAGGCTTGTACGTCATTGGACTCATATCATCCTAAGTTTTCCAAGTTGGGCTAGTGTTCTTCCTTGTAGACACCCACTTATTCTTAGGCTAGTGCCCATTCTTTTCTTTGCCACTTCGAAGCTCCTTCTCCCAAAATCTTTTTATCCCACTATGAAGTGGTAAATATTTTCAAGAAAAATAGCATCCCTGGATGAATATATTTTCTGTTTTTCAATATCATACACCCTATATGCATTTTGTCCATATAGGTATCCCACAAATACACATGGTCTCCCCCTTTTAGCAAACTTATCTCTTTCTTTATTATGAATGTAAGCTAGGCACCTGAATACCTTTAAGCGATCATAGCTTAGTTTTCTTCCTATAAATATTTCATAAGGTGTCTTGTTCTTTATGACCTTGGATGGTAATCTGTTGATGAGGTAAGTAGCTATGAGAATGCATTCTCCTTAAAATTCAAATGGTAATCCAGCTTCAAATCTCAAAGCCCAAGCTGTCTCCAAAATATGTCCATAATTTCATTCCAGCACCCCATTTTATTGGGAAAGTGTTCGCACATGAGGTTTGCAGGATTATGCCCTATTCTTCATAGTAACTAATCAAGTGTCCTGACTAAAATTCCTTCCCATTGTCTGTTCTTATATGCTTCACTTTCTTTCCAAATTGTGTTTTTACCATATTGCATAATAAAGTTAAATAATGACTCTCTTTATATTTGTATTGCATTAGATATACTCAAATTGCTCTATTGTAGTCATCAACAATTAAGAGAAAGTAATGAGCTTTTGAAAATGATGTACTAGTGGGAAAAGGATTTCTAATCTATTAAGCCCAAATACAGAAATCATGATGCAGAAGATCACAATCAAAATTACTGGAAATGAGTTTAGTCTTTTGTAACTTAGCATTAGGTGCATGACCAAGTCTTTTATGCCATACCTCTAATGTATCTTTGCTAACAGCCATTGTTAATCTCTTATCTTGCATCGGCTCAAGTCATTACAATCCATTACACTACCACCTACTCCAATAACCCTCTATATATGTAAGTCCAGTATTGCACAAAAATCTACAACAAAAGTCAATACACAATTAACTTCTTTTGTTAATATGCTTATCGATAGCATATTGTACTTAAAATTAGGGATGCTTAACACATGGTTGATTTTACTCCATTGAGAAGTTGTGCTTCCTCAATGCTTCTAACAATAACACTGTCTCAATTTGATATCTTCATTGTGGTCCTCCATAATTCATTCCTTCTCCTTTTAACGAGTAAATATCACATGTTATATGTTCTGTTGCTCCAAAATTTACCACCCAAGGCCTTTCAAAATTAATCTTACCAGCTATGTTGGCAACAGGTACAATATGGTGAGACACTTTGTTGGAGTTCTCTGTCTCAAGGTTTAGAGATTGCATCAGGCATGCCTATTGCTCTTGTGTTAAACCAGGAATGGGGCTCGTGTCACATCCATACTACTTAACTGGACATTTGCTAGAGTAATCTCCATGCGAAGTTAGTGAATAGCTGAGGAAGTTTTTTGCTAGGGTTGGATGTGCCAGATACTTTCTCCTCTAGAGCTGATGTTGCAACGTTTTTTTTTTTGTGTGTGTGGAAACTTTGAGTAGAGACAGAATTTTAGATAAGAAGAAAGATATTCCAGGTTTGGACTATGAAAAAGTTGCTTTCTTTCTCTTTCTACTTTTATTACAGAGTAAAGGAATGCTTCTTAAGCATTTGAATATTGGAGGGGGGAAAGAGAATAATGGGAGGAGAACGTCAGGTTCAGAGATTGTGAATTAGAGGGAGAGAACATAAAGGTGAAGGAAGCAGTTAGCAAGAGGAAAAAAGAAGTGAATGAGCATAACGAAGACAGGGAAAGGAAATGAAATTGAGTGAAAATGGTATGTAAGACAAAGCTTCACTATAGAAATGATGAAACCCAGAAAGATTTTGGTGATTATGGTCGAACAACAGAAGTCGACATTCTTAGCCACATCCTTGCCATCAAGTAGGTGATCTTCTTTGGCAACAATAACAGCTCCGTCTCCACCTGTTCCTGGAACAAGAGCAATGAATCGATGGAAATGACATTATGGTACCAAGAGAGTGAAAAAGCTAAGTAATGCTATGATACCGTGTAGAGTTTCCTTGCTCTGTTTCACTCTATTTTCTGAACTGAATACTGGGGTATATTTATACACACACAAATGGCATTCTAGAGATATCTTGACCAGCAGACATAATAATTCTACATAATAAAATATTCTATATTAACAAATCATAGCCAGGAATTTGTGGGAGTATAAGGAGAGATAAGGCTGGCTTAATATAAGGTAGACATAAGTGGAAAACTCCCACAAATGGAGAGATAAGGCAGCACTTTGTCATCCAATGGTGGAGAGAAACCAAATAACAAATGATATTGAGGTCAACATGTTCAAACCGAGTGGTATCCAAGTAAACAAAACTGTTATGCATAAGGTCTCTCAAACCAAACTTAAAATATCTCAGTCAACATCAAGTGAAACATAACAATTGGATAGCCACAGCTAACATAGATATCTTTTAGATAGTTTTTTTTTTTTTTCATTTAGAATGCTTACTATTAGTTACATCCTCTTTTAATGAGTCCATGATACAGTACATTGCTTTAGTCAACTATTATATATAAGATATCTCATGTACGTCTTATGTTTACGTTCTTAAGAAAAACAATTGAAATAATACACAAATTTTTTACGTTCTGCTCCCTTCTTCTTCTTATTCTTTTTTATTTTACATTTAGTTTTTCTCCTTTTTTCTTCATGGTATCAAATCCTGAGTGAGCACTTGACACATATTTATTAGACCACCATATCATAACTTCACACAGCAATCTCACAAAACATGCCATGACTTCAATTACTCTCAATGTAGGTAACTTCATCACACTTTGTC
This sequence comes from Ceratonia siliqua, assembly GCA_034509205.1. Lineage (NCBI taxonomy): Eukaryota > Viridiplantae > Streptophyta > Magnoliopsida > Fabales > Fabaceae > Ceratonia > Ceratonia siliqua. Next base: position 10,811,644 of record JASKGM010000001.1, on the reverse strand, counting down.
TCACTCATTCCAACTACCCATTATGGCGTGAGCAAACTCTAGCCCTTGCTGAAAGCCAAGAACTTGTTGATCACCTTACCAACAAAGACCCAGCCCTTCCTAAATATACCTACACAGCAATTGACACACAAACATTAACAAATGTATATGTTGCATGGCAAAAATCTGATAGATTGCTTCTAGGGTGGCTCATTGACACACTCTCAGAGGAAGCACTTAGCTTGATCATAGGCCTTGACATAGCCCATATAGTCTGGGAACCCCTTAAGAATGAATATGCACAATATTCTCAAGAAAGAGAATTTACACTAAGACAACAAATCACTTATATTTGCAAAAAGAATGATAAAACCATTAGTGAGTATATCAAAACATTCAAAAGCCTTTGTGACAATTTAGTAGCCATAGGCAAACCAGTGTCAGACAAAGAAAAAGTATTTTCCCTTCTCACAAGCCTTGGTCCACAATATGAACCATTCACAACCACTATGCTCAAACCATCAAGCCTCACATACTCAAAACTAGTTTCACAACTTCAAAGTTTTAATCAGAGGTGTAATTGGTTCTTTGGAGACACAGAAGGTTAGAATTCAACTTCTTACCTAGCATTTTATGGGTAGCCATAAAAGATCATGACAATCCTCCTCTATTCCTCATGGGTCACAGAATTTTACTTCAGTTATCACAGGTTTCAAGCTTAACAACCATGCAAGTACAACAAAGAATTCAGTGACAACTTAGGATCCAACTCCAAGCCACGATGGCCTCCACCTCTTGGTAAACGAAGAATGACTCAAAAAGAAAGAGAATGTATCATGGAGAACGGTGCCAGTAATATGGAGTAATGGGATATATTGCTAAAATTTGTTGATGGGTACCAAAGAAAGCAACCACCCACAATGATGTTCCCCAAGCACTAGCAGCTCTTACATTAGACAACACTATTGCAGATACAGAGTAGACATTTGCCACAAGTGCACCAAACCACATGATAGGTAAGCCACATATGCTTACTAAAATTAGAAAATACACAGGAATAGACATAGTCTTATTTGAAAATGGTTCTTCCATGGAAATTATGGTATAGGAAAGTCAGATATTAAACAAAAACATTACTCTCCCACTTTAAAATGTTTTATTTGTCCCTGATTTAACAAAAAAATTGCTCTCTGTTAGTTAATTAACATCTCAATTTTCATTCAATTGTGAATTTTCTGCCATTAATTTTCATGTTAAGGATCGAGCAACAGGGCAACATCTACTAATAGGGACCCACAGGGGTGATCTTTATGTCCTCTCCAACTCACCAAAGCTTTATTTTTCAAATAAAAATAAATTAGGTATAGCATAAGTGTAGCATCAATGCTTGAGACACCCACAAGCTTCTACTTTATAGTTATTAAAAAATAAATGAGTCATTAATGTTTTAAGGACTCCAAAAATGTAGCATCTTTGTGATAGTTGTCAATTAAGGAAGCTTAGTCTTTACCTTTTTCTCATTCTAAACAGACAAGTGTTAATGTTTTTGATAAAATACATTATGATCTATAGGGCCCTACTCCTGTTTTTTCTATTGGAAAAATTTGTTATTATGCATGTTTAGTTGACGATTTTTCTAAATATACATGGATAATACCATTGCACAATAAGTCTGAATTTTTTGACGCTTACTTTGCCTTTGAAAATTTTGTGGCATGCCAGTATAACAAAAGCATCAAAGTATTTCACTCAGATGAAGGAGGTGAGTTTTTCAATACAAAATTAAAGTCTCATTTTTGTGCCACAGGGATAATCCATCAAATCTCATGCCTTTATATACAAGAGCAAACATGTATGGTAGAATGTCGCCACAGATTTATAAGAAAACATGTTGTTTCATAATAGAGCTCCTTTATTTTTATAGGTTAAAGCTTTCATGACTATAGTCTATTTAATTAACTGCCTTCCTTCATCTGCAATTAATTTTGAAACGCCTTACTTTAAATTACATGGATTATAGCCAAATTATTCTCAATTAAGAATTTTTAGGTCTAAATGCTTTCCTTATACATGGGGATACGAGACAAAACAAATTTGATCCTAAAATGGTGCAGTATATTTTTGTGGGCTATTGTAACCAATATAAAGGACATAAATGCTTTGAACTGATAAAAAACAAATTTTGTGTCACGCCATGTGGTATTTGATGAAATGGCATTCCCTTATAAAAATTCACAACCCGAACAAAAGTTGCCAACAAATTCTTATGTTGTTTCTATCTTTGATTCCTGGTTGTTGCCCCGACTAAATGATTCTAATAGTTCTGCAGGCTCTTATTCTCTTTCAAAATTACCAACATGCATGAGTCCTTTACCATTCATCATTCCTGCAGCTCTCATAAACTCGGCCACACTGTCCCCTTCCAATTCATCACCACATCACCATACAGCAACATCATGCCTTTACAATTCATCCCTATACTACCACAAACCTAAATCAGGTATTTAACAGCATGCATGCCCAAAACTTGATAGCTCACCACCTATTCTCGTAAGCCCACATGCAAATCGATCTCTTGACACCTCACCGCCAAAATTTCAAATCATTCAGCCAAAAATAGAAACTCAGTTCGAAATGAACCCCCTGACCCAAATCATCATCATCCTAGTGACGTTATTCACCATTTGTTACCTCATATGCCAATGCAAACCATTTCTTTGACACCTCTCAGCCATACCCTCAATTTGACAACTCACAGCCTTAGTCCCAAATGTAGCTTTAATCCAAACACTATCTCAGTCCCAAATGCAACTCTAGCAACCCCTTCAAATAGAAACTCAGCCTCAGCCACCAATACGTCCAATAATCACTCGCTCACATCTTGGAGTGGTCAAACCAAACCCTAAATATACACTTACCACCTTAACCTCCACCATACCTAATAAGCCTCATAACATCCGAGCAGCATTAAGACATCCCGCTAGAAAGCTGCTATGGAGGAAGAGCTCACTACACTTTATAAAAATCAAACATGGCAACTAGTCCCTAGGACACCTAGTATGCATGTTATCATATCAAAGTGGGTGTTTAAGACAAAACTCAAACTAGATGGCTCACTTGATTGACTTAAAGCATAGTTAGTTGCAAAGGAGTACCATTAGATTGATGGAATAGACTATACTAAAACTTTCTCCCTAGTAATCAAACAAGAACCATTCGCATGATACTCACTATTGTTCTTGTTCAAAGTTGGCCTATTCGACAACTTGATATCAAAAATGCATTCCTACATGGGTTAATTTCTAAAGATATGTACATGGAACAACCCCTTGGCATGGCTGACTCTCAAAAATAGACACGTGTGTGCAAACTTCAATGGGCTCTTTATGGCTTAAAATAAGCATCGCGAGCATGGTTTGATCGTTTTAGTACCTTTTTACTTAAATATGGCTTTGTATGCAGTTTAGCTTATCCTTCCTTATCTATTTTCCATTCTCAAGTTGGATAACTGATTCTTCTTCTTTATGTAGATGATATGTTAATAATAGGGTCCAGTTAAAGCTTGTCACCACATTTATCAAACTATTAAGCCATGAGTTTGCTATGAAGGATTTAGGACCTGTCCATCACTTTCTTGGAATTTAAATTTTTAGAACAAACGATGGACTTCACTTGTCACAATCTCATTATGCTCTCACATTGTAACAAAAGACAAAAATAGGTCGATTGCAAGCCAATGGGCACACCTCTTGAAACCAAACATAACTTCCTAAGAATTCATAACCTTTAGATGATACAAGCTATTATCGAGGTATTGTTGGGACGTTACAATATCTTACACTCACTAGACCAGACCTTGCCTTCAGTGTCAACTATGTCTCACAACTCATGCATGCACCAATTACAACCCATTTGAAAATGGCCCAACATATCCTTCAATATGTAAAAGGAACAATTCATATGGGATTACATTTCATGTCTAACATAACTTTTGATCTGTATGCTTTTTCATATGCTGATTGGGCTGGGTGTCCAACCCCTAAACGTTCCACCACTGGATACTGCATATTTCTGGGCCACAACTTGATATCCTAGTGTGAAAAAAAAACAACCTACCATCTCACGATCCAGTATTGAGGTAGAATACCGAGCTATGGCAAATACAACAACTGAACTCACTTGGCTGACTTTCATTTTGAAGGATCTCCACATTTCACTCTCTTTTCCTCCTACACTATACTGTGATGACCAGAGTGCCCTTCACATGACCGTTAATCCAGTTTTTCATGCATGCAATAAACATATTGAGCTCGATTACCATTTCCTACGCGAACGGGTTGCCCTTGGTCTCTTAGTTACTCAACAATCTTCCACCACAAACCAGCTGGTTGACTTGTTCACTAAACCTGTGTCCAAAGTCACCCTCTAATATTTTTGCAACAAAATCTACCACCAATCTCGACATAGTTCGAGGGAGGGTATTAAGAGCTCACAGCCATAAACTTGTGGGAGTCTAAGGAGAGATAAGGCTGGCTTAATATCAGAGAGAGATAAGGTGGAAAACTCCCACAAACAGAGAGATAAGGCAGCACTTTGTCATCCAATGGTAGAGAGAAACCGAATAACAAAAGATGTTGAGGTCAACACGTTCAAACCGAGTGGTATCCAAGGAAACAAAGCTGCTATGCATAAGGTCTCACAACCAAACTCAGAAGATCTCGGTCAACATGAAGTGAAACAAAACAATTGGATAGCCACAGCTAACATAGATCTCTTTTAGATATATATATATATATATATATATATATTTTTTTTTTTTTCATTTAGAATGCTTACTGTTAGTTACGTCCTCTTTTAATCCACTTGAGTCCATGAAACTGTAGGTTGCTCTAGTCAGCTAGTATATATAAGATATCCCATGTACGTCTTGCGCTCACGTTCTTGAGAAAAACAATTGAAATAATACACATATTTCTTACGTTATGCTCCCTTCTTCTTCTTTATTTTACATTTAGTTTTTCTCCTTTTTTCTTCTCTCTAGAACTATCACAATTACAGCAAAAAAAATAATCCTAGGATTCTAGAAATATCAGGGTTGCAGCGGAAAAAATCACGATTTGCAGCATGAGATATTTTAACAAGCCTTCAGACACAGTAGGAGCAAATGTTCGACCAACCTTCTTCGAGCCTACTAACAGCTGGGATCAATGACTGTGTGCAGCGCACAACAGGCGAAGGCGGCTGCATATTTTACCTGGTAGATGATTTATACATTCCTTAGAAGAGGAGCAATTGCCCACGGGATCAGAAAGGCCATGATACCAAAGAATGGAGCAACTGAAGGTGGAATGCGTCCCTTGTCTTTCCTTATAAGCAGCCCTTCAATTATAGGATAGTTGAGAGTGACGATATAAACTGGAAGGAAAAGCTGAATAAACATCTCTTCCCAATTACCCTCTAATACCACCCTATGAACTCCCCCTGCAAAGCATGATATGTTGATGGTGAGCAAGGTAAGCATTGGGACAAGAAACATATTTGAGGTTCTGAAATCATATTTGTCCATCTGGTACAGTTTGATTTGTTCATCATCTTCCACTTTATTGGTGGGCAAGAAACTGGCTTCTCTCATGCCAAGTTTCTTGAGCACAGCATCCAAACACCCATATAGATGACATGTAGTTGACTTTATCATCCACATCCTCTGCTCGTTTATCCATTTGTGGAATGACCCTCCAGTTGTGAGGACTTCTAGTAAGAGTTTGGAAAGAGATGATAGAAAGATGAACAAGAAGACCAAGAAAAATGGATCTGAGACCTGTCACAGAAATGGAAAAAGATGTGCTTCGTTATTTGAAGCAATATATAATAGGGTCATTATCTGGTGCTGGCTCAATACCAGTACTGGGATAGAATTTTATATATAGTAAATTGAAGGGAAAATGAAGGATACTTTGTGGTTACCTTAGGGTACAAGGGATATCCATCTAGTAAACAGAGCTGGGGGACAATAGCTAAACAACATAGGGGCAAGCAATAAAGAGGGAAAAATGTAAGTTCTGCAAAATACATGCTCTGAAGTAGAGACATCCTTAAAGGCCCATATATAAGGGGACAAAACCTGCTTAAACCAATTTCAAGCAATCCAGAGCTCCATCTGGTGCCTTGAATAAGCAAATCATTCAAACTTTTAGTAGCAGTTCCTACGAATTGTGGCTTAGATGGATCGCAGTAAACTGAAGTCCAACCATTGCAATTCAAAATAAACCCAGTGAGTACGTCTTCAACAACAGAACCATAGAAGAAACCAACCTGCAAGGAAACAAAGTTGTATATATAATACAATGAAGCATGAACTTCTAAATTACATTTGACACGACATATGTTCATATCCATATCAATATTGATATTGATACGGATAAGAGTAAATTAGAATTTACTCTCTTATGGTATGGTTCAAAGTTACTGTTCCACTGGTTTAAAACATGTCATTCAACCTCCTTTTAGTTTCTTCCCTACCACTCAACCGTCTTGGGTAAATTGCTAGGGATAAGGTTATGGTTTTAAATGTCATCTTAATCCTATCAATGATCACATAGTACTATAAAATTGTTGAAGATATAAGTAAAATAGACTTTCAATAATGAAATTGTTAATTGTTTTAACATTCACATGATTTTTCTTTTCTACAAGAAAATTAAAAATTAGCTACAGAATTTAGCGAGAAAATCTATATATTCATGACAATTCTACAAGATAGTTAAATGATAATAGAATAAATCATAAAAGAACCAAATGACACACTTTAAATCAAACTAGACAAACTAATATCGAAACAAACTATGAGGGGAAATTGTAATTTACCCATACAATAAGTCAATGCAATTTACATATACCTGTTGACCCCATTTAGTGCCAATTTCATAGCTACAGGAAGAAACAACTTAGTCTCTTCTTCTAGCAGTGGATGCATACCAGTCACCAAATGAGGTGTGTAGTTTTGGTTTAGAGATTTGATGAACTCATTGGATGAGCCAAAATATTGTTGAAGTTCAAGAAGGTTAGTGTCTAACATTCAAAACACAGAACAGTAAGAACATATATACATACATATGCATATTAAGTTCTTGCATATCAAGCAAAGAAACTACATGAGTCTTCGTGATCTATATACCTTTAAATGTGTAATTTCCATATAGTGATACCCTTTTTGCACAAAAGCATGTGCCTGACAATACTGGTCCTTGAAGCCCATCCATACCTCGAAATAGAACCTAAACTTGTCCATAATAATTTAGTATTAAGCACTCCATCATTATCTTGAAAATATAGATATGGAAGAATATGAAAACGCTGGTTTTTCAGAAATTTTGTGTAAAGTTGGTATAGACAAATCAAGTTGATAAAATATTATAAACAAATATGTAAACATGTTTGAAATATTAAAAAGAAATTTCTTAAATAGAATGGATTTATAAAAGATATGTAAACTATATATATATATATATATATATATATATATATATCTACTTAAGAATTTCTCTCTATATTAAAATAGTAAAAAAAAGTTTTAAATAGACCTTATATACAAAATATGTGTAAATCAAATCAATCATGAATGAACATATAATAATCAGAGGTAGGTTTCTCTAGATATTATATCTGACATATTTATATGTTCATTTATAATTAACATTTAAAAATTTATTGAAAAATTGTGCATGGCGAGAAATTCTTACATTCTTGCACCTTAAATAGGTTCAAGGAACTAATAGAAACTCATAAAAATGGATGTGTCAGTGAATTGGATCACCTGACACCCCCAAATTTAATTGGCTTTTTGTACATATCTGAGATACTCAACCTTAAATGCTGATCTCAACTGACAGTCATATATGTCATTCTTGCTGATATTGTGAAATTTATGAGGAAATTGAACAAAAGATAGAGACGATGATATATTGGGATCAAGGTGGAAACACAGTGCTTTTCTAGCTGAAGTTGGGTCGTTGCAGAACATGTCACAGTCCAACACCAAGAAGTATGGAGCATTGCTCAGCACGGCAGAGACACGAAGCTGCGAGATAAATCTATCATCTGTAAGTAATATTAAATATACACTAACTAAGTTGATTGAAAATTTGTAAAGTAACTTGAGGATGCTCACAGAATTGTCAAGTTCCATTCGTTAGACTTGCTTAATAGTGTTTTGAGATCAAGATATTTGAAAATTATAACTTGTTAACTTGATCTTAGCAATAGTCTTCTAACACTATGAAATTGTTTAAGATGTAAGTAATAAGTAAACTTTTAACTATTAAAATTATTCATTATCTTAAAAAATATCCACATAACTATTTTAATTAAAATTTAGATGAAAAAGTCACAAAATATTTAAGCAGTAATAAAACAAATCATGGGAAAGTTGAATAATACGCTTTAAATCATGGAGGGCTAAATCATTTTGGGGCCAAACTATAAATATACAATTGGACTAAAAAAACCACCCACTCACTTTTTAAAAAGAATAATAAATGTAAGGGTATTTTAATTATTTTATTTTAAAATATAATAAATGCAAGACCATTAAAGACAAAGAATTGTCTAAGCTATCGCGCTACTTGTGGGGCAATAGAAATAGGTCCCACATTCCCACCATCCCTTTTTTTGTGTTATTTTTCTCTTTTTTCTTGTATTGTTTTGGAATTTTTTAAAGAAAACGTTATTTTTTCTTAAAATATTATATCACGTAATTCTTTTTGAATTTTTTAGATTTTGTTTTTGACTTTTTAAAATTTTTTTAAACTTAAAATTTATTTCTCATTATTTAAAAATTTAAAACAAACAAAATAGAAAAAATCATGGGATGTATATGTTACAGCTCACAAGTGAAGTAGTAGCATAGCAATGCTCTTAAAGACATTTGTGTTATGAAAAAAAATAAAATTACATTTATTATGTTCTTCAAAATAACTAATGTAATACCTCTAAAAAAATTTATATAATATTTAGGTATTTTTTTGTACTTTTCCTAAATTAATAAATAAATAAATAAATATTTCCAACCATAATGAGTTTTAAAAATCTTATTCAGAATTATAAACTATTTATAATTTCAAATATTATTTTTATTGTATTTAATTATGAAAAAAATCAATTTTGGGTATTAGAAATAATATTTTGACAAAGTGGGTATTTAATTATTTTTTAGTATTGAAAACATAAAGAATTTCTAAAGGGAAAGTGAAAAAAAAAATCCACTTTTAATTATCAGGTATTGAAAAAATGAAGAGTTATCGGAAAAAAAATATAAAGAACTCCTATTATAATTTTCAGATATTAGAAAATATGTTGAATAAGTAAAGAAAATTGAAGAACACCCAGAGAAAATTAAAAAATAACCAAATAAAAAGCCAAAGAATATCGAATAATAGTTTTGAGTATTGGAAATTTCACTGAATACCCAAAAAAAATGTAAAAGATACCCTAAACTTTTTATTATCAGGTATCCTATTATAAAATGAGTGGTGTCAGTTTTGTAAGTAACTCAAAATCCAGGTTCTATGTTATTTTTCCCTTCTTTTTCTTCTGCAAGATACTAGAATACCCCATTTTCATCCCAAAATTCACAACCCTCTCCTCCTCCTCCTCCATTTTCTCTCATTTTCCATCAGTTTCTCACCATTTTCTCACCCAAAAACACTCAGCCAGGGTGGTATTTCAAGTTCCCCTAAGTATTTATCTTCCAAACGTCATTGCATACTTTTTTATTCCCTCTAAAACGCCCATTACAACTGCTGTCAAAATAGGGAAAAATTCCCACCCGTATTTCTTGCAAATTCAAGCTTTGTGATCTAGCTCATTTTCTTGTGGGTAAGCTAAATCTGACCTCACCTATTTCAACTTTGAAATTTTATGTTTGAAACCCTAACCTTTTTAACCCTTCAAAATTCTAATTTATTTTTATAAAACTGGAGTTAGCTTATTTTATATCGTTTTTATAAATCAAAACATGTTATTGTACATCATATTTTGCGAAATGTAATTTTTCTTGTAAAAATGCCTAAATCTATAATATGGTCTTAGTTAACACCCTTACGAATACAGGGATTCAGAGAGAATGTAGCATGCTATAGGCTATGGGTAATTCATTCAGAGTAGATGATATTTTTAGAATGGGAAATTTGCGAGATTTTAGCTCTTCCTTAAGGGTACTTCTTGTAAGTGAACTAAGGAAGGAAATTAGTTAGTGGTTATGTGCTCCCTAATGGATATCCAATATTATTTGTTATTCTTTGAATTTTTAATGTCAGTAAAATGGTTTATGTGTGGTAGATTTGTTGGAGACTCAACGTAGCCATCCGCGTGAGCCTTGGGAGCCGATTTGGTCTTGTGTTGAAAAAGCATCAAGTTTGTGAGTAAATATTAAACATTTGTCATTTCACATTCTTCAAATCATTTTCTTTCATTGCATTTTAATTTATGTACAAATACTTGATTTTAAACTACATTTCTTGAACTATCCAAATGGTATTTCAAAATAAAGTTTTATGAAAACCCAAATCATTTTCATGTTTTAGCACTTGTTATTTAATAATATTTCACCTTGGCTTTTTTATGAAAATAATGTCCTTGAAAAACAAGACTTTTTATTATCTTTGGGAATATGTGAACCTTGGCTTAGAATGGAAATGATGAGACTAATAAGATGATAGTCATTGCAATTGAAACGCCTTACAGCTATTATGATAAGATTGTTAGAATTTGATTATGAATCTCTCCATATTGGTGAATGATGCTTATTATGATATTTTGAAATGCAAATGTTGGACAATTGATGTTGAATACTATTTCAGATGAAAATGTTTTTGAAAAACCATGTTAGGATCATGTAATCATTAGCTGAGATAACGACTCAAATGCAATTAGTAGATATATGATGCTGGACGTATGCAAGCATGATGTTACTGTGTGACCTCACTAAGTCTGTGAGACTTCCCTCTCATTGTTGTTAGCATTTTTCGGATATGTAAATGCTTTGAGTAGCAAGCTCTGAAAATTTTGTTCTTCCTAGAGAGAGTCTTTTGGTAGACTTCCTTTCATTAGGTAGCCAATTTGTAGTCTTGGGCTATGTTTATGACATTTTGGAGGCCTTGAGATAGCCATATTAGTCATGTGTGTGTATATATGGAAAAAATTCAACGGGCCTAACTCTCCTTAAAACTGAGCTTCTAAGGAAGAGGATTGCCTCTTCTTATATCTTTCATAAAATCAGCCTACACTTTTGATATGAGACTTTCTAATACTCTCCCTCATTTCAGAGGTAGTAGATGTATCATTCTCCCAGTTACAAGTAAGTCCATGGATCATTTTGTTTTTTCGCAAATAACTTAGCTCTAATATTAAGAAAAAATCCAGCGAGTCTAAATTTACTCTTAAAAATGCTCTTCTAAGAGGAAAGATTGCCTCTGCTTATATCTTTCATAAAAGGCCCTTGCTATACTATTCTAGGAGTAGCCATACTCCCACAGTAACTTTTTTTTATTTTTTTCTTATAATTTTTATTTTAAGAAATGATTTAAAAGAATATATATAAAAAATAAAGTAAAAAGAACCAAAAGAATTTTTTTTACTTTGTTTTGTGATTTATTTTTGAATGCTTGTGTTATGAATTTTTTTTATATTCTTTTAAATTATTTCTTAAAATAAAAATTATAAGAAAAAAATTAAAAAACTACTCCAATAATATGGCTACTCCCAAAGTAACATAGCAAAACCCTTCATAAAATCAACCTACATATCTTCTATGTGAGATTTTTTAAAATATATTTTTATATTTCTAATTATGAATATTAGAAAGACTAATTAATGATTAATATATGTGGGATATGTTAATTAGTTTTATGGGAGGCTCGGCTAGATCCTCAACTGCCCCAAACTCAAAGTGTTTTACATGTTTAGTTATCCTTAGTTAAATGGTTAGCTAAATCTAACCTACACAGGAGTATCAATACTCCTGTGTGTGTGTAGGGGAGGGAACACCTAAATGGTTTGTGTTTATGAGATAATATGCCTATTAAGCTAAGTCAGTTATGAGGATGGCTTGGTCTATGCACCGATCACAACCTTAGTGATTTGGGTCATAACAAGAAAATGTCCTTATATTTATTGCTTCTTTTAAAGTCAGAGAACGATTTTTTAGTCCACAAAAAAAATGTAAAGATTGTTAACTTCGACAACACTAGCTATGAGAAAATTAGCATTGATCCCATATATATATAAGTTAATACTTTTAAGTACAATTAAAAAAATCTAAAAAAATGAAGTCTCTTATAACCTATATATAATAGTATAGATAATCCATCACACATTTTAATCTAACATTGTAGTATATTACGGGTTTCAACTGAAAAACACTTATTTCAAATAACTTTGAATGTCTTGTATGTAAGAGAGTTAGAATGATACCAGGACATTGAGGGCTCCAGCCTTGAAATGGTGGGGATGAAGAGGCCTTTTCTCACGGGAAACATAGAAAAGGAGAGGCAATTTGACCTTCTCATCAGCTTCTTCATCACTGGTTTTTTCTTGAATCACCTGTGTCACTCTATAATTAATCAGTCTATTCTGCTTTCCAATGCAAAAATACAGTGGATATTAGGTTTTTCTATTCGCAGGAATGAGAGTGAGGATATAGAGTACTCTTCCCTGGGAACAATGATGGGAGTAGATTTTTCTTTTCTAAAATTTGAAAATTGATACACTTATAACTTTCAATATCTCATTTTAAGATATATTTTTTATTGATGTGACCCTTGAAATTTAAGAAATTACTATTTGATATTGCAGGTTAAATGTTAAAAAGAAAAATCGGATAACAATAAGGAATACAATTAAATAGTTTACTATTTTTTATAATTAAACATTATATTATACTATAATTTTATAAAGCATCAATAGAATACAAAACAATTTTGGATTTGAACTTTTTTTTGTATTTTTTTTGTATTTTTTTAAAATTTTTTAAGTTACTTTTTCATTAATATTTTTGTATTTTTTAAAAAAATTTTTAAGTTACAAATAGTAAACAAAAATTATGGATGAATAGTAAAAAAATGTAAAAAAATTCAAGAAAAAATTCAAAAATATCTTAAAAAAATTTTTAAAAAATACATAAGATAAAAAATAATTAATTAATTTTGAGAAAAATAAAAAAAAGAAAGGGTTGTAGGATAGCCCCTCCCTTAATTTTAATTGACCTGGTCATTTATATATATATATATATATATATATATATATATATATATAAGAATTGTATTTAAAGTTAAAATTATATTATTATTTTTTAAATCTTATCTAATTTCCTATAAAATTTTACAAATTAAAAACTTTTTCACTGTATGCCTAATTAATGTTAATGAAGAAAATTTTCCTCTATTATGAGGTATGACAATTGGGAATTTGGGATAAGTAAGCTAGCAAGAGGGGAAAAAAATGTTACCGTCGTGAGTGGGATGATCTCTCACACAAGGGGAAGGGGCCCATCCTCCACCATGTGAGATAGCATCGCACTCGCTAGTAAGTTTTAGTGGGCGCGGGGCGGGGCACATAGAGAACAAGAAAAGTCTCTTCCTACTTATCCTATTGCCATTCATCCAAATCTCATCTTTATCTTTATCTTTATCTAGATTAGGTTTGAGAAATAAAGAAAAATCATTTTTTTAAGAAAAAAATTTTAAATATACTTTTTCCACATTAAAATATCTAAAAATTTTTGAAATTATATATATATATATTTTTTTTTTATATAAAATTAAATAAAATTGCTATATAAATAAAAAATTAAAAGATAATCTAATTCTATTTGGGGCCTATATCCAATTTTTTTCTTAAAGTCGAAGCCTAACTTATTTACAAAATGAGATTTAAAAAAAATAAAAATCCAAATTATGTTATAATTTTAATCGGGTCTAACGTTCAATCCAACTATGATCAATTTAGATGTAGATTCTATGAGTGATTGAAGAAATGAAAAAGGGAAAAATTTATATTATCTAATGCATATCCTTAAATTAAACAAAAAGAAAAAAAATTCAGACCTGAATGACAGAGGGGTGATCTTGACGGTTTATGCCAGCATCTGCAGAGAGGCCTCTATCTTCACTAACTCTTTTTATCTCATCCCTGAAAGCCTTATATTTTTCCTGCAGAAAATTGACTTCAAAAATCACTTTGTCCTTCTCCTAAACTCAAGTTTATTTCTCTTATATTTTAAATAAATTTATTATATTTAAATAAAGTTATTATTTAAATAAAATGATAAATTTAATTTTTAAAAATCAATTTAATTTTATTAATAATTTTAAAATTAAACAAAATTATTTAAAATTAAATAAAATTATTTAAATTTTATCATTTATGTCGTTATATCTATTAAAATTAAATAAAAAATATCACAGAGCAATTACTCCGAAAGAACCTTGATCTCTTCCTTATCTGCAATAAACTGGCTGTTCCCATTCCTACCAAAATCACCATCATCATTCTCAGAAGCTGCAGAAAAGTAAAGCTTCGGGCAACTGGTCTTTATTCTGTATCTTCTGCAGAAGGGAAGCCACCACCTCGCAAACCTCCAAGCCTCCTTCATCCCCAGCAAAGTGACCGACGAACCCCCATCGTCGGAAACATACACATGAAGCTTCTCTGGCGGGTAATCTAGCGCCATGGCCGACAACACAGTGTTCATAACATCTACAGTGGGCTCCTTGATTGGGTCTGCCGTGCAAATGAAGACATCAATCGGAGGAAGCTTGTCGTCCTCCGGCAACCTTTCTGGAAACACAGTTCGGGAAACTAGACGCCAGCGATAGGCTTGGCCGAGAATCCAGATGAAGAAGAGAATGATTTCTGAAGAGAAAACGAGAAGCCAGGGTAACAAGGGGATCCCCCTGCTTTCTGGGTCTTGGAAGAAGAAGCATATTCTGTAATAGAACAGGAAACCTAAACCAGTGGAATGGAGGAGCATGTGGAACCTGTTGGTGAAAGTTGAGAGCTTCTGGACATGGCAGAGATTGAGAGGAAGAGGCTGCTCCATTATTTTGCTCTCTACACACGTTTGAAAGTTTATGTTAACATGCCAGTGTGCAATTTCTCCCCTTTTTGTTTCGATTCAGATATGCTTCAATTATATGTTTTTAAAAAAAATATATAATTTTTTTAAAATTTTAACAAATATTATAAATATTTAATTTATTTTTATTTTTATTTTAATTAAATTATTTACTCCATCTATTTCAAATTATCTGTCGTTTTAGTAGTTTTATTTTATTTCAAATTATCTGTCACTTCACATTACCAATGAAGCATTAATTGTTATTTTTCTAACATTACTCTTATTTATTGTTATTTTTAATAGAGTAGTAACAAGAGTTTAAATTGACTTTAATAAAGTTAATTTAGTCAAATATAATTATTTTTTACTAGAATTGAGACTATTTAATAACTACCTTAATTCTTGTGTCATTACTTTAAATGACAGATAATTTGAAACGACATGAATATATGTTTAAAGTATCTTTTAAAGATATTTAAATATATCAATTATTTAGTATAAAAAGATTTTAAAATTTTTTTAATGTATTTAAATTTTTAAATTTGATTTTTAAAAATTATTTAATATATTTTTATTTTTTTACACATTAATATTATTAAAATAAATAAATGATTTAAATTTCATAATTTTTTGATTTTTTATAAATAATATTTTAAATATATGAATAATTTAATTAAATTTAAATTTAAATTTAATTAAATTATAATAATTTTTAAATTTTAAAAAAAAGTAATTTACTGATAATTTAAAGACTAAATAAATTAACGGATTAAAGTTAAATAGGCCCGTAATTGGAGGAAATATTAGGCTCGGGACACTTCCGTTGAACTAAATATAATCATAGGCCGTCCTACTCTACGAATTGTTTGATTTTCGTGATTTTAAAGAAATTATATTTTTATTTTTATAAAATAATTAAATATTATTTAAAAATAAAATTATTTAATTTTATATTATCAAATCTCCAAAAAAAATATTTTACGGAAAAGAAAAAACTTAACCAATAAAGTAAATGAACAAAGCCAAAAGCAGTGTCAGTGTGATCCCACTGGTTTGAAGATGAGGATACGGATTCAGAAAAGTGGTCCACTGGTCTCCTTGAAACAAATCCGGATCCCAACCTGTTGCCTGGGACTTGTTTACGGACGGCCATAATTTTATATATTTTTAAAAAATTTATCTAAAAAAATAATTTATTTTAAAATTTAATTTAAGTCATCTATTAAAAAATAAATTATCTAAATTTCAAGCACATCCGGCCATGTCCGGATCCATTCTCACTTGAAACCGCATTGATTAATGGAGCTATTTTTTTTGCAACTTGGAAATACAATAGCTACATGTAGCTATCAAATGCAAATTTTTCATCGAGGTTTGGACTTATTTATTGACTTTTTGTAGCAATAATATTTCTACAACCTGATCTAAGAATGATTAAATGTTTTTTAAAAAAATAATTTTTATAATGAGAAGTTAGTTTTAAAAAAAAAATTAATATAATGAAAAATTATTTTATGTTCGAATGCAGTAAATGAAAAAAGATTTTGAATCAAAAAAAGTGTTCAGATATAAAACTATAAAAAAAATTTTTAATTAATAAAATTATTACAAATAACATACAAAATAAATTTAGAATTAACAATTTTTAATGGGTCAAAATTTTATTTTTAATTTTAAAATAATAAAACGAATATATACATGATAAAATAACAATTTTTAAAATAAAATAAAAATTTTGTAAAAATTATCATAATCAAAAGTAAATGAATCAAAAAAATAATATAACTATATTAAAAAAATATTTGATTAAAAAATCGAGAATCAAAATGATATCTCATTCTCCTACAATCAGAAATTACAAAATTTATTTTTTCCTTTAATGAGAAAATATCATTTTGGACCTTTTTCTCATTCTGCAGAGAAAAAGATCCGAACAGACCTATAAGCCACATAATGGATTCTTTTTTAAAAAGAATTCCTTCTCCTCCAACAAAAGGAGATCCGAACGCAGCCCTAGTTCCTTGTCAATATCATAGATAAGAAGAGTCAAGGAAACGTAAATAGGCCTTTATCTCTATAAATATAGTAAGGGTCTTGTTAAGATATAGTACTGTGTAAACGTGCTGTGCATTGCAATGCTCTTTTAAAGGTCGTTCAATTAAACTCAAATGCATGTAACTGTTCAATCAAATTCTTTTATCTTATGTTTGGATTTACAAGATATTCTCTTCCCTGCAAACTAAAATAATTATATTATTTTTCTTCTCTCTCTCTGCCCTTTCTTTCTTCTTCTATCTCTTTTCTCTCAACTCCACTTTCTTATTTCTTCGTCTTCATCTTCTATAAACTCTCCAAGCAACCTCTAAGTCGAAAAGAATAATCCATGATTTTACAATTAGGTTACCTCTAATTTCAATTTGTTTATTTTTTTTTCATAGTTTAGATGTTGTTCATTTTATAAAGAGAAAAAATCATTTTTATGAGCGGCTGGATTAGGAGCAGGATTATGGTCCTCACATATTAAAAAACAAATATCTTAAAACAAATATGTTTACTTTGCCACAAAGATTTAGATAAAATAAGCCATTGGGTACTGCTAGGTAGATTTGGCAAGGTATTCAAAGGAATAATGTTAATTTCCAAAATCAAAGTTGCAGGGAAGACAAAGGAGGAGGATGGAGAAAAGAGAGAGAAGAAGAAAGAGAGAAAGGGCATGGTGAGAGAGAGAGAAGAAAAATACTATATATTATTTTAGTTTGTAGAAAAGTGGGTATCTTATAAATTTAGACTTAAAGAGAAGAATTTTATTGAACGGTTACATAGGCTTAACTTTGATCGAATGACCTTTAAAAGAGCATTGCAACATACCTCGTGTTAACATAATACTGTAGCTTAGTAAGACTTACAGTAATGGTATTTTTGCATTTCCCTTTTTCCCTACATCTTTATCATTGGTTTATTATAAAATAATAATTGATATAAGTTATTTTTATAATAAAATATTATATGTGAGTAATGTGTAAAGGTGATGTAAATTTAATGGTGTGGAAATAATACAACTGTAACACCTGAACTTGAAATAAATTTAAAAACCGAATTCCATAGGTGTTGGCATGCACCGAGAGCCCCTTCTATAGAATTTTGGGAAAACAGTCACAGACAATGTAGTAAGGACTCCATGAAACTACAATAAGGAGGACAAATTAGATCTTGACAGAATACGATGTCCAGTCGACCTAACCTAGTGGGGGAACTCTTAGAAATAAGTCCATAAGTATAATTTCGAAGGGGAGAAGCAAAGGAGCGTTTTGAAGTTTTGGGGAAGGTTTTGAAACATTGTTTTGAGTGGATCTAACTACTTTAACTCAGGTTCCTTTCCTATTAATTTCAGTCAGATTTCCTAAGTAGTATCAATTTCTACCCCATTGGTGGACTAAGTTACTACATGCTAGGTCCTTGGAACTTCACCACTACTCATTTTGATAAGTGGCAGAAAACTATAAGCTATCTTCACATGTTTTACTGAGTAGTTCAGTGACCAGAGAAGTCACATGCACGATAGTCGTTAGGACCTAATCGTAATTCTTGACTTTCATAAAATTGAGCAAGGTGGATCGCATTTTAGAAGTTTCTAACTCAACTTTGGACTTGTGGACAGCTCAATGATGATTCAATCAGTAATTCAAAAATACGAGAACAAGTTATGAAAACTTGACTTTGTCGAAGAGGGTCAGACAAGATAGATGTATTCAGAGCATATATAAGGTGAGTAAAACCCTACTCTAAATTATGTTATGAACTGAGTGATTAAGTATGAATTTGCATTATAAATTCTTTGTATGTTAGGTCATAAGTTCTGAGTATCTAATATATGATTGATGATGGAAATACGTTAATTCTTAAGAATACATTTTTTGCGAAACAAAAATAAAGGAACTTTTATAACGATTTTAAGGATTTTTTGAACAAGAAGGAAACTTAGAGAACTACTGGTCGTAATAGTATATGTCGGTAGTTCTACTGTGTATCGTAGACTTTGTTAAATTAGTGAATGAAATAAGCATGGGTTAAACATCTCATTGGTGTAATGAGCATGCTTACTTAGAGATATTGTGTAAATCTAGTCAATGTGGATTTTAGTAATAGGGATTGTTTTTTATATGAGTGTTGAGGATTTAGTTAAATGATTGAGATACATGCATATAATTGTTTTTACTGCATAAATTTATTTAAATATGATGCATTTCTAGTATTGTGAATTCCTTGTAAAAGTCCAAGTATTGATGAGTATTGTTTATTGTGGGTTTTAAGAAACATGATCTAGTTAAATCGATGTATATGTCTGAGGGTTGAGTTTGCAATGATCTATTTGATATTGGATATAGAGAAGTTATGGAATATTGGAAGTAACGAGATTGATCAAGACTATTATCTTAATTTATATATATCATTATTATTATGCAAGAGGATCCTATAATGTTTCTGGGGTAGAATAGTTAGGTGCACCAAGATTATGAGACACGTAGGACTATATAGGGTTTGAGTCCTGTGGCGGTGTATGGCTTCGGCCACTTTTCATACCATGGTACTCTTTAGACAGCATAAGAACTCGAGAATTGAGACTCTGGGCAGCCATACATCTTTATCGCTTGTAAGACCTTGAGTTTGAGTCTCGAGGTCGGGTAAAGGATTTAGCCACCTGTAAGACCTTGGGTATTGAGACATAAGCTGAGTTGGAGGATTATTCTTCCACAAGGAAGACTATGGACTTTTCCCGACACTTTGATATTCTCTCTGTTATATGTATTTGTTAAAAATATAACATACAGTTATGTATTGGGTATTGTTACTTTGCATATATTTTAGCATATTTGTAATGTATTTGAATATAAACTATTGTACATATTTGTCAGGGCATTTATAATTGGAGACAATAAGATATTACATGGAATGGAGGTGTATTCGAGGAAGCATAGCATGGCATTGCATGCACCATGACGTTGTTTAGATTTGGTTTTTCTCATTGAGCTTGTCGATGCTTACCCCTCTTTGGGGACTATTTATTTTGTAGGAACAAGAATCAAGTAGAGGTTCGCTGGTCTGACTCAAAGTACTATAGTTCGGTTCGAGCTGTGGGAATGAGAGGGAGAGATTCAATGTTAATGTCTAAAGAGGGAAAATCTTGTGTATGAATTCATATTGCACTGAAACGACTTTAATAAATAATTGATTTATATTATTGGAGAGTTATTGCCACTGTGCTAGAAATTTTGAGATTTCTTGATGACAGTTGGCTAGTATGAAATGCAATTCAAAATAATATCATCCTATGTCTCCTAGCGTCTTGGATGCTACTAAGCATCTTAGATACACATGTATCAAACACAGACATCGTGAAGGCTAGCAATCTCCACATTTTCAGTTGGACCAAAAATCAACCTTATCTCTTTAAAATGCATAATAAATACAAGGGTATTTTAGTCATTTTAAAACTTTTTGGGTAATTATCATTTGATTTCTTTTTAATCTTGTCATAATGTGACAGCCGGTGAAAAACCATCATTTTATGACTATGGGGCGCGTAAGGGAAAACGCAGAGAAAAAAATGGAGTCACCACCAATTAATTGGAAGGATAATTGAGATCCTAAAAAGGAAAGGAAAAAATGGCCCTTGGAACTAGCAGAAGGGTTCAGGAGTCTAATTACATGTGGGGAAGGTGTTAGGCACCCCACAATGTCCATCTCTAAGGATAGTTACCCTAAAAAATTCTAATTTGTTTAAATTACTCCTTTTTATTAATAAAATAATAATGGACAAGGATGGATAAATAAATAACATACCTGCCTTACCAAGTAAGTGACTACGTACCCCAAAATGGATCAAGGTTAACGCAGTTCGAAATAGTTAAACTGATTAGGTAGATTAGGTGAAAAGGATTTAGGATATTAAGGGAAATTAAATTTCCACGTAAAGCCTATGGAAGCTAAGTCCTCGGGGAATAAAAATTCCACTAAAAGCCTGGATAATGGAACATTGGAGAGAATATACTTCCACTAAATGCCTGTGAAAGTTAGAACTTTGGGAAAATAAGATCCCACTGAAAGCCCATAAAAAAAAGAACTCTGGAGAAGACAAACTTCTACTGAAAGTCTTTAAAATGTTGAGTCATTGAGGCAAAAGTGAAATTTAGAAAAGAGGTTTATGAAATAAGTGGGGCCGAAATGTAATTTATGAAAATATCGGAGTCAAAATATAATTCTTGAAAGTATAGGAGTCAAACTATAATTTTTTAAAAATATATGGGAACCCAAATAAAATTTATGAAAATATAAGATAAGAAGATCATTTCCTTTGAAAGCTTTTAGGCTTCTCATCAAGAGTAGTAAATTTTGCTTAAATAGTATGAATCAAAACATTGGAATGGACCATTGGAGCCATTCTTGCCACTTTAAACCTTGTCCCCACAAAAAAAAGACCAACTTAAATTGGGCCCTTGAAACCCATTTCTCTATCCTTTGAATTTTCCTAAAAAGGCTTAACCTGAGTCAGGCCCTTGAAGCCCATTTGTGAAAGTTAAATTGATTGGGCTATTTACCACAAAAATAAATAGGCCTTTGGGGCCTTGAAACTCCTGTCTTACATTAACGGCCTTTGGAGTTTTAGTACCCAAAAAAAATGAATAAAGGCTCTCTTGTTAGATCATATTTACTAGGAAAAACAGTGAAATATGATAAAAGAAATCCAAAAATAAAGCAATCGTAATATGCACAAAGTAAAAGGAATTATGTACTACAACATGATCAAGTAAATAAATACATCAAAATGTAATAACAAACTTACATAATCTCGTAAAGAATCATACGGATTAAAATACCAAGTACTGTGACTTTGAAACCAAAGTATAGACCGAGTTCTAACCAAAAACTAAACAAGTCCACATCATACTTAAAAAAAGGGTAACAACATGTTTACCAATACAAAAATAAAACCCACTTGTTAAAAAAACAGCAGTAACACTTAATGAAAAACTACAACAATACTTGATAAAAGTATCAACATACTTGATACCATATTTTAGGAAAATGACTTCAAAGCATGACAATTGCATCAACATCCCCTCTGAGCAAAACTAATATGACAATCCAGTATTAATGATGTTTATAATTAATTCAAATCAAAGCAAGCCCAACATGATGTTCCTGAATTGATTCCATGTCAAAGTAGGTTTAACAAGGTTTTCATAACTGATATCGGAGGCAAGTTCAATATGACAAACCAGAATTAATTCACTACCAAGAGTAGGACAAACCAATATTTGCTATATTTCATCCCCAAAAGCGACATATGTAAAACAAAAACTAATTGTTAACCCACTTGAATGAAACCCATAAGCTTAATCTTCCAACCAAACTAGCTAGAACAGATTATCAATCTTCAAATTAAATTAGTTAAACATGTTTAACAAAAACCAGCAGCAATCATACCAATAACAGCCTTAAAACTCGCAATCAATAGATTTTAGTTGATATAAAAAGACCATAAGTTGCTAAGCCCATTTCAACTCACAGAGGATCAACACCGAACAAATTCGAATCACCAAAAAATTTTCCCCAGGGTCATTAAGGTGAAGTTTAATCAGGGGGAAGTAAAATAACAATTGTATCCAATGATAATCAACAGTAAACAAGAGGGAAATAATAAAACTAGCTTACTCAATGGGTGAGCAACATAGAGCCAATCCATTTTCATATTAGAGTCGGCATTAAAGTGGGTAACGACGACTCTTTTGATGCTCCAAACCCCACAAAATCCCCTTTCTTCTCCTACTCAATTTCCTTCTTTCTTCAAGCTCCCCTGTTTTCGTGATTTTTTTCTTCTAAAACTTCGAGCTCCATCGGTTTCGTCTCTCCTAGTGATCTTAGTTCTGCCTATCCCTTGTTATCGTGGTGATCTTCTATATGCCTTTTTCTGATCTGGTTCTAGCTCCTTGGTCCCCTCCTCTTCAAAACCCCTATCTGTTTCTTTGGTTTCAACTCTTTGAAAGCTCCCTTTCTCCGTTATCCTCCTCTTTTGCTCTCTATTTTCTGGGTTTTATAGCCACGGATGGAGAAGTGTTTCAGAGATTGGGTTTGCGTGGTACAGAGGTAGGTTTTGCTTTCGGCTATGGCAGAGTAAGCGTGCAGAGGAAGATGGAGAGAATTGGGGATTGGGTGCCGTGAAGGTGCAAAGGTTGCGTGAAAAGGGATTTGCAAAGGGAGTGGTTTAGCAGAGGTTGTAGGCGTGCGTGTAGAGCAGGTGGGGGAAGCTACGGTGAATGCTGAGGGATGACAAATGAGTTTGTACAGAGAAGTGGGGGTTGGATCCGCTGTGGGCCGGGTTTAAGGGTTGGACCGAGTTGTAGGATAAAATAGGTTGATGGGCCAAAAGTTTGTTTGGCCAAACAAAACACAAAAAAAAAAAGGAAATTGGACTGATGAAGAAATGGGCTTAGGTAATTAGATTACATTTAATGGGCTGAAGTATTGTTGGGTTAATGGTTAAGTGGTCTGGATTGAAGATTGCATTAGGAAGAGGGGAATTGGGCCAATGATGATGGAAATTTATTTGGCTTAATTGGGTTAATCAGAGATAAAATAAATATTAAAAATAGATAAATAAATAAACTAGATTTCGATAAAATAGAATAAAAGTAGTAAAATAGTGGGACAAAAATAGGTGTTTACAAATCTCAACCATAAATTATTTATCTAAGGACAATTATTGAATTTTGTTTCCTCTCACTATATATATTTGCACTTCACACAATAAGAATTGACTTGCCAAAGTGGTTGGTACATGTTCTAGTAAGGTGACAACCGTGGTTGGCCTAGCCCAGCCCAAAGTGGGCCATGAAAATATGGGTTAGAGTGGGTCAATCTATATTTTAAATGGGTTGTCAAATTCCTAGCCTAACCCAGCCCTTGGTGGTTCATGGACCACCACATATATTTTTTTATTTTTTTAATTAATATTTTCACAAAATTACTTAACAATTATATCTAATTATCATTAAATTACATTGAAGTTTCAATGCACAAATTACATAAAAAATTCATCCAATTAGAAACCCCCAATTGTAGAATCATATAGAGGGAAAATGGTGATTAAGAGCAATAAGTGGTTTACTTATCAAAAGTTACTTCAATCTTCAATGAAGTCTCCTTTTTCCATTCTCCAATTTTTGTGGGTCAATGGTTGTCGATATGCTTATGAGTGAGTGGGCCTCTTCTCCTCTTCGAAATGTTTGTACTAGGGAAAATGAGAGAAAAGCTAAGACTAAAGGTGGGATTTAGCTTAAGAACGTCTTGGGTAGCAATTGTGAAAATGGAGGTGAAGGATCTCATGTTCTTCAATGGCACCTTGAGAAGAGAAAGAAAGGAGAGGATTGTCATAGTGAGATTTGAGAAAGACGACCATGAGAGGAGAGGATTGTCATAGTGAGATTTGAGAAAGACGACCATGAGAGGGGAGGATAGCTATAGCCCATAAGGTTTCATTTCTCTTTTTTTGTGGCCTTGTGGGCTAGCCCAACCTAATCTGGGACAGCCCACCGACTAAGGGGGCCGACCCATTTAGACTAGGTTGAAATATGGATTGCTATTTTAATAGCCCAACTTAACCCTTATTTTAGTCTAATTAGGCCAGCCCTATGGGCCAGGCTCATTTTGACAAATCTAGTAACAATGTTGGGTTTGATTCCCAAGATTTCCATTTTTCCAAAATATGCTATATACTTCAGCCTTTCAGCTAAATCGATCAACTTTCACAAGTTTTAGGGTTAACCTATTATTCAATAGACCTTAGATCGATTTTCAAGCTCTTAGGTTTACAAGGGTTGGTTGGACTCGACCACCAATCAGTTCACTGGTTTTTCAATCAATCGGTCAATCCAAATTCATTGATTTTTCAATCAATCGGTCGGTCCAATCCAATTTTCATACTATGTTTAATACATTTGTTTATAAAGGAAACATTTTATTTAACCATTTATGGAATTAATATACTCGATATGAGGACTTCTAATCAAAGTTTAAAAAGACTCAAATTTTTAAATTACAATTTGTAATCTTGATTGTAATTGCAATGTTGTTAGAATTCATATTAGAATAGTCGATTCAACTAGTTGGATTGGGAATCAGTTGATGGTCCAATTCAATTCACGCTTTACAAATGTTATGAATTAAACTAGCTGGGCACCAAAAATTGGTTAGTTCTTTCAAAACTGGTCAACCCAATAGCAACTGACCAAGTAATTTAGTTTAGGTCAAATGACATGCTAGTTTGAGCAGCTAGTTATCACATCATCCACTCCTCATGGCATTTTATTACCTAGCTAAGCTTCCAAAATAGAATGCATGAGGCTTAGCCATTAGCTTTTCTCACATATAGCTAAAATTCTAGCATAATGATTTACTCTCTCCGTTTCAAAATAATAGTCATTTTAATTTGTTTCAAATTATCTATCGTTTTACATTATCAATGAATCATTAATTATTATTTTTTTAACTTTTTACCCTTATTTATTGTTATCTTCAATATAGTAATAAAAGTTTAAATTGACTTTAATAAGGATAATTTATTCTAATATAATTATTTTTTGCTACAATTAAAGCCATTTAATAAATTTTTTAATTTTTGTGCCATTACTTTAAACGTCAAATATTTTAAAACGAAAATAGTACTTATTACAATGACCTTTCTTTTCTTTTTTCAATAAGACAAAGGGACAAGAGCCCAAGAAAATCCAATAATTAAACTTTCTACAACTACTCGTTTGGGGCATTGAGACCTCCATTTTAATGATATTATTTTTATAAGTACTTATTTTAAAAATAAACATAAATGTTACTTATTTTTGAAGCAGAAAATGTTGTTTAAAAAATAATCAGGTATAATGGAATACGAAAAAATTTTTTTAGACAAATATATCCCTAAAATATTTCACAAATTCTTTAAAAAGTAATTTTATATTTTATTTTTAGTAATTTTATGTGCTAAAAAGTAATTTTATATTTTTGTATTTAAATGCAAGACATATACTTTTTCCAATAAAATTACTTATAAGTAATTATATCAAAACATTAAATACTTATTTTAAAAAAAAAATACTTTAAATTAAAATATTTACTAAAAAATACAAAAAATACAAATACATTCAAACTAATCCCTGAGTACAAATGCATTAGTGGTTGAAACTATTGTGGAAACCCATGCACTTGGCACATACTCTCATTAGCCAATCTATTTGCATAAGCATTCACTTATCTGTCTGCATGTGGGGTGATTTTGACCTCCTAGAGTTGGATCCACAACGTGAAAAAAGTGGTTTTTTTTTTTCTTAAAAAAGTACTTGTTGTTTTTATGAGTATTTGGATTAGAATTTTTTTTTAAAAAGTGCTTCTTAAAAAAAAAAACTTTATTATTTTAGAAGACAGAAAACAGAACTTGAAAAAAAGCAATGAAGTGTAAGAGGGATAAACAAATTCAAAACCTCATTACCCCTACACAAATTTTAAATTATCTAAAATATATAACTTTGCCTTCTGAAGCCATTCAGATTCCTCCGCTTTCACGTTTTTGTAGGTATATTAATGATTCCTTCTCTGCATTGTACTTCCAGCAGCTTCTTGAGGTGGAGATATCCCATGGTGACCTTTAGAGGAAAAAGGGAGGTTATGGGTTTTCTCACAGTGGAACCCACTGCCACAACGAGTTGTTTGGTGTTGTAACAACACAAAGATGAACCAAGAACGGAGGCTTGTTAGAGATGGAGGCTTGGATGGGGCGAAGGAAGAATGGAGGGGTGGAGCCATTGTTAGATTTGGTGCTTGGTAGTTGTAGGAAGGGGAGGAGAGAAGACGACTTTTGAAAGATAAAAGATGAAGATGAAGATGAAGGGAGGTCGAAAAAAAAAGCTTTTGTGGTTTGGTGGGCTTTTTTGGCCACTTTTGGCCAGGCTAGTTAGGCGAACCCTATATATTGGTCGACCGAACCCACGATTTTGACTATAAATGAACTACACAGGGCTCTCATGTTTTTTTGTGAAAAATGGGCATTTCTCAGGCTATATCACTTTGTTAAAGGAAGAAGTTGGCAAAACATTGAGAGGTCCAACATATTTTGATGAGGGGGGCACAATATAATCCAAGGATATTGAAAGCCATAGCCTTAAAATGGTGGGATAGAAATTTTTTTATAAGAATAAAATTAATTTAAAAAAATATTATACATTTTTAATATTAAAATATCATATAATTTATTTCAATATAAAAATTGATATTATATTTTTTATTAAATATATATATTTGGGCCATTTGTTTTTTGCAATAGCCCAAATTTTCAAGCCTAGCTTGAGTTCTCCCGCCCATAATATATCATTGATCAAGACTTCAACCCGGTTTAATTAATTGGAGATCAAACCAACTTTTTGCCTTTTAAATATAAAGTAGTGATCACCTTGCTTCTTTCTTTGAGACCCTGCGGATCTTTTATCCTCCTCTTCTCAGCTTTCTAACCCCTTATCAGTTATCACAAGCACATAGTATCAATAAACATATGACACGTAAGCTTCCACAAAATCGAACCATTTAGTAGAAGGTAATTTTCATTATGATATTTTGAATATAAAGAAATATTTCATATTTTTGTTTATATAATAAGTGTATCATCAAACCAATTTACGCATCATAATATATTTGTATTTAATAAATTAATATTTAAAATACTTGATGTCATTTAAGATACAATAGAGCATAAGACTGTTATTTTTTGTAATATATCATATAATTAAAAAATTATGATAATCTCACATTTACGGAGTTTTAATTTTATTCACTTTTATTAAATATAAGTATAATTTCTTTTTTATTTTTAATTATTGTATCAAACATAATGAGTTTAGATATCATGATATTTAATTCTTTAATATCCTACATTATAATATATAAGATATTAAAAAATATATAATATCAATATACTATACTGATTAATTACCAATGGCTACTAGTAAAGCTTCAACACATTCATAACCTGTTAGTGTATAGTGTAAACATTTTTTTATATCTATAGTAAAAACTTTATCAATTCAATACTAACTAAAAATGTTTAAATTATTGTCACTAACTTTACATTGACTCACATCATAGGTATGAAATATTACTCAGATAGTGGAAAAGGCCGAAAGGTATTTCGAAAAAGGCTTGTGAGATACATGCATTGCGAACCATACATTGAAAGTGTCTGTTCCATAAATATATTTGCAGAGTGTACAATTAGCATACATTGAATAATAATAAAGAACAATTCACTCTTCACCATTAAATCGTTTTTATTTTAAAACATTTTGTTAAATATATAAAAAAAAATAATATTTTATAATCAAATTAATACATTTAATGTAACAAATATTATAAAACAAATATATATATATATATATATAATAATATCAATTAGTTAAAAAAAAGTTATATGAGATACGTGCTTACAATCCATAAATTGAAAGTGTATGTTCCTTAAATATATTGGCAGAGTATACAATTAGCACATATTGTAAAGCATGGTGTTGCTAGAGCTGGCAATCGGTCTGGGAATCGGATCAGTGATATAATGAGGTTGGTTTGGGCCGACCCAGATTTAGTTTGAGCTGACATATTGATAGCTCAGCCTAGCCCGTCAGATCATTGGGTCAGCTTAATCCTAATTATAATTATCAATAATTTTTAAAATATAATTAAAATATTTATTTTTATACTAAAAATACTAAAATAATAAATAAAATATGATAAATATATATATACACACACACATACAAACAATTGGTCTTACTGTATTATATACTTAATTATAACTTTTTAATTTTAATTTATTTAATTATAAAATTTGTTAAATGAATACTTTTAAAAAATAATGTTGTTAAAATTTCTTCTTCTATTAAAGTATAACAACTGTGAAAGAAAAAGAATGAAAATAAAGAAAATAAAAGAAAAGCAATACTTATTAAAAAACAACTTTTTTCCATGAAATCCATCAATGAGTTTCACTAGTGCTGCACATGGAAAATAAATTGAAACATATTTATATGATATAGAAAATAAATGCAGAATACTAAAACTACATATCAAATAGATAAGTTTCAATTTATTGTCTTAAACATTTTTTACTCTACCTGAATGATCATTTTAATTTAACTGAACTTGAATTTCATTAAAAACCTTTACAAATGCACGCTGTCTTTTATTATTTTCTTTCATGGTCTTAGGCTCCTAATTTAATATATTTTTTAATGCAACCACAGTAATTGTGAGTAGGTTTCTAATACAAAAGAAGTTAAGGTCTCTATTTATAGCTACAAATACCTCCTTGGCTGTTTCTATATGTTTTTGACTTCTTGTATAGAATTGTATGAGTTATATACAGCAAGTTGTTCTATCTCTTCATCTGATATAGTGTAATTTCCTATTAACTCTCTTCAATTAAGTGCTTTTCATATAATGACATATTCAAAAAATAAGAGAGGACTTAACCAAAATCATTAAGATAAGAGAATGAAAAAGTAATATAAAATTTTAATTTTTGTTTTAATTTTTTGGGCCGGCCATATCAGGTTGGGCTAAAAAAATCTAATTTTTTTCGGGCTAGTATTTTAGTGGTCCAGCCCTATTATTTTTTGGGCTGGGCCAATTTTGCTACCTCTAGGTGTTGCTAATGAAGTTTGAAAAGCAATAATTTAAAAACAATGGGCTAGCTAATTTTGCTACCTCTAGGTGTTGTTAATGAAGTTTGAAAAGTAATAATTTAAAAACTAGATCAGTAATTGAATTATAATAAATAAAATGTAAAAAATATATAAATTTTTATAATAAATTAATACATATAATGTAAAAATATTAGAAAATAATAATAATAATAATATAAATTATTTAAAAACCAATTATATGATAATTTTATATTTTGATAAATTTAAAGAATTTTAAACAAAATTTTTATTTTATTTTATTAATGTTTAACAATATTTGTTAAGAAATATTAAAGAAAAAAATTACAATTTTTTTATTTGCTTACCTATATATTATTATTAAACATATTACCACTTATGTAATATTCCCTACGCCACCTTTGATCTATATCTTACCTAAGGAATATTAATTTTTCCAAATCATGTTGATTAGGGACTAAATGCTTCTTAATTAATTTGGTAGAGATTTCTTTTAGCTCTACACAATTTGATATTGTGAGTGTAATGAAGAAAAGATGAAAACTTTTAATGAAGTAATAAAATTTTGGGGAATACTATGTGACAAACAAAATGATAATTTAACTAAACTAATTTATGTCACTTAAGGACAAATAAAAATTTAAATAAATTAGGTATACATGTGTCAGATAAAACTTTGAAGTACCATACTAAGTTTTTTTTGGAAGACTTTCGCATATCCCCTCAGGGAATACTCAAGATTTTTTAGACCATTACGTGGCCTCTTTCGGAAGCACCATGGTTGATATTTTTTGCAAGCTTAGTGAACACCAGTCACTTTCCACTTTTCCTTGATATATTTTCGGACAAGGGTTTTTTAGAAAAGAAAATCGGTGGCCTTGTTCCTTCTTCACCCGATTTTTCTCCCTGCGTAGAGCTACCATATTCGTTGGGTATTCTAAATCTCTTTTGTTTTGCTGTTTCTCGGCAACTTAGGGAGATTTTGGGGGGATTAAATCAGTCCTTGCCTTGCTCTGTTCCTCGTTCTTTTTCAAGCACCATTGCAGTAGCGTACAACATGAGTGGTGGCTTCATGGAGTATTTCCAGCTCCTCTCTTAGAATTCTACTCCTCATTTTTTGGTTTATGCTTAGTATTCCACAGATTGTGCTACCAATGTTTTGTTTTGTAGCAGGTACAAACATTATGATATTTGCCTTTTTGTAAATCCCTTCAAGTTATCCAACTCCTTCTTTGCTGAGTTAGGATTGGGAGAAAGCGTGCTTGTATTCCCCATTTGATACTTGGAATTCCTTGGGTTTACTAAGAGTAATTCAAGTTCCATATCTAGTGGAATTTCGTTGTTGTGGCATAAATCTCAAGGTAAGTGGGTTAATTAATCTTGGATGCTTGAGATTTAATTGTGTAGGTTATTGTAATTATATTATCATTGTGTTAGTTGTAAGAGGGATAAGAAAATTACTTTGAAGGTATATATATAAGTTTCTGAGTTACCTTAACCAAATTTGAGAATTTAGTTACTGTTAAATTATTCTTTTCTTATAACCATTGAGGTTGTAATTAAATGAGTATTTAAAATTAAAGCATTATCTTTTTCCTTTTTTTTTCAAGAACTTAGAACTCTCCTTTCTGAAAATCCTTTAAAGTACAAAGGATATATGTTGAATAAATTATATTTAGTATACTAACAATTAGGTATTTTGCTAATGGGGTGAATAATTAATTTTCGGTTTAATGATGAGTATTTAAAGTTTGATTTCTTGATTATCTAAAGGAAACATAAGATGATTAGAAAACTTGTTTTGAAAGCGATATGATTACTTAGTATGGAAAGGTGATAATTATTTTGCAGAGTATTTGATATGGTATCATGGAAGTAATTCCTCTTAGTGATAATAAAGTTGGGAATAAAAAATTGTGAATTTAATTTATGCTGGGATCCATGTTAGATCTAGGGATCTCTAGGTGCACTTAGGATATAACCCCTTCCATGCGTTGGTCAGGATGAGGTTCATAGTATGGAATTGCTGTTGAGTTGTTCGGAAGAGGGTATGGCTCATCACTCCCCCTCAGCTAAGTTGGTTATGGAGGAGCTTCCCTAGTTGAATTGATTCCAAAGGAGTAGCTCTACGATTGAGTTGGTCACGAGGGTTGAGTGTAAAGCCAGTAATTAATAAATTTTCAGCTGGGGTTCTCCCATGGAACTAAAATGGATCCTAGTAATATGTACTATTGAATTAACTTAAGCCGAATCAATATGGAGGTATGTGAATTAACTTTTCATACTTATAACAAGTGTATGAATGATCCCTCTATGTTATGCTAAATTGGAAGAAATATATTCATCATTATTAACGATCATATAATTGAATACATATTTAGTTATCCCCAGATGAACATGCTACTTTTCTCATGATATAGTATTGATTTTAATAAATTTGGTATTTGGTTTAATTCATCCTTGTAATAAATTCTTTAAATTATTTATTCATGTGAGGATTCTAGAAGGCCAGGCATCCTTGGCTAAGTTTCTCCACTCACTAAGTTCTGTGACTCATCTTGTTAATTTCCTAAATCTTTCATATCAAGATACAAGCTGCTGTTACAATTTGATGAACTTCTTTGGAGGACGAATGGAGTAAGACAGTTGGAACAGGGTTGCATAGTGTGTCATTTTAATGTTGTTTTGTATTTGTATAATGTTGTCAAGTAGTATTGTTTTATGCGTAGAATTGTTTGTTGTTGTTAGGCCACGGAGGCTAGGGTGTTTGTTTGGTAGGTTTGTCCACCCTATTTGGTCACTGATTGTACCCATGGAATCGTTAATATTTTAGGAGAGACATTGTCAAAATTTATAAGTATTTCTTAACGTTATTTTTATTATTAACTAAATGGTTGCATTTTATTTACACTGTAAGTCAGAGAGTACATGCCTTAGCCTGGTAGAATGTCACTTGAATGAGAATGATGGTTTTCTACGCCAGATAAGTACTCAGAGTTAGAGGCATGACAACTTAAAAGGAAGTCACATAAAATATAATTATCTTTTAATTTTTAATTTACTAAAAAATTCAAAATAATTGATAAATGAAAAGAAAATTAGTTTTATTTATACTAAATATATATATTTGGGGTAGGCTTTACCATCATACCAGTTTTGTCATAAAGTTCTTAGATTATCCTTGAATTATATTCCTACATATTCTAACATTTTGATTAATTAATAAAAGTATCCATAATTAACTCTCACTTCCTTGAACAATGTGGAGAGGGTATAACTTTTTGTCAAATTTAAAAATTTTAATTTTATATTTTACAATTAATCATGATATAAAAAATATTAAATTATTTTTATAATAAAAAAATAAAATAAATATGAATTAACATGAGACATTGATAATATATGCAAACTTGTAATATTCAAATGTTTTAAATAGAAACAACTCATTTTAAAATTCTGGAAAAAAAATTTAAAAAAATGGATAATTTTTATCCAATTTTTAAAAAAATGTCTTTTCCTTTTTTCCTAATATATATAGCAGCAAAATACCCTCATTCAATACTTCAACCACATAATATCCCTCTTTCTCCTTTGCTATACTGTTTGGCGCTTCTTGGAGAAAGTGAGGGCTGTTTTGGAGTCCCATGGTGGCTATAAGTTGAGTTCAACACCATTTTTATTGTAGTAAGTATGTGTTTATCATCCTTCCTCTGAAATCTAAAAATTTATGACAATATAGCATATTTGGAATGATGATTTCTTGGGGTTATTGGGTTCCTTTATTTATAGGAAGTGGCTGGATACTTCTTTCTTATTAAATAAATTAAATCATGAAAAAAATATGGTTAAAGGAAATAACAAAAATCTGATAGATGCTTCTCTTTTGTAAATGTGTCTTCCTTGTTTTTCACGTTCTTTTATTTGAAATGAGTTAGATTAATTGGTTGGGTAATAATTTGCTTGAATATGAACAATTTGATATATATATATGTAGTATGATAAGGACTTATATTGGGGTTATAGGAATTTGAGAACATTAGTGAAGAAAATACGTGATATTAATGTACTAATTATATAAATTTCATACTCTTAAGGATGCTTGAAACAAATTCTTCATACCTGAATCTGTGTTGAGGTAGAGTTTGGGTAGAAGATAATCACTTTATTTTCTACAGGTTGAGTGTGAGTGGATTCTTACTTATCCCTAGATGCTTAAATCATTAAATTTACTTTGTAGTTCAATGATATTATTTGAACATGAATTGGAAGTAGTTTGAGTAAAGAAATATATATATATATAATTATTACTCTATTTTTAAGTATGAACTATTTTCTCATAGTGATGATGGGAAATCATGAATTGTATAAGATTTATGAAAGTAATTTACAACTGTATTCTGGGATATATAGTAGAGTGGTGGTAGAACCACTAGGTGCACTTAGGTCACAACCTTTATCAGTTGAGGGTAGTTCTTGATAAATGGTACTTCTATCAATGAGTGCAATTCCTGATAGATGATTGAGTTTAATTATGAATGGTTTTCTCCTGATAAGAATGCTTCGGGAGGAACAGGAATTTAGTATTTCCCTTCGGTGAGCGCAGTTCCCCAAAGTGAGAATCAGGTTGCCTTCCAGTTGAGTTTTATCTTCTGGAGTGAGAATACTATTTTTTTCAATTTAGGTTCTTTCCTTGAATTGTTATGGATCGTAGGAATTTATGATTTTCTTTGAAGCATTTCTGAACATAATTATTTTTTTGTTGATATTATTAAATATTGTAATATGATTGTGAAACATATAAATTATTTTATTTCTCAGATGTAAGATGCATTATGTGCATATTATATAATAATTAATTCTTTAAGTACTGAAACGAAACTTTACATGATTTTGGCGGTAATGTACTTTACACCTGAGAGTTCATGTATACATCTGTAAGTCTGTTTTTATTCACTGAATCGGTTGACTCATCTCTCAAATTTTAACATTTTTCAGATCAGGTCACTGGTGATTATTTTTAAGCTCCGTCTGCTTCCTTTGAATCCGCTGACTGAATTAGTAAGCAATAGTCTGAGTAATTAGTAGAGTACTTTGGTGATTAGTGGACATTGTTGGATAGGTTGTTTTGTATTATTTGAATAAGGGTCTTGGCCTATAATAATGATAATTACATAGTATATATGTAGTTAATAGATACAGTCCATAATAGATCTCTTTATTATTATTTGTTTAAACCATGAGACTTTTAATTTATGGTGGGTCTGTTTACCTTATTTTTAAACATATTTTTACTCTGTGATAGTCCATATTTCAAGAAAAATTTTATCAAAATTTTTATTAAATTATTGACTTAAAATTTTTTTATAAGAGTATATTTAATTTTTATTATTCATTTAAAATGAAGTGTTAATGATATTAGTAACATAAGTATCTTATACTAATAGATTATTATTTAAATAATAATTTTTTATGTTGGTCATATGTTTTAAAATAGAGCGTGATAATACAGCATAATTATGTCATGTGACATTTCACATTACTTTTCCCTTGCATGGTGCCATGTGGCGCTATCATTGTGACCGTCACATGGTACCTCTATAGACGTGCTCCCCACCTACGACCATTTTCCAAATTAGTCAATCCAGTGAATCGATTTGTTCATGGCTCATTATATAGCTCGTTTGAACATCACCGCTTCTTGAGTCAAATGACAACTAATATCCATTGTCCGGTTTTGATAATACTTTTGAAAAAATTCAATGCTCTAAGTAAGCAATGGGTATGCAATTGTCAATAAGATAGTTTTAGTGACATAAGCAAGGAATATAAATAATGTCAAGCACGCATTCACATGTTACTCAAATTATCTTTATTCTAAATTGTAGCCATTGAGCACGTAACTATAATCAAAATTTTATCTGAAAATATTAGATCAAGTAATATTTTTTTAACATTAAGTGTTAGTTGATATTTGAGGTTTAAACTTTCATTTTCCTTAATGTTGAAATAAAAAAAAAAACCAAAATTTATGATAAAATCACAAACTCATTCCCCTTAACCTTGAAATAAAAAAAAGCCAAAATTTATGATAAAATCACAAACTCAAAGGATACTACCACGTAGTCAAATCCACACTTAAGGAAGCAATCGTATGGGATATAGGTTAAGACCTTGTGGTTGTTGAAGGGTGTGTTTGGAATCAAATCTATCAAGAATAAAATTCAAATTGTATTCACGAAATAAATTGAATATTTTTATGTTTGGAGTTAATATTAACTTGTATTATTCAATTTAATTTCATAGTTTATATTATATTTTAAAGTGATTAAATTTAATTAAATTTTTAATTTTACATTAATGTCCTCTTCTAATGTTGCTTCAAAGAATAATGATAGGATAGTTTTTGGTCACTAAATAAATTCTTGATTGTGAAATCCTATCAATTTTGGTAAGATAATCTCTATTTTTTAAAAAATATATCATTAAGAATAAATTACTCTTTACTCTCGTGAGAAATATCTTAATTATGTAATTTTTTTATTTATTATGAAAATATATAAAAACATCTCTTAAAATTTTCTCTAATTAAAATTGAAAAAGAAATGCTTTTTTCAATTATTTTTGTTTTTGGTTGGTTTGGTTTAGATTAGGTTAGTCAGGTTGTTTTGTTCAATTTTGTACACACGTAATTGAACCTAATAGCTTATAAATAACTTGGTTCATTCGCATCCCCGGGCTTCAATGTTGATTGAAAATGCTCCCTTTATTCAGTGTCAGAGCAAATATCATTGGATGTCTCCATTAGTTGTTTGGTAGGGTTCCCCTAAATGATAGTTAATGTGGTACATGTAGGATAAGAAGATAATGTTATTATTTATTTTATGCTTAAATATACTTTTGGTTATCTAGTATTATAAAGTTTTAATTCTTTTCTTATATTTTCAATCTAAACAATATTGACATTCTACATTTTAAGAAGTTTCAATTAAGTCTCTTTGTCATTTGTATGTCCATCTTCAAAAGAAAAATAATGATGTTACAGTAAACTAGCATATATAGCCTTATTATTGTCCATGTTAGTTACTATTTGACAAATTATAAAGTAAAATTATGCTAGATGCACATAATTTCACCTTCTATCTCTTATTTATCCATGTTATCTAGAATGATTTATTTGATAACATATCAAATAATTACTTTACGTGAATGACAACAGGGCAGTGCATGTTAATTAACTACAATGTTTTATTTTTTGTTTGCAAGCGGACAAACAATTTTAATTGAAGCTTTTAAAAATATAAATGAGCAACATTGTTTGAATT
Source organism: Ceratonia siliqua (assembly GCA_034509205.1). Lineage (NCBI taxonomy): Eukaryota > Viridiplantae > Streptophyta > Magnoliopsida > Fabales > Fabaceae > Ceratonia > Ceratonia siliqua. The sequence continues at coordinate 10,774,478 of JASKGM010000001.1, read as the reverse complement.
GAAAACAAAGAGATCAAATTAAAAAATTATAATACTAGAGGGACTAAAATTTATTTAAGCCTTTATTTTTTTAATATAATAATTTTTTGATATTTGTATATTTGCAGTTAGATAATTGAGATAAATTTATGAATTTCTTTGAATAAAGATTTTTGAGTATAGGATATGTTATAGTATCTTAGTAGAATTAGTATACTAGGTATTCATACTTAAGTATTGTTAGGATTTCTTGTGTTAGGTATGGTGCTTATGCATAGGCCTCGCATTAAATAATATAAGAAAAATGTTATTTGTACACCTCTTTTTACTGAATATGGGAAAATGATGGGTTCTTTTCTTGTAATCTTAGCCGTCCAATCAAGATCATGACACATGGCAAACATTTAAAAAAAAAAATTTCTTCCTTCCTTCCTCCCCTCTCATTCTCTCCTTCTTTCTTCCTTCCTTCCTCCTTGCAAGTCTTCCATTGTCTTCCACAACTTGCAGGCCCTAACCCAAAAATCCTTCATATTAAGGTGAATTCACTGTATTGGAAGCTTCATTGAAGCAATCTACCTCCATAGCTTGAATGTTAGTTGAATTTTAAAAATGAGAAAAAAGCATCATATTTGTATAATGTGTAAATATATAATATGGAAAACGGTGGGAGTTGAGAAAAGCAAGTGAGATGCCATTGTACGGACAAAAGGGAAAGAAATTTCAGCTTTTCACTTCCTGACTCTTCTCTTAAAAGAACGAGGAAGGGAAACCCTCTCTTGCATAAAAGGAATTAAGGAACAATTCCCTTAATGACAATAGCATCTTTCTTTTGAACATTCAGACATTCCATGCTTTTGATGATTGTATCTGTGTGGGTCTCAAGATTTGTTTTTATCACTTTGTTCCCAGGGAAGGGGAAACAAAGATGAAGTTTTGGGGAGAGAAATGAAAAAATAAGAAAAAAAAGTCTTTTTTTTAAAAAAAAAAGGTTTTCTACCACTGGCTTGATCTTAGCCATCCAAGTATTTGGACAACCAAGATCATAGGAAAATGATGGGATTTTAATCCCTTTTTACTACACCTCCACTTTTAATCATTGATATATTATAAAATAATATATGTGAGAGGAAATGTAAGAGTGATGTAAAAGAAATGTGTACAAATAACATTACTCATAAAATAATTACCTAATTGAGTTGATTTCGTTAATTTTTTTATTTTATATTATTTCCCTTCAAGTCCTAAATCAAGTTGGCATTAAAGCCTAATTTTGATCTTCTTGAATCACCATTTTGCATGATGATTCCTATTTTATGACCTTTTGCTTTCGAGCAACCAAATACACAATTGAACTTATAATGAATTGTTGTGCTCGTGATTCCACTTGTTTGGAAAAAAGCTAAAACTCTTGCTAGAAAGTTAGAATTAGAGGTAATAGTTATAATTCAAAACTATTTAATCACCCTAAGCCAACTATATTTAGCCCCATTCACCATTTAAGTGTATTTTAGTAGGCCAACCTATGATTAACTGTTAACCTACATACATAATGATATATAGTTACATTTGACAAATGATATATCAAAACTCATAATTAAGAGATATTATGCAAAAATTAATATCAATAAACTTAATAATAATATTTTAGATATTAAGAATTTTACTCTAAAATATAATTTACACTTAAAAAAATTATTTTAATATTTTATATCAGTATAAACGTTGAAGTTGACCTGAATATACTCGTATCGTATAATAAAAAAAGACGTACTTTACGATATATTTAAGGTATAAGGCCATTGATGACATGGCATCATGCTTCACTATTGGATGAAAATAGACATATTGATCTAATGGTGATGTATGGTGCCACATCATCTCATTAGGGGTACCTTAACAACCTCAGTGATGAGGAAATTTATTCCACACTTTTACTTAGTTTTAATTGTCTTATATTACAGTGTTTTGGGTGTTCAAGACTCATTTGTCTATAATTTTAGATGGCTTTTACAAATATTTAATCATTAAGAATTCGTGATATTTTGCAAGTGTTGAATTATGGTTTTGGGTTGAAATTGGGCTAATTTGAAAAGGCATAATTTGGGTTAAGCTTAAAGATGAAATTCATGTTAAGTTGGTCAAGCAACCCCGAACATTGTCTGGTTTTTGAGTCATAATGGGAGTTACATACCTCAGTTTCTGGTATTCTTTGGTTTTTTCGAACTCTAAGACAAAGAGCTACAACATTCAAGAAGACCCTAAAACCCATTTCGACCATTTTGAAGTCCAAATATAGCTAGAATAGAAGTAATAGTTGTCTAGAAGCACATTTTTAACCCAGACCTTATGTCAATTTTTGGCCTGTATCTTGCATTCTAGATGTCCAAATTAAGAAAACTTAGGTGCGTTGGAAGGATGAGAAATATATCTATAACTTTTATGAAGGTTCTAACTGCAACACATGTCTTTTGTATACTCTAAATATCCAAGGAAAAGGGTCTCATGACCTTTAATACCTAATATCCAGCACTGTAATGACCATAATTCAAGTTTTTGGAACAGTTAGAGGTTTCAAAGCCTAGGCTCCCACCACTTAGAGCCTAGGTACCCAGATAATAGAAGACATAGGGCCTAGGCTTCGTGGCTGACTTTTAGGACAAGAATTCAAAGCCTCAAGTCTAGGTGCCCACGAGGTAGACTCACTTTAAATAACCTAAAAATAATTAAGAAGACACCTTTTTGACTCTGGGAAATTAGAGACTAAGAATAAAACTGAGGAGAAGAAACCCTACGAAAGAGCTTTGGAGGAGGAGAAGTGAAGAGAAAGAGACTACGACTACCTAGTTTTAATTCTTTCTCTTTTTTCATCTTGTTTCTTCTTTTCTTTTAATGTTATTTTCTATCTCAAACATGTAGATTTCAACTCCAGTGATGGAGTCAACCCTTTTTACTATGATTGTAATTTGGACCCATATGTAATCCTTCTTGACTCAATTCTCAATAAAGTTCATGTTTTTATCTTCAATTACTTCCTCTCTTTTGTGTTTCATGTCTCTAATTTACTGGCAATAGATTATATTGATTTAGGGAACCCTAAGTGCTTTGGAAAAAGGGATTTGGGGTTTTGCCATGAATTGAGGGATGTGTGATCATTTAGCAAAAGCAATGAGATTGAATAGGATAAGAATATACCTATGCAACATATACATTCATTAATTAGGGAATTGAACTTAATGAATCCCTAGATTAGAGATTACTTATAGGAATATAGGGTAATTCTAAATGGGAGTATTTTCACTTAATCTTGAGAAAGATAATTGAATAATTAAGAACCCTAATTGGTAGTTGAGATAAATTAACTGGCTTTATTGGGAGAGAATTGAGATTGATGAAGTGTGGGGAAAAATTGTAGTTCTAAGCTTTTTAGAATTAGAAATCTTTCATCTCAAGTTATTTGCTATCTTTTCATTAGATTTATTAACATGGCCACTTAGTTAAATCTCTTTAATTGGTGGTTTGATTAAAATTCGGAGAGATAAAAATTGTTAGTTAATAATAACGGTCCCTCGTGGGAACGATCACTCACTCACTCACTCTTTATTACTTGTTGTGATTATGTGCACTTGCATAGCATAATATTTTCATTAACACTCGACAAAGCTATGCCCAATAAGTTCTCATGCAAGAGGGAAAATAGAAAGGGAAGGGAGAAGAAAACACATGCAAATTAAAAGAGTTAAAGAATTAATTTAAGACATTGAAACATCTAATGAATGTTGACAATGCTATTAATTATAATTCAAGCTATTGTATTTTGGTTAATAGTTGCTTATATGGCATGCTAATGTGGTTGTCTATTAGAAGTTTAGGTACAAAGTTCATCTTCTATTGTATTTGTTGTAAGAGTTAGTTCATGTCAATTATAATCCTTTATCTCTAATAGTTGTATAAATGATGTACAATCACAATGTTAAATAAGATCAATTTCTATTTCCTCATATTCCTCTTCTCTCTTTATTTCTTCTTCCTATATGTTTTCTCGAGAACTCTATCATAGTATTAGAGCATTAATCCTTATGGATCAAAATCTTGGGAATAGTCTACTTCACTGGCTTGACTTGAAACCAGTCACTTTGTCCCATCTTGTATCAATGAAGTTAGAAGACAACAACTATCTGTTATAGAGATAATAAGTGATAGCTGTGATCAAAAGCTATGAATTGTATGGTTTCATTTCATCAAAGGGCCTCACATGGTTCCTCCAAGATTTGTCGTCAAGGAAGGTGAAGCAAGAAGCAGAAGCAATGCAAAGTTTCTAAAATGGGAATGCCAAGATCAATTACTCTTATCTTGGCTTCTATCTTCCATGGTCAAGATTATGCTCACAAGAATTGTGGGATGCGAACACTCATATCAAGTTTGAGAGAGAGAGAGAGTTTATCTTTAATTCCCAAACCAAAGCCAAAGTCGAGCAGTTGAAGATGCAATTACAAAATACAAAGAAGCATTCTCTGTCCATAACTGATTATATCCTCAAGGTTAAGAAATGCATTGATTCACTCATCTCAATAGGGCATCATGTTTCCTTTACTGATCACATTGAAGCTATTCTAGATGGGATACCTAAATAGTATAATTCATTAGTGAAAAATGTATTAGCTAGGTTTGACTCATATACAATTGAAGAAATTTAAACTTTGCTGCTAGCTTAAGAGAACAAGTTTAAAAGGCACACCAAAGCACTTAACATAACATCTATCAATATGACAATTCAATCCAGTATGAAACATTACTCAAGAAGGTTTTAGATATTATATCTATTTCATTTATGCTTGCACTAAATACATACATACATACATACATATATATATATATATATATATATATATATATATGTTAACGAAAAAGTCAGAAGCCATCTCCACATTTGTACACTTTAAAAAAAGGTAGAGAACTAACTAGGTCACAAGATCAAAGAACTCCAATATGATTGGGGTGGGGAATATAGAGCATTTAGATCATTTCTTCAAACCCATGAAATTTTTCATAGGGTCTCTTTCCCTCACTCTCACCAACAAAATGGGCTACTAGAGATGAAACACATACACATAGTGGAAGTTGGTTTAACACTATTTGCTCAGTCCCACATGCCTCACAAATTCTGGGATGAGCCTTTAGAACTTCTGTATACCTTATTAACAAGTTCCCCACTCCCACATTATCTCATAAGTCTCCTTATGAAGCTCTCCATCATAAACCCTTAGCCTACTTAACCCTCAAAGTGTTTAGTTGTGCTTGTTTTCCTAAGCTCAGGCCTTATAACTAAAAAAGCTGCAATTTTGGTCTGTAATGTACACATTTATTGGCTGTTGTACCAATTGCATGGTTACAAGTGTATGGATCCTATAGGCAAAATTTGCATCTCTAGGAATGTAGTGTTCAATGAAAACTTATTTCCATTCTAACCTCCTCACACCCCTTTGCCAGCACAACATCAGTCTCCTTTTGTCTTATTCCTTTCTCATCCCTTCATATTTACATAATGCTAAAAGTGGTGATAATTCAAATATTTCCCCTCTTTCTCTTGTTAGTTCTTGTTATGATGTTACTTTTACAACAAGCACTCCCACAGGTTTTATTCATTCTAGTGAAGACAATTAGTCACCTTCTACTAGTGTTGTTGGTATAATTCTGGAGGCTGATTGTGTGGCTAAAGTAACAATCCAATGGTTGTTGCCCCCTTACTAAAGGATTCTTGCATAAAGACACAACTACAAGATGAAGGAAAAACCTTCTCCTCTCTAAGGTTGTGGTATTTAAACCCAAAGCTACAAAGCTTACCTTGTTGCATCTTTGAAGGAACCCATTACTGTACAAGAAGCCTGGAATCAGCCACAGTGGAAGCAAGTCATCAATGAAGAGTAAGCATCCCTTATGAGAAATGAAACATGAAAGTTAGTACCCTTGCCCTCAGGGAAGACAAGTTATTAGGTGTAAATAGGTGTTCAAGGTGAAAGAAAATCTTGATGAAAGTGTGCTTAAGTACAAAGCAAAATTAGAAGAGAAAAGGGTTCCATAAAAGAGATGGGTTAGACTTCAATAAGACATTTAGTCCAGTTGTTAAGCCTACCAATATTAGAATTGTCCCCACTCTTGCACAGAGAGGTTGGAAAGTCCATTAATTGGATGTCAATAAAGCATTCTTAAATGACTTCTTACAAGAAAAGGTTTTTATGGTTTAACCACCTGGTTTTGAGAGTAGTGGCCTTGGTTTAGTGTGCAAACTGAGTAAGACACTATATGGCCTTAAACAAGCTCTAAGGTTTGGTTTGAAAGGCTGGCTCATACACTATACACCTTTGGTTTCAAATCCACCAAGTGTGACTAATCCTTGTTTGTCAAGGGCATGGAAGTTGCACCATATATCTATTAGTGTATGTGGATGACATTCTAGTTCTTGGCCATTCATAAGATGTAATAAGGGAACTTATCTCCAATCTAAATAGGGAATTTGCATTAAAAGACCTTGGTTAGGTTAACTAATTTCTGGGAAATCCAGGTTCAACAAATAAAGAATGGAGGTATACATTTGTCTCAGACAAAACATATGAAAGATCTTTTGGCCAAGGCTCACATGGACACTGTCAAACACATGACAACTTCTATGACAGCAAGATTAAAACTCACCAGTATAGGCAGCAGTCTAATGGATAACCCCCCGCTCTATAGGTCAGTGGTAGGAGCTTTACAATATTGTACCCTCACTAGGCTTGAGATAGCATATGTAGTGGTGAGTTAGTTTATTCATAAGCCACTTAAGGATCATTGGAAGGCTGTCAAAAGGATTCTAAGGTACTTGGTAGGAACCTTAGACTATGGGCTACACCTTAGGAGGCTTTCTTTCTCTTTAGATCATCTGCTAGCCTACTGTGATGCAAAATAGGCCTTTATTCCAAAAGACAGAATATCCACATTAGGCCATTGTGTATTCTTTGAAGGAAACTTTGTGTCCTGGTGCTCAAAAAAATGTTGTATCTCGATCTAGCATAGAAGAAGAGTATAAGAAACTTAATAAATGGGTCATGGGTCATTAAAATAAGTACTTGAAAAATAAAGTGAGTCATAAAGGGTTAATTGAGTCATTAATAGTCTAACTAATTATGACCTAACTTAAACCCAACCAATTTCCACCCCTTTTAAAACCTTAGTTATCATTTCAAATTTAACACTTTTGGTACATCTTATAAAAGGTTTGTAACATAAGATTCTCAAAAAGACTCACTAGAGTTTTCGTCAATTCTATTGCCACCATCCATTTTAGCTAATGTTTTGAAGCCAATTGGAAAACTTGAGAACTAGTCACCTGGCCGGTCTGAGAGACCCTTACAAACCAGTGATAAAAAAATCAGTGAAAAATCCAGTGATTCGATGTTGACTAGGCAAAAACCAGGGGAACCGGCCTGGTTAGCGGTTCTCCCAATTCTGAGTTGCCTCTCTGCATCTCTGAGTTGCTATGGCCAGTGAAGGAAGTCCCCACTGGAGACACTTAGAAGATGTAATTAATGTGTATAAGGGCCAAAACTTGCTATGGCCGCAGTGTCGAAAAAGGTTTAGTGAGACTTGACCTTAGCTCTTTGAAGTAAATGTTGAAGGAAGAAAGGTTGCGTTAACAAAATCAGAGTTCTTGGGAAAGAAGGCACGAAGAAGTTCACATCAAGCTTAGTGAAAGACAATGGAAAAGGCTGCTTGTAGGCGTTGAGGAAAAAGAAAGGGAAAAGGTCTTGATCGGCAGGAATAATAGAGAAAAAAGGCTTTTGCTTTCTACACAATGCTCACGAGACTGTTACAAGGGTGAAAATAGAGCAAGTGAAAAAGAATAATAGAGAAAAAGAAGGCTTTTGCCTTATGTACAAAGATAAACAAAGAAGCTAACTAAAAGAGGCAAAGGATCTCGAGATATCTTCCTTTTGGACAAACAGTAGCATATGGCTAGGGCATATGTATACAGGCACATGTGTCTAAAGCAAGATCACTTAGAGGTCTTTATGTCTGCCAAATGCCCCTTGGCTTAGTCAAGTAGCTATGATCCCTTGAGTATGAAGTAAAAGAGGAAGTCAACTGGGAGGAAATGGGATATTGAGATGCTAAATCAAAGAGTTGACTTGGATACTACAAAGATGACTAAGATGCTCAGTTCATAAGGTTGACCTAGTCTACCAAGTAACAAATAATGGAATTCCTTCACTCTTCTCCCACTGCCACCACTGTTTTGATGCTATTCCCATTATATTACAATACCTCCCCTCTAATTTTGCCATGTCTATATCATTTAAATAACCAATGTGTTTGCATTTATATCTAAAAGAGGAAGAAGGGGTGGTAGATTTAAAAAAATAATTGTGAGAAACAAAAAAAGAAAAGAAAAATCAAGTGGAAGGAGAAAATTAAAAATTAAAAAAAGATAAAATTTGGTGAAAGTTTGAGTGTGTGGATAAAAGTGAACTAGTATGTATGTGTTTATGTATCGCATGAAATATTTAAAAGAGGGTTAACTTGTAGTGAAATTATTTAATGATGTTTTATTATTTCAAGTATATTAGTGTTTATTAGTTGATTATTTTCATTCTAATAATCTTATAATTTATTTATTTAATTATTAATTTGTTACGCCCCAATTTTAGACACGTGATTGGCCTAGGAAACTGTTATAAGGTAGTCTCCACAAGCTTGATAGACACTCTAAACAACCTTTAAACAATTCAAATAAAATGGCCTAATAGCCACACCATTATACATGAAATGCAAGAGAATTCTTATACAAAAATTTTGACACATTTTTTCCTGAAATATGTACATTCATAGGGATACAAAAAAAAAAAAGAGTGGACAAGCGCACTTTAACACATAAAGGCCTTCGTGACCAATTACAGAACAATTTCACTTTAGAACCATCAATTTTTTTTTTTACTCTACCAACATACCCAAATACTGAACCTAAATTGTACATTTATATACTACCATTAACCATGCAAATCCTACCAACTGTCCAAAATGCACCTAAAAGTTACCCCATTGATCAGTCTAGAATAACCCACCAGTCTCACATGGCAAGTTCCTAAGATGCCAGATGTTTAGAATGTGAGGGCGTCGCAACACTATCTGAAAAATGTTTAAATGAAGGGATGAGTCCACTAACTCAGAGAGGAGGTACAGCCCCACCAAAGGGTACAAGTTTGAAAATAAATATATGAGAAATTTCACATGGACATGTAGATATCGAAATTGAGTACGTCAAATAAGTTCAGTATTATATTTTGCCCAAAATAGAATTTAAAACATATAAACAGTCATATGCTTGGTAATAAAAATTAGTATGGCAACTAAATACAAAATTGGAAGAATGGATCCAAATACCCTTCACATGTGGAACACTGTCAGATACAGATAGTAAATAACAGATATTCCATTCAGAGCAAAGCTCCTTGTCAGACACAGATAACATATATATTATTCAGAGTAGAGCTCATTGTCAAATACAAATAATAAATAACATAGTCCATAGACATTAGATAATCTAGGTGCACCTAAGAATACTCTATAGAATAAGTTAAAGGATCCATCCAAAAACCATTTTATAATCTATAGAACATATATAAAGAAATTCTACTCATTTGGCATTAAAAACAAATAAAAACCATTTCATTAGATTTATCACCATAAAAAAAACATAGGAATTAATGTGAGCACGTCACATCTCAAAAAAATTCTCATATATGGTCAAAAAATTTCACTCAGTATTTTTGTCATTCAATTATCTCATCAAAAAAAAAAATCCAAAATATGTTGACAATACATTTTAGAATTTAACAGGAAACATGGTTATATTAAATCATGATTTCTGAATAGTATTTGTAATGTAATACATATATCTATATATACTTTATGAAAATGCATGTATCTTAAGGCATAGAGTTCCACTTATCACTATTAGGAGCTTAGGAAACTCGCAACACAATATGCAAAATGAGATCAATACTTTTCTTCCTTCTTTAAGTTAGTGGCCAAGAGTTTCGAGAATTCTTTACTCTGAAGTTTGGTTGAGAGTCAGTTTTCCAATCATATCTCAATTTAAAGGTAAAGCATTATTTGCCAAAAATTCCAAGGGATAAAACTACTAATCTCGGCCAACAATGTAAACGGCTGGTAGGAAAGGAAGATTTATTTAAAATGGCAATTACAAAATATAATTGTTTAGAACCCAAAATTTCTAGTTAGACTGCTCAAGAATGTCACTAATTTTAAGAGTAGAAATTTACCAAACTTTCTTGAAAATTAACATGCAAATTGATAACTTGTAATTAAACTTGTTCTTCCTAGCTATAGAAGCCTAAAAACCCCTAACCCAATTGTTTCTAAAGGTCAACGTCAAATTACTACAGTAGAAACACTATGCAGAATTTATAGGTTGAACAACAGAAATGGGTTGCTATCATTAAACCATAACCGAAAACAGTTACTGTGGAAAGTTTTGGAGCTAAGAATCCCCAAAACAGAAAAAAAAAAATCTAACCTTTAATTTTAGTGGCTTACTTAAGATGGAGGAGGAAATAAGCATTGAAACTAAAATAAATCAACCTGCCATTTTCACAACAAGGAGTTAGAAAACATAGAGCAACCCGAGGAGCTACAAAAGGATTTTGTGTTTTTTAGGATGGTTCTCTCGGTTGAGAGAGAAAGTAATTTAAATATACACCAAAGGCACAAAAAAATCTCAGCTGAGATGATCCCAGGACCAGCCACGTAATGTACCCAAAACACCTCAGCCTTGACCCATACTTCCTCACGTGCAGTGCAATTTCTTCTTTCACACACAATGTGCAACAATTCTATTTAATACATTATTTATTCCATAAGTGATATGTATCTCGTTTGTCATGTAGTCCATTTTTTTTCTAATGGAAATGCCTTGCAAAATGCAGCCGTAGAGATGATCTTAGAACATAAATGATTGCCCACCTCCGTATTCCACACCACTCCCCACTCTTCTATTTTTAAATATTTTTTGCTGACATGGTCCTCTTCCTTCTTCCCCCCTTCATTTTCTATTTGCCCATTGCTGTGGAAGGCGCTTAGTAAAGAAGAGAGATCGGAGATCAGAGGATTAGGAAGTGAGGAAGCTAGTGGGTTTCGTGTGATAGTAGGGGGCAGAGTGAAACAAGCTTAGAGTTGCAGAGGAGGTGTCCAAGAGAAAAGGAGGTGTTGAAGAGGAACAAGGAGGAAGAGAGAAAAGAAAGGGAGCTAGAAACAAGAGCAAAAAATATGATGATTTTGAATACCTATGTCGTCTGAAGAAGGAAGGGGAAGAGGGACGAGGGAAGAAGAAAGGAAGAATTGATTATTGTTGACATAGCTGAATAAAAATAATAAAATAATGGGGGTCTGGAGAGAGGTGTGAGTACGAAAGTGTGAGAATATCAACTTTGATCTTAGAAAGCCACATGGTTTTCTAAAGAAATATCTATAGGATTCCCAATTCGTGTACACATAGCTATCTAAAAATACCACTTCATTAAGAGTTTTTCATCCTTTCTTCATTATTCCCAAAATATAAACTTATGTAGAACTAAAAGAAACATCTATGTAGTTAATTTAAATAAGGAATATTTATTCCAATCCTCTTGATTTGAAATAGAACCTCTTAGGATTTAATATGAGTCAATGTTTATGTTGTGTCATCACAAATTTATATATATAATATTTACATTATATATATAATATATATAAATAAAAAAAATTTTAATTCAAATTCGATTCAACTACAGTTGGGCCACTGATTTGTGACTAGCGACCTTCATCGATTTAATGATTGGTCCAGTTTTCTAAATATTAATTTTAGCTATATCTAACAATCACACCAAAACTAATAGGAGTATTTAAAATTGGTCTAAATCAATCAAACCAAACTAAATCACTAAGAAATTGATAAAAACTTATTAAAATTGGTTTAGTTTGATTTTCCTTAAGTAACAACTGAGTGATTTAGTTCAGTTTTATATTAGAGAATCAACTAAACTGAAACAATCGACAATTGTACATATTTTTTTGTTATTTTTCTTTATGAACTTTAAGTTTTAGTCTAGATATTTAAAATTTTACATGTTGTATAGTAAATATTTATAAATTAGACTAAGCCTTTTTTGGATTAAATATTTGTATAATTAAGATTAGTTAGTTATAATTCAAATTAATTTAACTTAAATTAAGAAAAAAATAAAAAAAATAAAAATCAATTGAACCTAATTAAACCAAACTGACCATCAATGTTTGGTTTGGTTGAATCACTTCAAACAAACTAAATAAGTCTAATTTTTAATAAGCAAACTAGTTCAATTTAACTTAATTGGTTGTGGTCTATAAATCAACTAAACCGTACCGATGAATAACTCTAGAAAACAGCCGCGATTTGTGATTCTAGAATGTTCACGTGATTAAGAATGATATATTTGAGATTTGGAAGTTTTGCTAGAAAAAAGAGAAAGAGAATCATTTTGAGATTTTAATTTGTGTCATTCTGATCTTCTCTAAATGTGAGGGATGTGAGGCACGTTAATCTTTTATACAAGCGGAGACAGTGGAAGAAGTCACACTTAAACTTGTGATAAGTGTAATGTAGGCTGGGAAAAACCCTTTTATTCAATTGTTCAAATTTTAAAAATGTGTTTTTTTTTTATTATTTTAAAACATGTTTTTATTATTTAAAATACCTTTTAAGCTCTAATATTATTATTCAAACTCAAAACTCAAAACCTAAAATCTCTCCACTGTTACAAACCCTCAACCCTGACATTGCTCTAAGAATATATAAAGTTATAAAAAATAATGTGGTTTTTAAAATGTTTTAATTAAGCCACTCTATTATATTTTTATTTATAAAATAATAATATTATACTTAATTAATATATGTATGCACATAATTTTTTCTTTTATTTTTTTA
>JASKGM010000001.1:10738794-10758914 GCA_034509205.1 Ceratonia siliqua | reverse complement strand
TTTTTTTTCTATTGTGTCTTTTATTTAGTTTTTTAAATTTTGATTGTTATATTTCCTTTTGGTGTGTGTCATTTTGATTCCCATGTATGGAAGTGAGCAGGAGAAATGGTAATTATGATATAAAGAATACTTGCATTAGAGCTGGAATTGTGTAAACTGCAAAGTATTTTTCGCTTTGATGGTAACAAGAATAAGAAGCAAGAATAAGAAGAGAAAGCATAACGATTTGAAGATTGGACTTAGTAATGCCCTCATAACGTATGTATCATCGTCTAGCTATACTACTAGCATTTATATGTACCTCTTCATAAGTTTTGTACTGAAGTTATGAAGTCATCATAATTCTCAGTATATCAGTTTATATTGTTTTCGTCTAAGCTGGCCTAGTAAAAGGGTGTGACCAATCTTCGATTATCACAAGGCCGTTGAGGCTTTTGGGTGATGCTTGGTTTCAACTGCCACTAATGCACCAATTGTGGGGTGGGGAGTTCAGTGAGGCACTTGACTCTTTTTCCTTGGAAATTGACTTGTTCTATGAGCAATGTGGTTAGTCAAGTAAGGCAAATGCCTCACTGAAGAGCGGTAATCCCAACTTCAACTCCATCATTTGGATGAAATTTGATTGATTATGTCTTTTCGTAAATATTCTTTCAAAATATGATGCGTCTTTTTGTTATGTAAATGAAACTAGTGTTATATGTGTTTGCTTAATATGCAGGATGATTTGTTATCTGACCTAAAATTACTGCACTCATTAGCATTTAATCATTTATAGATGAGTCAGACTCAGTTTGTTGGATAAGCACATTTTTCTCACCTCTTTTCTCTGCTGGATCTGGACATGATGTTTTTGCATGGCTCCTTCTGCATAGCCAAGCTATTAACATGTAATAATTTGATGCAGTTCTTGGAAGACAATACAGCCATAACATTGGCAAGCCACTTCTTACGGATCAAGTTTTGTAGTCTTTGCCTGCAATATGTGTATTCATTGTGAATGATTGAAGTTTTAGTCTAGTTATTACTATTTTAATCTACCAAGTACCATCATAGATTCATGTTAATTGTTCAAAATCTAATTTTTCTATCACAAAAAATAAATGTTTGAAATCTATTCATCTTTACAGGACCAAAACCTTCTGAATTATATGGAAAATATACATGGAAGATAGAAAAGTTTTCTCAGATAACCAAAAGGGAGCTTCGGAGTAATGCATTTGAGGTTGGCGGCTACAAATGGTATGAGGCTTTGGATACACCTATTGGCTTGACATGCCTTTTTGCCTGTTTATGTGCTTCTGAGTTTAACTTTTAGTGCTGTTTGCTGTTTGCGGTATCATTTTTAATTTAAACCTGTCTACCAATATGTATGCATGAGCTTGTTGTCATGCATGCACGGGTAATCTTCTGCCACAGTAGATGAATCTAGATTATGGTTAGCTTGGACATGGACATGGACATGGAACACGGAACACGAGATACGACACGACACGAGACATGGGACACAAAAAATTCTAAAAAACGCAAGACATGACATGGCATATATATATATATCGAACAATACAAATAAAATTATAAATATATTCATATTTTAGAATGAGGGACGTTAAAGAGTGCTGGTTGTAGAATAAAGGAAAGAAGAGATGTTAAATGATTCCTCAAGAGAAGGAGAGGGAGATATGTGGTCTGGCCAGAGGCTCTAGGAGGGAGGGGAAGAAGGCAAAAAGAGGAACAGAAAACAGAGACTACTGAAAATGAATTTGGTTTAAAAAAAAATATTATTTTTTTCCAAAAAAGTGAAAAAAATGACTGTGTCCAACCTATTTTAAGCCATGTTTGAACTGAAAAAAATTATTTTTTTATTTGGACATGTGTCCGAGTCAAATTTTTTTATTTGGACACGTTTGTACGCGTGTTAGACACGTGTCGTGTCTGTGTCGGAGACTGCGATGTGTCCGACATGGGGACATGTCACCAAATGAAAGTGTTCATGCTTCCTAGGGTTATTCCAATGTTGAAATTGAAAATTACTGCTTACATTTATTGTACAATTTTTCTATGAAAGCATTATATTTCTCTCTCTTTCCCTCTTTTTGGGAGGTTGGGGGGGGAGAGGTGGGGGGATTAATAACAATAAAGTGGATGTGATGAGAAGGTGATTCTGTAAATTATCTTTTGTGCCTTTCTCTTGCCTAGTTCGCCTTCTCTTCTTTCGGCTCTTCAACAAAATTGTGGTATTATAGCACCCAAAAGGACCACTATACCTTTGGCCAACCATTTCAGTGAGTTATCTTGAGCCTTTGAAAAGTTTCTGGTCTCCTCCTGAAATTTATCTCTAGACCATCCCCTATGAAGAGGGGGAAAATTGGTTAGAATGTTAAATAGGTGATAAGTCTTTCCAATACAATGAAAGTTTTAGACATGTACTAAAGAATCTATGGCTATCATATACTAATTTGTGATCCTAGGGAAATTTCCTTCCTTTTTTCTCTTTCAAAAGACTTGGCCAATATCAGGTGGATTAAACAATGGTCACTGACTCCATGCCCTCTATGTGCTTGACTGCTTGGGGTTGGTTCATTCAGGCCAACCACCAACAGATGCATATGCTTTCCCAAAACAATTTTATGACTTGAATCTTGCTGCAATTGTATGTTTGGAGTTTTTGACCTAATCTGGCCGTGGTGTGTGCCAGGTATATTTTAATTTATCCACAAGGTTGCGATGTTTGCAATCATCTCTCTTTGTTTCTATGCGTAGCTAATCATGACAAACTTCTTCCAGGTTGGCTCTTTATCATTTTCAGATTGCTTCAATGATCATTAGCTTTACATGTCTCTCTTGGTCACATAATACTTGCCCTGTTTTTGGTGATACAGGATGGAGTCATTTTGCACAGTTTACAATAGCTGTGGTCAATAAAGATCCGAAGAAATCAAAATATTCTGGTCTGTTGGTTAATGATTGGATTAATTATTGGAGTGTTTGATTGTTGTATCAGCATTATCGAGTAACTTATACTTGGGTTTTCTAGATACATTGCATAGATTTTGGAAGAAGGAGCATGACTGGGGATGGAAAAAATTTATGGAGCTTTCAAAAGTGTATGATGGCTTTGTTGACACTTCTGACAATCTGATAATAAAAGCTCAAGTTCAAGTCATCAGGTGTTCTATGCTTAATTTATTCAAGTTCTCTTAAATAATCAATCACGTACAATGTCTTGTATAGTTATTTTTAACTGCATTTTGTTTACTTATCAAGGAAGAGGAAATATGAAACTTTGAATGTTCTGTAATCTTACCAGTTATATTGATTTGTCCTTTCTTTACATCTTTTATAGGAGGTTTAAAGGTGAGCAAGAAATAATGAGCATGTTTGTAAACTATTCTGAAAACTGCTCTACTGTTTTCAAACAAAAAGTCTTTTTTGGCCAAGTTATTTCCTCCATTTGTGCCAAAAAAAAACTGTTTTGTAAAAGTCAGTCTCAGAGAACAGGAAACAAAAAGCACCTTTTTAATGTGTTTGTAGGCACTTGGGACTATTTAAGATATGTGGGTATAAGAGACCGAGACCGGGGTATTTAAGATTCTCATGTTTAGAATGATAATTGAAAGTTGTCAAAGAAAAGATACATTTGGAATTTTACAAACCAAGCTAAAAATTCAGGGATGTTAGATCCTCATGTTTTTGGAGTGGTATATAGTTCTTGTAAACTGGAGGCATCCTAGATACCCATGTACCAAACACAGATATCTAACTTAGTTATTTAAGATATTCTCCTAACCTAGATGCTTGAACGAAGATGATGATGTGCCAAATCCCAAATGCTTTCTTTGGAGTTGTTTGGTACATCATCATCTTTATGCCTATTTTTGATATACAGATATCCAAGATGCTTGGAGGCATAGGATACCATCCAAAAATCATGGGAACATTACATCCTTGAATTTTTAGCTTTACTAACTGTTATAAAATACCAATTACATCCTTTGATAATTTGCAATTGTTATACTAAATATGAGAATTTCACATACTATGGTATCCAAGATACTAAGGAATGTAATATATCAACCTACCAAACAGCTCCTTCATGTGTTCTGTCTGGGTAAGTAAAAAAACAAAGAACTTGGAAACTGTTTTCGTTGATGGCACAATTGTAATTACAGTTGTTGAAGATAAAGAGAAATAATGGAAGACCTTGTCTTATTAGACAAGTGATCATGTATATATAATAGGAAGAGAAAATACAGTCTGATAGAAACACTGAAACTAAAATACCCTTACTAATATAGCTTAAATACTCTTAACACTCTCCCTCAAGTTAGAGCATATATATCAATCATTCCCAGCTTGTTATATATGTATTTGACCCGATTCCCATTAAGACCCTTCGTGAATATGTTAGCTAAGCATTCACTAGTCCTAACATGACTAGTAGATATTAGTCATTGCTAATTCTTCTCTCGAATAAAGTAGCAGTCAGCTTCAACATGCTTAGTTCTCTCATGAAAGATAGGATTCGAAGCGATATGAAACGTCGCTTGATTGTGACATCAGAGCTTCATAGGTGCAGAAGTGTGGAAACCAACCTCACCTAACAATTGAGATACCCACATGAGTTTGCAGGTTACTTGAGCCATGGCTTGATACTTAGACTCTGCACTCGACCTTGCTACCACATTCTGCTTCTTGTTCTTCCAAGACACTAGATTTGCTCCAACAAAAACACAATGGACCGTCTATCTATTGGGGAACCTGCCCGATCAGCATCTGAAAAGCCTTCAACCTGACAATGTCCATAATCACCATGAACAATCCCACAGCCTGGTGTGCCTTTTAAGTATCGGAGTATATTTTGAACTGTATCTTAGTGATCAGTACGAGGGGAAGAAATAAACTGGCTTACTACACTTATTGCAGATGAGACATCTGGATGAGTCACAGTAAGGTAATTAAGTTTTCCCATCATTCTCCTATACCTCTCAGGGTCAGATAGTAACTCTCCACCATCAACTATAAGTTTCAAGTTAGGGAATCATGAGGTTTTCACATGGTTTGGCTCCAAGTAAACTCGTCTCACATAGAAAATCTAGGACATATTTGTGTTGACATAGAAAGATACCCTTTCTACCCTCAGTTACCTCAATTCCCAAGAAATATTTCAAGTGCCCCAAATCTTTGGTCTGAAATTTGGACTAAAGAAAGTTCTTTAGAGCAAAGATGCCATTACTGTCACTTTCAGTTATCACAATATCATCAACATATACAACCATTAGGATGCAACCACCACTAGATTGTCAATAGAAAACAGAGTGATCATAACTATTCCGTTGCAAACTGAACTCAAGGACAACGTCACTTAACCTCCCGAACCATGCCCAAGGAGACTGCTTCAGTCCGTACAATGACTTTCGGAGTTGGCATACTTTCCCACGCTTCTCCTGAGCAACACACCCAGGTGGTTGTTCCATATAGACTTCTTCCTGTAAATCACCATGCAGGGAAACATTCTTAATATCCGGCTGATAAAGAGGCCAATGAGAGGAGGATGCCAGAGAGATAAAGAGACGAACAGATGTCAACTTCGCAACAGGAGACAATGTTTCCAAATAATCAACCCCATATGTCTAGGCATATCCTTTAGCTACCAATTGAGCTTTAAGACGAGTAATGGAACCATCGAGATTGACTTTGATCGTGTAAACCCACTTACACCCAACTACCTGTTTCCCAGGAGGGAGAGAAACAAGTTCCCATGTGTTATTGTGATTAAGAGCCAGCATTTCCTCCTTCATTGTAGAAGTCCAACCATCATGAGAAAAGGTTCTGCCTCACGGTTTTAGGAACAGACACAAAGTCTAAGGAGGCCACAAAAGTTTAAGAGACAGGAGAAAGGTGGTCATAGCAAACAAAAGAAGGGATAGTGTAGGTACAAGAACGTTTACCTTTCCGCATGGCAATGGGAAGATCAAGAGACGGATCTGGAGCCAAGGAGGGGCCGTAGTGGGGATGAGTCAAGAGTCTCCAGAGGAATGATCAGTACATTCTAGAGTGGCGGAGCTGAGGGTGGCTCTGGGGCACAAAGTTTACGGGAATAAACATGGGTAATAAGATGGCAGGGGGTTTAGGTGGAGCATTGGATGGTGAGTATGATTGATCAAGAAATAATCTTCAGAGGCATATGACACAGGAGTCTCTGACTGGAAAGGGGTAGTCTCAAAAAAAGTGACATCAACAGATACATCATACTTTCCCAACTCAAGAGAAAAACACCGATACCCCTTATGAGATCGATGGTATCCAAGTAAGACACTTCAAAGAACGAGGGTCAAGTTTTGAAATCTGAGGATGCACATCATGGACAAAACAAGTGCAACCAAAATATGGGGAGAAAAGGGAAGCAGGGGCTGAGAAGGGTACAAAATAGAGTAAAGAATTCGACCATCCAATATAGAGGAAGGTATACGATTAATAAGGAAACAAACAGTAAAGACTGCATCAGCCAAAACAATTTAGGGACTTATATGTGAAATAAAAAGACGAGCAACTTCCATTAAATGTCTATTTTTTCGTTCAACGACCCTATTATGTTGGGGGGTGTATGCACATGAAGACTGGTGTATAATACCATATTGTGCCATAAAAGAAGTAAAAGAAGAGGAGAAAAACTCAATGGCATTATCACTGCGTAAAACTTTGATAGTAGTATTAAACTGATTTTGAACCTCAGAACAAAAAATGGAGAAAACATATAACACTTCTTAATATTTTTTATTAAATATAACTAAGTTGCACGAGAATAATCATTCACAAAAGTAACGAATATTGAAAATTAGTTTTAGACAATACTGGACAAGGACCCCAAACATAGAAATGAACATAAAAAAGGGACGCAGCCCGTTTATTGACTCTCAAATGATAAGACAGACGACAATGTTTAGCAAATTGACAGGACTCAGTCTAACCTAGACACAGAACTGACACTAAGACATAACTGCTTCAAACTTTATAGAGAGGGATGGCCTAAACAACAATGGAGATCCAAAAGGGACAAGGTGCTGGGACAGACAACTGAGCAGGGAATTGAATGAGGCGTGCACTCCAAGACATACTGACTGTTTGACTCGTGGCCTCTACTAATAATTCGCCTTGTCCCAAGATCTTGAAAAACACAATGGTATGGGAAAAATGCAATACTGCAGTTTATGGTTTTGGTGATTTTGCTAACAGACATTAAATTGAATGAAAATTTGGATAAGTACAACACAGTGGATAAGGGTATGGAAGTTGTGTGGTAAGCAGTGTCACTACCTATAACAGGTGTGGTGGAGCTATCGGCTAAGGCAACACGAGATAGATGAGATGTTAGGGAAAAGGAAGAAAGAATACTTGTGTTTCTTGTCATATGATCTGTGGCACTTGAGTCAATAGCCGCTCGGTGTAGAAGAAAGACAAGCAGTGGAAATACCTGTCTAGGCAATATAGGCTGTATGAGGTGGAGCAGATTAAGTGGCTTGAAATTTTGTATAGCAGGCAAACTCATTTGCCGTCATAGGAACCATCCTGGTGTCACTCTTTGGGACACTGCCTTGAGCAATAGTGTTGGCAAATAGTTGTTGCTTGGTAAGAAGCTTTGAGCAGTTGTGCTTAAAATGCTCGGATTCCTTATAGTAGTGACACACTATCCTGGTACCACCGGTATCGTGTCTGCCACTTCGTCCACATCTAAAATCACCACGACCACCTCTCCCACTAGTACCCACAAAAGCAGAGAAACCATTGCTTTTAGCCTAACTTTTAGAAGACTCCCTAGAAGTCCGAAGAAGGCAAAAGTATACATCCTGTAATTTTAACTTATTAGACCCAGTCAGAATTTGTGAGCGAGCAGCACGGTAATCATCCCGAAGACTAGTAAGGAAGCACATGATAGCCAACTGCACTCTTTGCCCCCTCATTGCCCCCATATTACTAGTAATGGTCATTAAGGTATTAAGCTTTTCCTACACTTTCTTGAATTGAGCGAAATGATCAGTCAAAGAGACCTCCTTAGATTCTGTTCGATGGAACTCCTGAACCACATCATAAAGATGAGATATATCCTCCTTCCTTAAATATAGCAACCCTAAGTATTCCCAAAGGTCCTTGACAGTATCACAGTGGATGGTGATATCCTCAATTCGGGCCTCTAAGGTTTGTCTGATTAGCCATACAGACGTTTGTTCTCTCGGATCTACTTTTTCTTTGCTAACTCACCTGTTTGAGCATTACTAGTTAAACGATCCTCTATCTCGACACTGTATATGTACATCTCCATTGCCTTTCTCCATTAAAGATCATTACGGGGACCCTCCGACTTCCGATTAGTAATTTTGGTGGGTGCAGGAATTAATTCAGACACCAATTTCTGGGTTTCAACCTCTCCAAAGTAACATCGAAGTGTTCTCAGCCATTAAAGACTAATTTCACACAAAACAAGTAAGCAGCACCGAAAGATATCAAAAATACTCAAAAAAACTACCAATCACTCCAAATTGCTCCAAAATCAGACTATCGAAGTGAAATAATACCAAAATCATATTACCCAAGGTCAAATCACTCAAAAATCTACCACCCACAGTGAAATACCCGTTGTTCACCGTCGAAAATGACTGTTCACCGCTGTTTGTCCATCAGAAACATGGTTCAGCTGTCGAAAAACCACCAAGCAGCCACCACAACGCAACATCCGGCCAGACAACTTCCAAAAACGCAATTTACAGCGCATTGTTCACTTAGTTTGCGCACATCAGTCTTCTTTGTCGTCGGCTCTTGCAAGTGGGAGGCCACCGATGTCGGTTGTGAAGGGAGGGGGTTGTTTGGGAGGAGAAATTAAGGATTTAAGAAATTAGGGATTTCTAAAATTAGGGATTTATGAAATTAGGGTTTCTAAATTTGGGGATTTTAGGATTTTAGAAATTAGGCTCTAATACCATGTTGAAGAGAAAGAGAAATAATGAAAAATTTTGTCTTATTAGACAGGCCTTCGTGTATATATAATCAGAAGAAGAAATATGGTCTAATAGAAACACTAAGACTAAAAGACTAAAGACTAAAATACCCTTACTAATATAGCTTAAATACTATTAATAACAATTATAGCTTTCTTTTGCACAACGTGGATGTTGTGTTGCTCCGACACCTATCCGTGAGTTTAAGACTCAATTTATCATCTCATCCCCTTTCTCTTGAAGTTGATGGCAGTGGTTTATCAGATCTGATCATCCATAGGTTCCTCCGGTCTCCTTTTCTAAATCTCTTTCTCATCAAACACAAGCTATCTCATAATTGTTCTTTGACTTTAATCTCTCTATATAGACCACCTTAGAGCACCTTGGCCTCCACCATCCCAACGCCATGTGATGGTCTATGAAAATTCGTTGGAAACAAGGACTCCAGACATGGTTTTCTTTTCTTCTCTCCGCAAAATTGTTGTTGCAGTCAATTAATTTTTGTTCTGTTGTTTTTGAATATATTTTGTCTTTTATACTTGAGATTTGAGAACTGCTTTTTAAAAACTAAAAAGTGAAAATTGTTCCAAAAATAGCCAATATTCTTCCCATGATGCCATCTTCTCTCTTCTGGTTAAGTTGGGAAACCAGTTCATGTCATTATAATAATATTATTTATCATTATGAAGATGCAAAGTTGGAATTTCATTTGTGCCATTCCGTAGCACTGAGTATCTTCCTTGATCATATTGCACTAAATTTGTAACATATAAATGGGGCTGATAGCTGGCTACTTTCTTTAGGTCTGCACAGTGTTATTCTTTAGCATTTTCAACCTAAAATTTGTGTGACAGGCCTTATGATGACATATACCTATTCCAACACACTTTAGGTCTCATGCTATGTTCCCTTAACTTTTATATACCCTCCACCTGTCCCCATTTCTCAAAACAGAAGCCTTGACCTACTTCTCAACCATTTTCTTTTTTCTATATTTTGTTATAATATCCTTAAGGTATCAAGGGGGAATCCAGACATGTTCCATATTTTGATTTCCACCTAAGTTTTGAAATCTTCAGTTAATTATGAATTGTGTTAGTAACTGTTATTTTATAGAGCACTTCATACAATCACCTCTATCTTCTACCTTGGTTTGAAACTTGTTAATTGTTATACCTTGATTGATTTTTTTTCGTCTATACTTAAAAAGTAATATTTTCTTTTGAGCTTTTGATTCAGATGTCTGATCATATTTGGTTTTTTTTTACTGGTTCATAGGGAGAAAGCAGACAGGCCTTTTCGTTGTCTTGATTGTCAGTATAGGAGAGAACTTGTTAGGGTATATCTGACAAATGTAGAACAAATTTGCCGGCGTTTCGTGGAAGAGAGGCGAAGCAAGCTTGGGAAGTTGATAGAGGATAAAGCTAGGTGGTCAAGGTATTGTATGCTCACCTTTGTATGTTTGAAGTTTTTTACGTGTATGTAGAATCTGAAAAGTAATCCCAGTCTCAGTTGCAATTCTTATCCTCACTTGTTCCAAAGTAAGTGATGCCTATAAAAGTTTGGATCAATAAATTATTTTTTCACTTGTATAAATTTTCTTTCTTAATATAATTTATTCTTTCATAAAAATATTTTTCTCTAATACTATTTTTTAGATTTCAAGAATTGACGAATATCTATTTGAAATAGTTTAACACTCCTTCAATCCAGAAAGTGACAAATGGCGGGCATATTAGGAAAGTAAGAAAAGGTAACTGGAAGATGAATGGATAATGTAGTATACCTTGATCTCCATGACCATTGTTTGATGTATTGAAACCAACTTCATGTACTTTATACATTTTTGTGCGCAGGTTTTTACATGCATATTTTAGCATTTAGAAAATTTAATCATCCTTGATGTTATTATATATTGGAATGCAATCCGTGTCTCTTATTTTAGCAAAATGAATTAGAATGTGTCAACTTATGTTAGATCTTTAACTTATGGTGTCTGATTCTGTTAGTTGATTAAAAGAGAATTTTCAATAATTGCAGCTTCTGCGCTTTCTGGCTGGGAATTGACCAAAATTCTAGGCGCCGCATGTCTAGGGAGAAGACAGATGTAATTCTAAAAGTAGTTGTAAAACACTTCTTTATAGAGAAAGAAGTCACTTCTACTCTGGTGATGGATTCCTTGTATAGTGGATTGAAGGCCCTTGAAGGCCAGATTAAGTGCAAGAAAGGTAGGGTAACATTGTTGGATGCTGAAGAAATGCCAGCGCCAATTGTTTGTGTAGAGAAAGATATGTTTGTACTGGTAGATGATGTTTTGCTGCTGCTTGAGAGGGCTGCTATAGAACCATTGCCTCCAAAAGATGAGAAGGGTCCTCAAAATCGTACAAAGGTGAGATGCAGAATTTGTGTTGGTACAAAGTAACTGAGTATTCATATAGGTAGCAGGTTAAGGTCAAGGCCTTTGAAATCTGATGGTATTGATACTAGAGATATTTAGAGAAAAAGAAATGAGTAGAAGAGCTCAGGACACAGCTAGATCTTCTGTTCTAAACCATGGAATAGAAAGGAGAACTTTATAGTTAGTTAATCTGAATTTGTCTGTTACAGCAATATAAATTTTTTTATTTGTGAATCATTAACTAAATAACAAATACTAGAAATTTAATAAATTTGATACTAACTATTCAAAACATCCAAGCAAAATGGCATGGAATGGTGTAAATGGAGGTGGGAAGAAAACTTCTGTAATTGATTTTCATTCAACTGCTGTTGCATCAGCTGGTGATCCTAATCTATCAATATGGTATATGGATCTAATGTATTCTTCAGCTTGTGCTTAGGTTACTCGTTGGGTTGTTCTCTCATCTTTTTCATGTTAATTGGGGTGGCTTTTATGCCTTCATTTATGAATGACTGAGTGTGTGCTTGGGATTTCTGAGATTTCAGATTTGCAAGAAAAAACACTACTTCAATAATTGATTTTGGGAGACTTAGTTTCATGTTTGTGAATACTATTTTAAAGTTTCATGAGCTAATTATATTTTGGAAAACATATTTTGGCCTTAGGAAATGTTTCTAGAGCCCTCCAGTGATGTCCATGTATGCATTAATTTGCTTATTCTAAATTTTTGCATATGCTTGATAAAGGAAATGTTACTAGGCCGCTAGCACAAAATACAAATATTGCTTTTGCACCTTGGGTTTTGGTTGAGCTCATACTGCTTTTAATACCTTTATTACTGAAAATATTTTAGCTTACTGCTGTCAATGATGCTGTAATCTAAATATTTAGAATATTGTACATATATTAGACATGTTGAATGGTCGATGGTAATTTAAATCAGGGAAAGTATGTGTTCAATGAAGGGTATGGATTTTGCACCTTTAGGCTTTATGTTTTGAGATCTTTTGATTGCTGAGGAACCTGTTCCAACTCTTTTGCAGGATGGAAACTCTGGGGAGGACTTCAACAAAGACTCTATAGAGCGCGATGAAAGGCGTCTCACTGAATTGGGTCGGAGGACTGTGGAAATATTTGTCCTTGCCCACATATTCAGGTAGTATATGCAATAGTTATGCAGTTAGTTCAATAATTTTAAGTTGTCTGGCTTAACTGCTTGTTGTTTCTGCATGCTCTTGATTCTTAGCTCTTACTCCCTCCTGAAGTGGTTTTGTCATTCCTTCCGCCTGCTTATCTGGACACTGGATGTTGTTGTTGTTAATGATAATTAACTATTAAATTATAAACACTTCTGACTTCTGTCGATCTAATTATGATGCTATCCAATTTCTTATATTTTATTAATTTCTTTCAACACGGATGTGTTTATCTTCAAGAGGATTAGGGTTTTTGAGATGATAATTTCGATGATTTTTGTTCTAAGTGGATCTGAGTAATTGACATGGCTCCTATGTGATTTGAGGCTTCATACTAAAAACTTTCCATGACTATTCTTTCCCAATTTTACTTTAGTCTTTGTTTCAGAATCCTATACATGTCTCTTGAGATCTTACTTGAAGCTTTTGTCAAGAACCACGCCATCCTAAAAGCTTAAGCTGTTAGAAAGAGGCCCGAGAGTGATTTTGATATATGTATCTAACATGCCCCTTCACAGAAAAGCCCTTCGGGTTTCAAGCGTGGAGTACAAGCCCACCATAAATTGTGGTGAAATTAATTTAATAATGAGGAATGGGGGCAGCAAGGACCGAACTGTTGACTACTTGGTTGGAGAAGCTTTGATTGATTGATTCTATGTCAAGAATCACTTTATCCTAAAAGCTTAAGCTAAGAAGACACATGAATGTATATATATATGTATAACGTTGTGATTGTGAAGCTTAGATGTGTTACGTGAGCTATACTGGGTTTGAATCCTGAAATATATAGATATAAACAATGGGCTATTGACTTTCTGAATAATATATAAGGAGCTCTTAACTTGGTAACCTGACTTGGGATGGGGGTGGGGGGTCACAGACAATTGGCATGCAGATTCAAGGTTGACAAAATTGAGCTCCTACCAGTGGTCCACTGATTGAATGAAGGATTGTAAGATCTTACCTTTTATAAAAACAAAATATGAAAATATACATATAGTTGTAATATATACATATACTTACGTATTGCATCAAGTGGGAGCTTATGAACATTCATTTTTGTCCAAAGTGAGAAAGGAGGGACCTGTTTACACCACAGAAAACTCATATCTGTTTTTGCATTGCTTTAACTCTCTCCAAACCTATCTAGCCTGTTGAAAATTAATATATTCTATATTGTGTGTAAATGAACTTAAACTTCCAAATTCCAATACTTTATGATATGGCTATTTCAGTGGACACTTGAAAATTATGGAACATATGGAAATATTGAGAAGATCCAAAAGTGAATTTGTGAAATATAAACCTAATAGAAAGTAAATAATGCAACAATTTTTGTCTTACTAGTTCCTTACTTCTCATTCTTTATATTAGTACTCCTTACTTGTGTGTATTGACTAATTGTAGGATGTGTTTGATGGGTTAGAATTCCTAATTATTTAGTTCATGGATGCAGCAATAAAATCGAGGTTGCCTACCAGGAAGCTGTTGCATTGAAGAGACAAGAAGAGCTCATCCGCGAAGAAGAGGCGGCGTGGCTGGCTGAAAGTGAACAAAAAGCAAAACGCGGAGTGAATGAGAAGGAAAAGAAGTCAAAGAAAAAACAGGTTTGACACATTGAAACTGCATTCTTAAGGGCCACTAAAGTTGATTGAGAGGTGCTACTGGGTTGTCTGGTTTTCATGACAACTGTCAACTATGGCTTTCATTTGATTCTCTGTCAGATTGAAAAGCAATTCTCTGACAATTTTATTTAATATCATGATGCTACTATTCAATGGAGAGGTGAAGATTAAACTAACTTCATAATGTCACTACAGAAGGCAATTGAACTACAGAACACACATCAAAGATGACAAATAGTATGATGTATGGAACAAAATATTAGGTAGTCCTCACTTGGAAATTGCATCCAATATATGACTACATTTGAACATTGTAGGTTGTAGCTGTGTTGCTCATTAAATGTATTATAGAAATAATCTAATTTTTTATATGATAGCTAGTATGTCTAGTGACTTTGTATATTGGACTCTAAGCTGAAGCACTATCGAATATTACATAATTGGAACATTGATGAATGTTCATAACTGCAATAATTTGTGGTGAAATCATGCCTCAAATGCCTCCCTATATCTATGTATTATGTGCATGTTCAAGACCTCCCTGCTTCTTCCCCAATCTTGCCTTCCTATAAATTAGTTTATGTAAATATCTTATGCCATCTATTCTTTCCTTTACTTTCTATTTTTTTTTTCTTCCTATCTACTTCAAATTTTTTACCTGAATGAAAGGTGTTTTCTTGACATTCCCTTTTCCTTTGGCACGCCTGCTGTTTGATGGGATAAAGCAATTCCTTGTGAATGGGGATGGTGTGAGTTGATCCTTGGATTTGCCCTTTGATTGCTGACAAATTGTCCCTTATTCTCGCCACAGGCCAAACAAAAACGGAGCAATAGGAAAGGAAAGGATAAAGGGAGGGAGGAGAGGCCTATTGTGGCTGTACATGACAAGCACCAAGAGGACAACCCTGCTGATGACAAAAAGGATTCTAACATGGAGGAGGTGTTAACTGTGGCTGAAAAGCCGGATGCCCTGGAAGATGTTTCTGATGTGTCTGACTCTGTGGATGGAATTGCTGAAGTACTTCAGCCTGATTCAGAAGACAGAGATGCTAGTCCTGTGAATTGGGATACTGATGCATCAGAAGTTCATCCTCCCACTGAGGCTAGTAGCAATGGTATAGGTGGTCTTTCATCTGGACAAAATGGAATGGCTGAAAAAAGGAGCAGTTCAGTGATGGATGATAGTTCTTCAACATGTTCTACTGATTCTTTGCCATCAGTTATCATGAATGGCCCCTTTAAGGGAAACTCTTTTCCAAATTACAAAGTCCAAAAGTCACCTAACAGGTAAGTATATAGCGTAGTGTTTCTTTAGTGAGGATGAATATAAGTATTGTGTGCTAATTTTATTTGGAACTTTTTTCTTGTAGAGGTAAGAATCAACGAGGTAAAGCATCGTTTGATGGGGGTAGTTGGAACAATGAGATGGATAGTCAGCCTTCTGGATCTGCTGAGGATATTAACGATGAATCTGGAATTGTTAAGGTAGGTGAATCTGAGTCTGAGGGTGCTGTTCTGTCCTTGCAGGATCGGTTAAAGTGGCTTGAGCAGCCTGTTGTCAAAAAGGTGGGCTCCTTTCTGCCCTTCTTTGGATGTATCTTATAAAATGTTTATAAAATGTTCTTTTTCTATAAGCTTTTTTTGTGTATGATTTGCTATAATTACTGGATGTGTTCCCTTTTTCCTATTATACTCTTCCTGCATTAACTTTGCTATTATATTTAAGGGTTACTCATAGTTTCTTGTCTCTTTCAACATTGGGTAGAGCAAGAGTAGTTTGCTCATGGAAAATTATTTTTCTTACCAAAAAAATAGAGAGGACTCACCTGGTTGTTGCCTTCTTTCTTTTCGATCTAAAAATGAGATGGAAATAATTAATAATTTTACAAGGAATTAGCTCACCGAGAAATCAGTGATGTTCAATATACCCATTTTGTCGGAAGATTGGTATGCATGAGAATGGAAATAATCATATGGGAGAAGGGTGTTTTATTTATTCATCTTTTTTACATCTCCTGCCATGCAATCGAAAGTGATATCTTCAATTCTTCCTTTCTTCCATCTTTTTTATTAGCTGTTTAGAGATGAAAATTATAATGGCTCCCATCTTGTACTTTTTTTTTTTTTTTTTTAAATTCTTTTCAGGCTTTTCATTCCTGACACTGCTGACCTGTTCTATATCAAACAACTTGTGTAAAGACTTTCTGTAAAATCCTATCTATGAAGCAAAGCAATCTCGGCTTTCTTTTTCTGGAAGGGGGTGGGATATTAGATTTGGAATGTCTGTAAAATTGATGGTTGAAGTAATGTCTGTTTGCTTTGAAAATGCTCCTTTGACTTACTTGAAATTTGCTGCCTTCTTTGAATTAAGTTCTATATACTCGTTATATCATAGTCTCTCTCTCTTGCCATTACAAGTTAAGCCTGACCTGACTAGCCTTTGCTTTTCTAATGGATAGGAAGAGGAAGCTCTTTTGCTACAGAAGAAACTGAGCATCAAAGACGAAGTTGACATAGCTAGACCTGTTGGCGCTGAAAGCCTACTGAAAGAGAAGGCATCAGCAGCGCCATCCTCACCTAGAAGTTCTCCAAGGCACCTGCCCTCATCCGTTCAAGTGAAGTTAGAACACTCCACTAGTGCTACAGCAGATCCTGTGCATGTTAGGAAAACATCAAGTGGCACCCAGCAGACTGATAAAGATGTATCTTCACCTTTCTCTTCTACGTCACAAGTAACAATTGTTTCCAAAACTGATACCCAGAAGATTGCAATTGCAAGAATAACTGAAAAATCCGTGGCACAATTGCCTATGATGTCAAGACCTTCTAGTGCTCCTTTAGTTCCTGTTCCCAGGCCAAGTACTCCTGTTGTCTCTCTGGTTCAAACAGCTCCACTAGCACGCTCAGTGAGTGCATCTGGCCGGTTGGGTCCTGATCCCTCTCCAGCAACTCATAGTTATGTTCCTCAGTCCTATAGAAATGCCATAATGGGTAACCCTGTGGCCTCCACTGCAGCTAATCTCGCTCATTCCAACTCCTCAAGTTCAGGAGTGAACCCATTGCCTAGCTATTCACAACCACCTTCCTTGGTATCTTCACCAATATTTTTATCCCAAACCTATGAGAGACTGGATTCTAATACTGGCCAGTCTGGTGTTCCTTTTGGCATGGTTACACGAGATATGTTACAAAATGGAACCCAGTGGATTGAGAGTTCTCGAAGAGAAGCCAGCAGGAGCAAGCACTATGATTTACCTTCCCAGCTTAATGATGTTCAAAACCTTGACTTGTACAAGTCAGTACACAGTAGATCTATGGGCAACATGCCAACTGAGTTCCCAGCCTGTCCATCTGGGCGTCAGACCCAAGGTTTGTTGGTAGATGAGTTCCCGCACCTTGATATAATCAATGACCTTCTTGATGATGAACATGGTATTGGGAAGGCAACCAAGGCAAGCACAGTCTTCCAGTCTCTCAGTAACAGACCACATTCGCTAAATCGACAGTTCACTTCTCCTGGAGACTTGGGTACATGTGATGATATGGGATCCTCAGCCAATTGCAGGTTTGAGCGATCACGAAGTTACCACGATTATGGGTTTCAGCGAGGGCATAGCTCGTCTGGTGGGCATTTTGACTCGGTGAGGGATTATATTCCACAGGCTGGTACGCTACCTTATGTAAACGGGCAGGTAGATAGGTTGATCCCAAACCAATGGCAGGTGGCTGGTTCCGATCTATCACATCTAGGCTTGAGAAACATAGAGAATGATGGTTACCCATACTACCCTGATTATTCAAGTATGGTGTGTGGTGTCAATGGTTATACTGTATTCCGACCATCAAATGGTCCTTAGGGAAAAGATGATGAAGGTTGCCCTTGAACAAGGTTCACCACCACTTGTAATAATGTATTTGAGGAAATTGTTGGGCCTCTTTTAGATTGGAGTGAGGTTGTAATCCCTTGAGAAGAAGACATCTTGTAAAGAGTGTTTCTGAGTTATTTGCTTCCAGCTTTTTATGAAATTATACATGTCTTACCCTTCTTGGATTATGGATGCATGATTCATGCGTGAACTTTGAACACTTTGGCTTAGATTCCTCCACTCACCCTGTGTCGATCATTGCATATGAACACTATAATTAGTATTTGTGTCCAGGATACCCCGAGCGAGCTACTGATATAATAAGCCAACTGCAGATGCTCAAAGTGGTTGCGACTCGCTATATTTGATCTATTAGGTGGCTGTTCCAAGCAGCTTTTAACATTATCTATAAGAGGGTTTAGAGATTGAAATGTGGATGTTATCTGAGAAGAGCATTTAATTCATATCCTATGAAAAGTAAGGGACTACATCGATTAATACATAAAATGTAGTGGTAGATCACTGGAAAAATTTAACAAGTGGATTGAAAATTAGTAAATGACTAA
Organism: Ceratonia siliqua; assembly: GCA_034509205.1. Taxonomy (NCBI): domain Eukaryota; kingdom Viridiplantae; phylum Streptophyta; class Magnoliopsida; order Fabales; family Fabaceae; genus Ceratonia; species Ceratonia siliqua. The sequence goes on along the minus strand of JASKGM010000001.1, from coordinate 10,740,270 downwards.
AAGTTTAGGCGATGTATTCTTTAATAAGGGGTCAAAAGATGAATAGTTGATTTATTAATAAACAATAATATTATTTATATAAAAAAATTTATACATTCTTTACACCTTTAATATTAGTTGATTTAATAAATAATGATTAATATATAATAATAAAATAATATATGAGAGAAGAAATATAAAGATAATGCAAGAGAAGTAGTGTATAAATATACTAATTCATTGTGTATGAGCTTTTTTTCCTTTCTTTAAAGTCATGTGTTAACCACTCGTGCATATGTGCATGAGTGGTGGATGACTACATTTATGATAAGAATTAAGATAATGATATTTGGATTCTTAGTCAAAGGTGTAATATTTTCATTATAATGATACCTTTAATTATAAGGTATTATTTTCTCTTTTAGTGTACTTAAAACTGTAACCTCTCCTTTAGGGTGTTATTGTGTACTTTCCCTCCTTTTATATGAGCTTCTAAGAAATTATAAGACAATATATGAGATAGTTCTTGAACTAATCTCTTAGTAATTATTATTTTCTATATCTCTCTTTTGTGTTCTTGATATTTCTTTTCTTTTATTCATAACACATTGACTAACACGAGTCTGTTTGATACAAGTTAATCCTATAAATTTGCTTTTTATTGCAGCAAGGTAAGAAACTATTATGTTTTGTATATATTTTCTATAAATTCAAAGATGATTTATATTGATTAAAAAATATATTAAGCTTGTCAATTTTTTATTGACAATTTGATTTGAAAATTAAAAGGCTTATATGTAGTATTTAATATGATTAGATGGTCGCAACCATCATTTTTGTATTGAATTTTTATGCCAATCTCGATGGTTTAAAATTAGATACTGCAAAAAATTTGACAAATCTTTTGCATATCCAAACGAGTTACAAGGCTATCGGGAAGACATGTTGGACTATAAAGATTTTCTAATTTTGACATGTTTAAGAGCTAATTAATGGCTACTTATAGTCAATGTATAAATTGTATTAAAATTCAATAATGACTAATTAAGACCCTTAAAATGCTATAAGATTATTTTAATTGCCAATGGCCACCTTATTGTTAGTGCAAAGGAAAAATACTCACACAAAATGGGAGATAATACCATTACATGGATAATTGAATTGGTGAAACTAACGAATCATGAATAATTGTTCTAATTGAACTAGTGTAAATTAAAAGATATTTTATTTTTAATTATATATTATATATAGTGTAATATTATATATATCATTAATAATTAAACAAATTAATTAATGAAATAAAAATAATCAATTAATAAACTATAATATACTTGAAACATCGTTATAATTAAAATAAGTTCACAATTTCATGATATAATATTTAATAGTCAGAACAACATCCTTAATCACAAAATAAAATAATAAATAAAATTTAAAATTTAAAATTACAATAAAATAAAAAAATTACATTAAAGATGTGTTTTTGATAATTTAAGT
>JASKGM010000001.1:10684201-10719255 GCA_034509205.1 Ceratonia siliqua | reverse complement strand
AATTTTAAACCCAAAAGATATTAAACCTTAAATCTCAAATCATAAATCCTAGACTTTAAACCTTAAAAATTATATACTAAATCTTAAAAATCTTAAATTTTAAAGCCAAAAATACTATTTAAGATTTTTAAGATTTTGGACTTTTAAGGTATAGGGTGTTAAATCTAGAATTTGTTTAAAATTTAGTTATTGTATTTTAAAATGATAGATTGTTGAATCATATTTAAAATTTAAAATAAAATTAATAATAAAAAATTTAAATATTCATTAAAAATTAAGTTAATTGAACTCTTGAACACTCCTTAATCAATGTCAATCAATGTCGGCAAGACTTAGGCAGTGAATTCCAAACGATTAAATTTTGTCTCATGGCTCCTGAATTGCCAACGGGCCCATAATGCTAAATCATGTGTAAACTATAATTATTTTCTAAATATCACAACTTCTACATTTAATTAATTACTTGATACCTTGATATTTTTATAATATTTTTTAAAACGATGTTATTAATATTTTTTAATTGTTCACAATATTTCATAACAACAACAAAAAATATATAAACTATCTTTTAAAATATGATATTTTTGAAAATATTAATAAATAATTTATTTATTTATTTTCTGCTCTGCTTCTTTCCCAAATGAACACTCATTCAAAAAGAAGCAAAACCAGGGTCCAGCAAGGGAGAAATGGCTGGCATTAGCACAGCAGACCTTTGCCATCTCATATGAGTGGCTGTATTTGAAATTTTGCAGTGGAATATTTTGTTTCATTAGCAAATAGCAGCATACTTGTGGGCCTACTTATCATCTTCTCCACCACTAGTCTGTGAATTAAATTTCACCTAAAAGTGTTTCAATACACAAGACACCAATAAATGCAGAAACAATAAATGCAGAAAAACCCCATAAGTAAACTGCACAGCTTTTTCTCCACTTTGTTATATAGTATGTAAAGTACATTTTTTCTTTATGTTTCATATTTTCTCAGTACTATTTTGAAATTCCGAAAAAAATAAATATCATGTGACACTAGCATACTAATTGAATATAAGCATAGGCACACATCAAAACTGGTAGAAGGACCATTCCTACAGGAGAGATTCCCAATCCAAAGAGGAGAAATCCCCTTTCCCAATTTGCCCAACACTAGCTTCTCTGGATTATCAGCCAAAACTTCTTCAAGAAAGAAGGGCATTGAGGCATTAATAGACATACAAGTACAACGATATAGTATGTCTATTACTACATTTAAAATGTGTAAACAACCTAGTATAGAATAGAATACTTGTTTTGTTGGGGACCTTATTTTGCTTATCTTTTGTTTGCTATTTTGCCTGAGCAGAAGAAGGAGATTGCAGATAGCAGAATGTGCTAGCTAGTAACTTCTCTTCTCTAACCCTTTTTTTTTCCCTTTTCTTCCTCTGTCTGCATTATGTATTTCCCTTTCACTCTCAGATTAATTAAGAAGCTCTGATTGAGGGAAAATCGCTTCTGGGTTCCCAAGAAAAAGGCCAACCGTTGCTTGAGGAACCTTGGCTTTTCAAGTTCAGCAGTAAGCTCTTATTAATGAAGCCTACTATGTGAATCTTTCGGTTCCACTTCTCCATTTAAGTGCTTTAATTAAGCTTTAAAGGGCTTTCTGGCTGTGTTACAACTTACACTTGCACATGCAGATAGATATTAATTGCTGCAGAAGAGGAAACTGAAGTGTGATTTTCTGGGTTCTGTGACAGAAAATTGAGGAAAGAAAGATGAGAGTGGCAGTGGTTGGAGCAGGGATAAGTGGGCTGGTTTCTGCTTATGTTTTGGCCAAAGCTGGAGTGAATGTGGTGCTGTATGAGAAGGAGGACTACTTAGGAGGCCATGCCAAGACTGTGAAAGCTGATGGGGTTGATTTGGACCTGGGTTTCATGGTCTTCAACCGGGTAAGTACATATAATGGTGTTTTTAGTTTTCTCTTAAGCTTTTCATTTTCAAAGAAAAATCTAATTCTGCAGAAGATGGTTTCTGCCAGAAAGTTTGCTCATGATTAACTTGATGAAAAGGGGAATGGGGGTTGCCTTTTAAATTCTCATATCAGGCTTGTAAATTTTCTTGGTACGACAAGTAGGTTTAAACTGACTTCTTGTAAATCAGACCTCACACTTAGTGAATTTATTAACCCAGCAAATAAATCTAGAGAAACAAAGGCTAAGGTAAGGTAAGGTAAGATTTGCGTTGCTTATTTAGTACTCATTTCTGATTCTTGGTTCAATGAGTGTTTATGTTAATTTCTTATTTTTTTCTGTTTTTCTTTTTGTTTTCCTTATATTTTGTCTCATTTTCTTGTCCTCTCTAAATAGCTTTGCATCCTGCACAAATCAGTTCACAAATGAAAGGCATAAGTAGGCAATGCGATTGATGAAAAATTAGACAATGATAAGTGGAAAACATTTTTTTTAGGGAGAAGTCTAACCTACGTCCCTATTTTGTAACTTAACTTCCGACATTCTCATATTTTATTTTTTGTTTTAATTTTTTTTACTTTTTAACTAATATTAATTATTTTTATGTTATATATTTTTTGAGAATTTTTTAAAATAGTATAAGGAAAATTATAAATAAATAATACAAGAATATGTAAAAAAAATTTTAAAAATATAATATAAAAATTAATTAATTAATATTAAAAAAAAAGGAAGAGGTGGGGAGTAAATAGTAAATCTTGCCACCCATGACAATGAACGGTATGATAGTACTTCCTTCTTTCATATTTATGTGGGAAAAAAGATAAAATGAAATTACCGAATACTTAAATAGTGACTAAGAATTTGAATTTTTTCTAAATGAAATAATTTTATTCAAATGTTTTTATAAATATTAAATTGATATTTTATAAATATTTATGTTTTCTAATATCATAAACAATTCTAAAACAGTCTCTTAAACTAGCATAAAAAACAAAAAATCTCATAAGATATTAATTTAAAATATAATATTTTTATAAGCAGAAAAATATAAACATGCCGGCAAGATATCAAAAGGGAACAAGATAAAACGAACATAGTTTATGTTAGGATTAAAGTATTAGTTAGGCTTAGCTATGATGTCCTTTGTTTTGGCATAGCACTTATTGTTTAACAATAAGTTTATGATTTAGCGTTTGTAGGAAGATGTTTAGCCTTTAATAACATGGCTGATTCCATGGACACTGACCTCTATTTGTCCAACAATAAGGATAGTTACAAAATTAATAATATAACAAAATAATAATGATAATTACCCAATAAATAATGTTTTTTTTTTCAAAAAAACCAACCTCCTTTTAAAAGCCATTAAATATGATACACAATAGAGAAGCACCCTACCTATTGGATTGATTAAATAGTAAAGTGTAATTAGATTATATGATTCAAGTTGTGATTATATGTGAAAAAGAATAAAATATTATTATGTTAGAATAAAGATAAATATAATATGTAGGTTTATTATTTAATTAATAAGTTTTATTTATTTATTATTTATACTCATAAATATTATATGTTTTTTGAAATGACTTGTGGATATAATTAGTTCTGGATAAAAGAGAATATCAAATCCTTTTTTTAAGAAAATATATGTATTTTTTAATCTTAATTATTTATTTATTTTTAAATAATTAAAACTTATTTAATAAAATATTTATATTTTATATATATTTTAATTATAATTATTCAAAAATTAATAAACAATCATAATTCATCAAAAATAACAAAACAATACAATGAAAAAGTTATTGATTCGTTCTGTACCATACCCATTTCTCTGGCCTTTTCACATGTCAACAATTTTTATTCTAGCCTTAAAATGGAATTGTAAGATTAAAATATTTTTTATAAGAATATTTATTTAATTATGATTATAATAGATTAATTATTTTTTATAATTAAATAATTTTTATAAAAAATAAAAAAAATATATATAAAGAGTATCTTGGCACCATATAAAATTTTATAAAAAATATGGTGCTCAAATAGACACCAATGAATAATTAAGACGATGTTCTTATAAAATTTCTAAATTGTGTATAATAGTTATGGCATTTGAGTAATAATATTTTTATTAATTCAAATATAATTAAAATAGTAACTGTTAAGAGCTGCGTTGGGAAATAAAAAGCAAGTAGCATTTTTCTTAATACAAACTTAAATACAATATCAAACTTTTCTATATAAATATATGATTACTGTCATAGAAATGATTGTTGCTCAGTTACTTTTGAATATTTCTCTATTTTTTACGCCAAAAAATGTGAAAAAATCATTTATATTAATTTATTTATTAGCTTATAAGAATTATTTTTTAAAAAAAATTTAAAATATACGAGTCATATTAAACAAACCAAAAAATAAATAAAAGGACTGAAGAAAATTGGGCCCAAAGAGATCCATGGGCCACCCATGATGCAGGTGTTGCCTTAATTTACACGGTGCATAACAGTTTCCCACCCAAAAAATAAAAGTTTGGTCTAATATTTCTGTTCGGTAATGTCTATTGTTTATTGTTCATAATTTTTCTTTTTGCCCGACTTAATTTTTGGTTATGATGATCAAAGAAGATACTGCTAAAGACACTAATCATACCTCAGGGTCATGTAGCTCAGATTGTCAATATGGGCTGGTTTAACTCAGTTTAACCTAATTCAGTTTATAATGAACTATGAAAATATAAGTTAGAATAAACGAATTCATATTTTAAATGAGTTATCAAATTTTTAGCCCAGTTCTGGGTAGCCTCATATATGTTTTTTTATTTTTTATAATTAATATTTTTATAAAATTACTTAACAATTATATCTACTCATCACTAAATTTAATACACAAATTATATAAAAAATTCATTAAAGTTTCAATCTCATAACATAAATTACTACAATAGTTTGAAACACATAAAAATAAAAATTCAACAATTACATCAAAGATTTAGAGCATATCAATCATTTTATTTTCTTCATTTATGTCTTTCTCAACAAAAACATTGAAACCTTCCTCAACAAGAATTAGAGGATGGCTCTAGGGGTGATTTTTCTTTTTTTTTCATCTCATGTTGTATTCTTCTTTTTTTCAGGCTTTGTAAACTAACCCGGCCCAACCAGGACAACCTACCAATTGAGTGAATCGGCCCATTTAGGCCTAATTAAAATATAAGATATTATTTTAACAATCTAATCCAACTCATATTTCAACCAAATGAGTCCGGTCCATTTGGACAGATCTACTTACCACTATTCTGACTCATTTGGTTTTGTGCATTTTGTAAATTTCTTTTTTTCCTTGACACATTGTACTAGCATCATGCAAAATTCTATATCTTTCCTTCCAAATAAAATCCTCGATTATTGAGGTAGACAACAAAATTTCATGTGGGTCAATTCCTACAAGGCTACAATTCATTTGACAGCTTTCTTGAATAATTTTTGCTTGTCCAGAACTTTGTGAAGATTCCTACACAGTACACATATTTATTTGTTCCTAGATTATGTGAAACTAATTGATTTCCACTTTGTTAAATGCTGCTTGTAATGCTTGTGTGAGAGTACGACTGTTTATAATGTAACTATGGGTTAATGATCAGGTCACTTATCCAAATATGATGGAGTTCTTTGAGAATCTAGGAGTTGACATGGAATTATCAGACATGTCATTTTCAGTGAGCCTAGATAAAGGCCGAGGTTGTGAATGGGGTAGCCGAAATGGTTTGTCCAGCTTGTTTGCTCAGAAAAGGAATGTGCTCAATCCATACTTCTGGCAAATGATTCGGGAAATTGTCAAATTCAAAGATGATGTTCTAAGGCAAGTTACTACCTCTCTGTAAATTACATTTTCTTTTAATACTGTAAAGTGGAAAGTAATGTATTTAGCAGTAAGTGCTTAGCTTATTTGAATCATATAGTATTTGAAGTTCCACGAGACCCCTTTTAAGCTTGTATGAAGCATGGATACTGACATAAAAACACAAACGGGCATGGCAACATGACAACATCTAAACTCTCTAAATGCTATTTGAAGAGTTGAGTTCACTCGTTAGAGATGGACATGTCTCCTTTTCTGAAGTGTTCAAGCATAGTAAGGGCTCAATGGCCAAGGGCATGAGGAAAACAGTAGGATCTGAACTATCCTTCATGCTTCATTGTATTGTAATGGTCAAATTGGATGGTTCTGTGTTTCTGGAACAGAGTTACCCATCCAATGAAGGCATAGGGGTACCGATTCTTAGAGTAGGGTTTTATGAATAAGACCATTCCCAGTTAATTGAAAGTTGGAAACACGTTACTCCCTAACAGTGTGCCATATTAGTCTTCCTGATGTCCTGATAAATCAATTTGCTTTCTCTTTTTCCCATTTTACAATGCAGCTATCTTGATATGCTTGAGAATAACCCAGATATTGATCGCAATGAGACTTTGGGTCAGTTCGTCAAGTCACGGGGTTACTCAGAATTGTTTCAGAAGGCTTACCTTGTGAGATATGTTACATCTTAGACTATAGTTTCTGTATTTTCTGTAGTCATCATGTGTTTAACATTAAATACCTGTAGGTTCCAATTTGTGGTTCAATTTGGTCCTGCCCTTCTGAAGGAGTTATGACCTTTTCTGCTTTCTCAGTTCTCTCATTCTGCCGCAATCACCATCTACTTCAGGTCCTAGTGCAATTTATCATTTCCCTAATTTATATAGTAATGGTTGCTCTAGTTTTGAAAGTCCAAATTATCAGAGATTACTTCTTAATTCACTTTGTTCTCTCTGCAGCTCGTTGGCCGTCCACAATGGCTGACTGTCAGATGGCGCTCACAAAATTATGTTAAAAAGGTGCAATATATTCATTATGATAGTAATCCTTGGTTCTCAATGTCACTTCTACTAGGGATCTTTCTGCTTAAGCTATAAGTGAATTTGTGGTCCTTGATTCTTGTTTGGAAAAATCAGGTTAGACAAGAGCTTGAGAATAAAGGTTGTCAGGTAATAACTAGTTCTGAGGTACACTCGGTTTCAACATCTGATAAAGGTGAGAGTAATTAATCGAAGTCTTTTCAATCTTTTCGTTTCTTCCTTGCCATGACTAATTAGTGAACTAGTATTCATAAAGTTTGTACTTCTAAAACTTCTCTTTTCATATACAACTTATTATAACTGTGGAGACCACTGTATATGGAAGTTGAAAGGACATGAAAAAACAATGCAAAAAAAATATTATTCAGTAAAAACTTGCAGCCAAGTGGTGGTATTCCAGTCCCTCTTTAGATAAGGAAGCTATTAATATCCATCTGATTGGACAGCCTAGGACTTCTCCTAATTTATCTATTAACTTAATAATGTTATAGTGACAAGTTTTAGAAGAATAATTGCAGGATGTGTTGTGCTATGTAATAATGGTTCTCAAGAAACCTATGATGGATGCATAATGGCTGTACATGCCCCTGATGCTCTGAGAATATTAGGAGACCAAGCAACATCTGATGAGAGGAGAATCCTTGGTGCTTTTCAATATGTGTACAGGTTAATCCATCCTCATATTTTTCAATTATTAGCTATCTTACACTAAGAATACAAATTATAGCTTGTAAACGCATGTATAGTTATGTCTCTGTTTTATCCTTTCTGTAATACTGCTCATAGAGTTTACTTTGGATAACAATCTTTGTAGTAAGCGTAACTCCACATATGGAAGAACCTGTTATCACATTATAGGAAATCATTCTCAAAATTCATTATAGGAACTAGAGCAGAATATTAAGTTCATAACACTTGAGGTTTTTGGGTCATGCATGTTTATGTGATAAAACTGAGAATATTTTATTGCATATATCCATATAAGTCCAAATTGTCAAATCACACAATTATTCTTTTACTCTATTGGCAGTGATATTTTTCTACATCGTGATAAAAAATTAATGCCCCAAAACCCAGCAGCATGGAGTGCATGGAATTTTCTTGGAGATACTGATAACAGAGCGTGTCTGACATACTGGCTCAATATTCTTCAGGTTAGTAGCATTCTTCCTCCAAGAAAAGAACAAAATGATAATTTCTGAGAAGATCATCTAAAATATATAAATTATAATTTTTTAAAACGTTGACCATAGGGGACAACTTTGAGAGTTATGCCATTAGCCGTTGCAAATTAAAAAAATAAATAAGAGCAAAAATAGCAAGCATAATCATCATGATTCATGAGCACATTAAAAAAATAAAGGCTCTAACAAACACGTTATTGAACTATTAAATTCCCTAAATCCTTTTATGTAAATTGAAAATCACCTAAATCTTTTCACTTCTAGATTTATATTAAAGACTGTCAACAGTAAGTAATTGTACTACACCCCCAAAAGCTTGCTCAAAGGGAGAGAGAGCCCAAGGAATCATATACAACACTTAACCAACCTACTCAGGCAACGTAGGACTTCCAACTTTTAGTGTGCGGTTCCACTAGAAGATGTCAGGCCATAGGTTTGAGCCATAACTTTAATACCATGTTAATAAACCACTTTTAGTATAACTCACTTCCAAAAGCTAGTTCAAAGGAGGGGAGGGAGCCCAAGGGATTATATACAATACTTAATCAACCTACCCAAACAGGCGATGTGGGACTTCCAACAATATCTGGTCACGAGTACCTAGCTTTGAACTGCATTTGAGCAGGCTACTTATAACATAGATTGTCTGAAGATACTGTCCAGTAAAAGAAAAGTTGATGAAACAATATTAACCAGTAGTGCAGATACCATATAGATTTAATTGTCCGCATTGTACTAAATTGTATTATCATGACTTCTTTAATGTTGCTTTTGTCTCTCAAAAAGTCAAAAGAATTTATGCCTTTTAAGTGATCATGTTGAAATATGTGAACTTGCAGAATATAGGAGAAACAAATCTTCCCTTTCTTGTAACTCTCAATCCAGAACATACACCAGAAAATACCTTGCTTAGGTGGTCAACTGGCCATCCAGTCCCATCTGTTGCTGCGTCAAAAGCTTCATATGAGCTAGACCACATTCAAGGGAAACGAAGAATCTGGTTTTCTGGGGCCTTCCAAGGTAAGTTCCTGCTTAATGTGTTGATAAATTCTTCATATTTAGTTCACTATTATTTTTTATGAACTAGCTGTTGACCATTAATTTTTTATTTCTTCAGCTGTAAATGATGTGATAGAAGGTTGATTGTGCTTTGATATTCCGAATGATACATTTTCTTGGTCAGGAATTAATGCATTTATATTTAAAAAGGATTTCTTGAAGCAAGAGAAGCACACCTTAAAACCTAAACCGGTAAAAAATGCAATTAGGGAGAATACCATGGTACACTAATATTTTACATACCATGGTATCTTGGATGCTATGATATAGGATACCAAGGTATAATATACCATAGTATTTAAGATTCTCATGCTTGGTAAATTGTCAACAAAAAGATACAACTGACATTTTATAAAAGTTAGTAAAGTTACAAGTAGTGTGATGTGAAATTTATACATTTGGATCCCTTCATGTACAGGATCCCGTCCTGTTATCTTACAGCCGTTGGATGGGGAGCTTGGGCAGCTGGGGTAGGGAAGGGCAGCATGGACGGCCCATTATGGTCGTCCATGCTAACAGGATCTCCTCATGTACATAAGGGGTTTGAAATTTATATGGCTCTTGGATGGTATCTTAGATGACACCAAGCATCTTGGATAATAGTGTACCAAACACAAGCATCTTAGATGTTTCCTATAATCCAAGATATTAGGATCAAGATGACAGTGTATCAAACTCCTACTTATAAAATTACTTATATATATCTACTCACTTGACATTGTTCAAAGCTGTAATAATCTCTTTTAGCTATAACTTGCTACAATTTGGAATTTTGATCCACTTCAAATCTACTAGTGACCTGAAGATATTATTGTGCTGTTTCAGGTTATGGATTTCATGAAGATGGACTAAAGGTAGGAAGAGCTGACTTATAAGGAAAAAAGACATGATATGTTTTCCATTGAAGTTGATAGTTAGTCTTGGATAAGATAGTCAAGTACTCAGGCCTTCTTTCTTTTGTAAATTGCCTTTATAAGTTACAATTTACTTCAATATATATTTTCTTGCAACATGTCATCAACTTTGTTGAATGGAAATAAAAAGAACTAAACAGTAAAGGTACTTTCAGGCTGGCATGATTGCAGCACATGGGATTCTTGGAAGCTTCTGTGCCCTTCTGAGCAACCCAAAACACATGGTACCTTCTTGGACAGAACTGGGAGCACGCCTTTTTGTGACTAGATTCCTGAAATTTTTTATCTCTACCGGATGTTTAATGTGAGTTCACTTCTAAGAGTGCGTAGAAACTATTTTCAAATGAATTCTCTTGATAAAATATCCCCTAGTGTATATGCATGGTTTTAATGTGTTAAGCTCTATGAGCCTCTTTTGTGGTATGTATGAGCTTCTTTTGCTCTTTCAAGTTGGTAAAATGATATTTATGTAAGATGCATCGCATGTAGGCTTGCATAATTGAACTTCATTAATTTAATGCAGCAGCTTATTCGTACTTTTTGGAAAGTTTGAGCAAATATTTTCCTTATATGTCTGGTGGCCAAAAATTTAAGCAGATTGGCCTTAATATACAAGAGGAGCTATTGGAGTTGCTGTTGCTGAATATTTCAGTGATCTTTTTTTTTTGATACCTTGCTCTAGATTAACTTCAATGCTACAGATAGGTCCATATGAAAACCTGATTCAACTTGTCTAAGTAATATAGGTTAGTCTTAGCATGATAATAATTTCTTTCTTCAAGTCAGTGACCAATACATTGTGCCTTGAGGTGTTACAGTTTATTGGAGGAAGGAGGAACGATATTTACCTTTGAGGGAAATGGGAAAGGGTGCTTTCTGAAAAGTGTTCTGAGAGTCCACAGTCCTCAATTCTATTGGAAGGTATTTACTTTTAATTTATGTATGAACTATGAATAATTGATGATTTGATGTTATTCTAGGTCTAGAAGTTACAAGATATGCTTACTCTTGTCAATGCAACTAGAATTACTTGTAGTTGGTCAAAACAAAACAAACTGAAATTATTTGTTATATGTTTTCAGGTTATGACACAGGCTGATTTAGGCCTTGCAGATGCATATATCAATGGGGACTTTTCTTTTGTTGATAAAGATGAAGGCTTTTTAAACTTTTTTTTGGTAGGCACACTGACCTCAGGCTTAACAAACATGTCTTTTTGTTCTTCACTTCGATGTACCTAGATGATTATTATTGCAGATTCTCATAGCGAACAGAGATTCAAATGCTTCCAATTCAAAATTAAAGAATAGGTACATTGAGTATGGAAAATATTGAATCCTACAATGAAGTATTATTCACATTATATTAACCTTTCTCCTTTTGATGGCTTTAGGGGTTGGTGGACACCAATTTTATTCACAGCTGGTATAGCATCTGCAAAGTACTTCTTTGAGCATGTGTCTAGGCAAAATACTCTTACACAGGCTCGCAGGAACATCTCTAGGCATTATGATCTGGTATAAGATCGTAAACTACAAGTTTGCCCATATTTATTGATGTCAAGCAAATTCAAAAATATGCCAATGAAATATTTTTTACATAAATACGTGGTTCATAATTTAATTTTACAGCAGGGAAAAACTTGGGTGTAACTTCCTATCTTACAGAGATTTCTTTTGCCTTGATGTAAGTTTATAGCACAATAGGAAAATGCAGATTTGCAAAAAACAAAAATTTCAACTAGAATTGTTGCTTTGACAAATAAGTGTTATTAGGACTTCCTAACTGCTGTCTTCTATGCGTTTTCACTTTTACCTGTTGGGATTCATTTCAAAATGGATAATTATGTTGATGAGATATTTATTATACCTTTCTCTTTTGATCTCAAGTTTCTTTTCCACCTATGATGTATTGCGTAATGAAATTATGCCAGAAAAGCTTACAACTCTTTTTTTTGGTCTCTTTCTAGAGCAATGAACTCTTTGCTCTTTTCTTGGATGAAACGATGACATACTCATGTGCTGTGTTTAAGGTTAGGATCTTGACTTTCTAATTCTTGTGTCCATATTATATGTAAATGAGACATTTCTACTTTGTATTTTGAAGTAGCAGTGATTAATATTTTCTTTCCTTTGTTAAATTATCTCATAGAATGAAGATGAAGACTTGAAAGATGCACAAATGAGAAAAATCTCTCTTCTGATTGAAAAAGTGAGTGTCTTTTATTAAAAGAATTTTAATATTTTAGTGGTTATCTTGCAAAATGTCTTCAGTAAAATTTTCCCTTTTAATAAATCAAGGCTCGAATAGATAAGAAGCATGAAATTCTTGAGATTGGATGCGGATGGGGAAGCTTAGCCATTGAAGTTGTAAAACAAACTGGTTGCAAATACACTGGCATAACTTTATCCAAGGAGCAACTGAAATTTGCAGAAAAGAGAGTTAAAGATGCTGGGCTTCAGGTATTAAACAAGTTAAATTCTTAACTCGGTCCTCATCTACCATTGGTTTCATGAATTTTTTCTTATAAAAACTCCTATATACCTTGGAAACATCCTAAAAGCCACATTATGTTTATGCATGTTACAAATGAAGCCCCAATGTTTGGTCTTTTTATTGCAGTGTTCTTGTAACTAGTTCTTCTCATTCTGCAAGAGAGAAATTAATTGCATCAAATGTACTTATGAAATTAAAATATTTTGAGTCACTTCGTATTCAATATTATTAACTAATGCTACCAGGACCACATCAGTTTTCTTCTCTGTGATTATCGCCAATTACCCAAGACACACAAATACGATAGGATTATATCCTGGTGAGTTATATTTTCTTCTTTTTAGTTTGGTTCATTTAATTCTATAGAATCATGTCCATAGCAATATTCTCAAGAAGCGCAGAATATTGCATGACCTGTATTGGCATATTTCAGTGAGATGATAGAAGCCGTTGGCCATGAATATATGGAAGAGTTCTTTGGTTGTTGTGAATCAGTATTGGCAGATGATGGAATTTTTGTTCTCCAGGTAATAACATAGGATATTAAACATTTGGTGTACCTTTGTTCTTAGTATAATATTTGTATAATGGATAGTCATTACAACTATATACTCTGTGGTATTCAACTTGCTGCTAACTCTCGTTTATGGTTATCTTTTTCTTTAGTTCATATCGATACCAGATGAGCGTTATGATGAGTACAGACGCAGTTCTGATTTTATAAAGGAATATATTTTTCCAGGTGGTTGCCTACCGTCCCTAACTCGGATAACATCAGCCATGGCAGCTGCATCCAGATTCTGGTATGAGTTATGTTTTGTTGCAAAATTCTACAGTAGAGCAATTGCCTTCGTTCTTCTCTTTACTGAAAAAAAATAATGTTCCTTAAATGTAGTGTGGAGCACATAGAAAACATAGGAATTCATTACTACCAAACGCTGAGACGGTGGAGAAAAAACTTCATGGAAATGCAGAAGTATGATGTTAATTCATATACATTCTCTATAGTAAATTGATGTTACTACTAATTTATCTTTATGCTGTTAGTGAAATCCTGGCTCTCGGATTTAATGAAAAGTTCATCCGGACGTGGGAATACTATTTTCATTACTGTGCAGCAGGTTTTAAGTCACATACACTTGGGAATTATCAGGTATATTATAGAGTTACCAAATAAGCTTGGAGCAATTAATTTGATGCTTTAAGATCACTAGGTATGACCTGACATAGTCATATGGTGTCAGTTATTTTTTTTATTTATCATTCATTTTTTGTTAAAAAATTAATTCTAACAGAATCCAGAATAGATTCAGGATCTTGCTCATTACAGCATCATTTATCACCCCATTTCCAAATGTTGTATTTTGTAGCCTAACCTACCAGTCTCAGATCCGATTACCACTTGCATATTGAAGCTCATAGTCATATATGCATACCTGTCTAGCAACTAACTGTTTTGGTTGACACGACATAACCTTTTGGTGAAACTGCAGCCCACAAACAAGTCTTTGTCATCACTAAGAATAGCACAGGACAGAACCAACAAGTATAACCCAAGCTTAATAGCCTCCTTTAAGTGTTTAATAGCCCTTTCCTTCTCTGTACATCCACTTTTTGTTAAAATCTTTTTACCTTGAACCTACAAAAAAGGTAACTCTCTGGATGCCAGCTATCTTTTTTTTTTTCCTTAAACCTCTTTTGTGCTCATGATACCAGTGATTAAATGTAATCAACCTATCTTGAGGAAGGAAAGACTTGAACATCTGTTCTTGGAATTTCATGAATTTACTGGTATCATGTGGCAGAATGGTCAATTGGATCAAAAGATACCAGTGATTAAATGTAATCTACCAGCAAAAGATCAGTTTCTAGTAAGCCAAACTGAGATTCTTTCGAAAGCTTGCCTTCAATTTGGGCTAATCTTGGGTACTTTGTTGGCACTATATTGCATCACTCAATAGTGGCATCCATCATAAAAATTGATATGCTGCCATATTTTGAATTAGAACTAGTAAATAATTGGTACTATTTATCATGCAGGTGGTTTTCTCACGCCCTGGAAACACTACTGCGTTCGGAGATCCATACATAAGCTGGCCCTCAGCATGTTGATTTCATTCTCAAGAGAGACCAAGCCTTCACTTTCAAGCAAGTATATTGCCTGTTGGTGCCTTGTATCCCCTATAATCACACACAAAATTGAATATAGCTGATTCTTTTGTCATCATTTGTCTCATTTATTGTCAAATTAGAGGGGCTGAATTACATTTGTTGCTGCTTCAAATGGAAAACAGCATAACTAATGAACTAGCTTGTGAGATGGACAGAGCCTTGTCTGTTTTTCTGACACTGAGAAGGGGACATGAAGATTTGATCCTTAAAGTGTTTATCATATGGAATACTAAATCATAAGAACCAAATAAAAGCTGAGTAGATTAAATTGAGTGGAGCAAGAGATATCAAAGTAAACTGATCTCAAATAATTTGCACATTATTTGTCTCCAGCATAGCAGAGTTCAAACTCGTTGAAAATCTCAGCAAATGGTTTAGCATTACCAAGGATTTTTGTTTTAATTTCTTACTGTTACACTAATTAAAAAAACAGTAAATCTAAATTTCTTGAGTGGTGAAATTATACAAATGCCAATTTTGGCCTTTTATTGACTGTCGAATTAAATTCTACAAAAATGCATACACAATTTATTAATCAGTCTATGGCAACGCACATATAGCCGTAAGCAAATGGTACAGTTCCTAAATTAAAGGTTCTATTTTTTCTTTATAAGCATATGATAACACGAGATTTTAAACTCGCTATCTGCAAATTACTTAAATTCCTGGCGTGATCTATTGAGTTCATAATAGACATTTGTTAGTCGCGGTTCAATTAAGTCCCACGAAGCTAAAATGGTTCGCTGGTAATGGCCACTTCCAGCAGAAACAAGATACAATTTATCAATGTTCTTCTGATCAAATATAAATTAGTTACCCTCTTTTAAAAATATATTTTGTACGATTCCAAAAATTTAAAAACAAGCCATTTGATTCATAAGAGTTGCCTCAAAAAAGTATTATAACTCTTGGAGTCTGAAACAGCATTGTCTGGAGATTCCACAAGCATTACTGTGTCATCTTTTTCCTGCGGTTGGTACCAGAAAAAAGGGGGAGAGACGACTAGAGATACTCTGCGTGATTTAACACAAGTATTGAATCATTCAAGCCCTAAATCACATGACAATCCTCCCAGACCAGGTACAGTTTATGCTCAATGACTCAAAAATAATCAAACACAAAATCCTTATGGTTCAATTAGATTAACCTTCCATTTAGTCCACAAAAGTTCATCACGCGAGGTGCACAGTAGAGACAACATACAACACTATAAATTTGTAAAAACTAATGTGAGACTATAAATACATGAGAAAGATTGCAATCATAGTCTCCTGCATCAACCTGTATCAAAAGCAAAACAACTCCACACAAAAACAATGTGAATTTACCCCATGAGGGGTGAAAGGGACGGTAAAACTGAAAGAATAAACGCCAGGAATGAGGAAATCCCACTCACAAAAGTCTAGCCGTCTCTGTCACAAGTTATTATCATATTAAGACATCAAAATAGAATCCACATAAAAATAACTTAGCTTTTTAGTGAATATGAATTAAATTCAATTTAGAAACTTGACCAAAACTGTTATAAATGAAAGAATCTCTAAAATACTCTAGAATAAGAAACCATAAGTCAAATTCTAGAGTATCAATCAACAAGCCACCTAAAATTCCGGACAAAATTTGAAATGAGTCACGGCTAACTGCTTTAGTCAACATACCGCAGACCATTCACCTCACAATTTCTGTCAGCCACCACAAACCAGACTGTAGGTTAAGATAATTATCACACTTGAAAAGGCCAGGAATCTTCAAATGTGATGCTGCATTGTCCCAGAAAAAAACAATACGACTGAATAAAGTTCATATCATGCTGAACAACCCCCTGACCAAGCCCAATATGAAGCTCGTGTTCAGCCATAAGTGGACACTTGGCTGCACCTCAGTACTCGTGCACCTCTCCTCCTGTACAACACAAGTGCAAATACAGGGGGAAAATGATTATGCCATCTTCAAAGTTTCAACTACCACTACCATTATCGCTACCCATTACGAAGTGATCAACCCAAGTGTCCACTGCTATCAGTAAATACCTTGACTACATCTCCTTATTTCTACTTGTCATAAAAATTAAAGCATGGGTGACTACACACAAGGATTTCCTACCGCCTTACTGTAGTCAGAAGGGGGGAACATAAAAAGAATAGGGAAAAATTATGAAAACACCAAGACGACAACAGAGGTAATGAAGTGCATCAAACCAAAATAAATAGTGATTCAATGAAAATGAAAAAAGCTACTATCATAGTAAGACACCAGCTACTATCATTATCACTACCCATTACAAAGTGATCAGCCAAGTGTCCACTGCTATCAGTAATTACCTTGACTACATCTCCTTATTTCTACTAATCATAATTAAAGCATGAGTCCTACAACCTAACTGGTCAAGGGTTGGACACTAAAAGAATAGAGAAACAAAATCAAAGCACTAGACAATAACAATACATATATAATTAACCACATAAAACCAACATATAAAGTGCAACAAGCTACTACAGGTGAAACGCTACAAAGAACTGACAATTCCAGATCAACTAAAAGAAAATTATAGGCACACGAAAATTAAAGCTACACGCATCAGCAAATATTAAATAGAAAGGAGCATCTAGTATCTCTTGAAAAATACTACTTATTATAGACTAGGGAAACAGATACTGCAAACTACTGGGATTCATGCAACCCAACCAGTCCCAAAGTGTATTGACATTGAACTTGAGCTACTCTATTGCTGCTGGGAAGAAGAATTCATTGTGAGCTCATAATTTAAGATTTAAAGAGGGATCCAAAAGATGAAGTTGAAGATCCAGTTGAAAATCTAACGGTCAAAATTACTGCTGTTGGGCTTGTCGGGACTGAGCACCACCATAGCCACTGCCATAACCAACTTGCCCACCATGAGGGCCATTTCCCGGAGGAGTCCCATAATTTCCAGATGCTTGTGCAGGTTCAGATCTCCATGCTGCATTTCCATATCCTGAACTTCCATTTGCATCAACATAGCCACTCCCATTGTAGCTGCCACCACTCCCTTGTAGTTCACTCCCTGCTGGACCACTAGCATTACTGTTTTGGGCACTCCCAGAACGCCCTCCAACAGCACCATATCCAGCTGGGTTCCCATAAGAGCTATCACTTCCAGCATATCCACCATACCCACCATAACCATAACCTTGATTCCCATAACCAGCAGCTCCACTAGGTGATTGACCTGCAGGTGCCGAACCAGGACCGCCACTGCCCGATCCAGCACCGCCACCTGCAGCACCCCAAGGAGCAGTATTCCCATAGCCCATAGAACCATAACCAGAGGGAGCTTGAGCAGGCCACGAACTCCTTGGTGCACCTGGTGGACCACTAGCATAAGCAGCATTAGGGACATTTGGATTGCCATAGGTCGCACCAGCAGCTCCACCATACCCAGCACTTGCGCCACCATAACTTCCATATCCACCATAACCAATGCCATTATTAGCAGGACCATACCCATACCCAGGAGCGCTATACCCAGAAGATCCATAAGGTGGAAATCCACCCCCAGTGCTTTGGGGCTGCATATACCTACCAGAATCCATCCGACCATCATATGCATTTTGGTTGCCACCAGATGCTCCATACCCCTGATAACCACCAATTCCAGCACCACCACCTCCTACACCACCCATAGTACGGCCAGTTGCACCAGGATTGGCATCCTTGGGAAGTGCACGCTTTACTTCTACTTGCTTACCATTTAAATCATGAAACGGCTTATGCAAAACCCTGTCAACTGCATCTTCACTGTCAAAGGAAATAAACCCAAATCCTCGAGGCCGTCCAGTATTCTGGTCGTACATGACTACTACATCAGTTACAAGGCCATAGGCCTCAAAGTACTGACGAAATTTTTCTTCAGTCAAGGTAGGCGGCAACCCTCCAACAAATATTTTTTTGGTCCTGATATTTCCACCATTTCCAGAATTTCTAGCAGAGTTAGGATTTCCAGCTCTGGGAGTAGCAGAAATTTGTTGATCCTCTCTTGAGAAGGCCCTCTTGGCATCTACCTGGAAAATAATAATAAAAAAAAGTTGGTAACTACACCTATAATTGACGACAGGAAGAAAATCATACACAAGAACAAAGTTTAACATCCAAGAGTTCATAAAAAAACAATCTTTTCAAAAATATTAGAGTTAAGAATCTGGAATTTTACACCAACCCAAGAAATCATGAATGATATTTAATCATCTCCTTGAATAATTAAAAATTATATTACATGACACATCCAATGAGAAAACCAAATAAACTATCAATATATCAAATAACTAAAAACTCTTCCACCAAGAGGGTGCATAAATTGTACTTCTTAATTCTAGTACTCATTAACCCATTAGCAGTGGTTGATTAAGTACTAGCTTAACTAGGTTCCACGCTGTGTTTTAGGCAGCATGCTTAAGAGAACAATGCATCCCGTGACCCCTTCCCCCTTCTTCCTCCGGGCCAACCAAAAAAACTCCAATAGAAAAGCTTGGTACTGCAATAAGAAGACAATAAAGCTAAGCCACCAACAGTTCAGTAAATAATTAGGCCCATTTCATCAAAGATAGTCAGCCATCAACAAAGAAGTGTAGACCGATAATTATTACCAATCCAGAGGTAACCCGTTTGAAATAACAAAGGGCACAAAGTCAGTCAAGCAAATAGAGCATATAACACATATATTAGACCTAAGAATAAACTATGAAAACAGCAGCAGAAGTTTGGAAGCAGCAAATAACATGACCAAATTTCCCAAATAGAACAGGAGCGAATTTCAAAAAACATTGAGCAACCAAAAAAATAAAAACACCATAAGAGCCCCAATTTACAGAATCCCGAACACAGGGACTTCAACCACCAAATGGGTTAGGGAACTTGAAGTAAAATAAGACAAAAATTCCAAATAATGCCAAAAAAATGGACCCCTCCTCTCACCGTTCTCCCATCGATTACGTGCTTGTCCTCGAGAACCCTATCAAGAATCGAAGGATCTGCAAACACCACGAATCCAAAACCTCTGGGCTTCCCAGTGTTCTTCTCCCTCATAACGGAAGTGTGTAAAACATCACCATAGTTGTTGAAATGCTCCTTGAGCTTATCCTCCGTCGTATCCCACGATATCCCACCAATGAAAAGCTTCCCCTGATCCGAATCCATTTCGCTCTCGCTCTCTCTCTCTCTCACCCTCTGTGTACCCTTCTCCCTCTTTCTCTCTCCAAGTCGATTTCTACAGAAATTTGGTGCTGGTATTTTGGATAGGTTTTGGGTTCGGGATTGGGAGGTAGAGAGCGAAGGGGAAGAGAGGGTTTGTGTGGCCGACTAGGTAGAGAGAGAGAAAGAGAGAAAGAGAGAGTGAGAGAGTGTGCGCAAAGGACTAAGGGGCGTTTGTCAAAGAGTGATTCGATGGTCAAGTGCCAAATGGACCAAGTGTGTGCTTTGAGACTTGAGAGGGGGAAGTATTCGGTTTCGACGGATGAGATTCGTTAGGTTAGATTATGGGAAATGGACGACTCGGATTTGACGTGGGCAGCATTTCTCTTTTAAGAAATTATAAATTTATCATTTATTTAATCAAATAATAAATTATGTAAATTATTTTGAAAAATTTATAATGGGATGTCATTTGAGATATCCAGTCTCACATTATTTCTTATAAGAACCAAATTCTTATTTATTTTACATACGATACCTTGGCATCAAATAAAAAGTCTTATGTGGAGGAAAATTGATTTAGGCTTTTTTGGCCTAAATTTTTTCTTATTTTTTTTATTATATAAATCGTTCATTAATTTTTAAGTGGTCAAGATTAAAATACATAAATCTTGACCATTCAAAATTAAATGAATAGTTTAAATGAAAAAAAATTCTCAATATTTTCTCTAAGAAAAGACTGAGATCTAAATTCAAAAAACTGGGATCTGAATTCCTTATGGAGCACCATATAAGAATAAGCTACCACAAATGACATCCACCAATAATTATCAACTATTTTTTATTAAATACATTAATTTAAAAAAAATAAAATATAATATCATTAATAATATGATATTATGATCATCTTTAAATAAAATATGATATGTGTAAATATATAATGTCACATCATCAATAACTTTTAAAAAAATTGACAATTTTTTAAACTTAAACTTTTTTACAAACAAAATTTAAAATTTAAATGTTAAACTCATTAAACTTCATAATAAACACTTTCATTCCAATTATGTTATATATTTAATGGAGTTTGAGAAACATCATATTAACAAATGAGTGATAGTATCATGAATTATAAAAATATATTGAATATTTTAAGGTAGTTCTTGATGGAATATAAAATTTTAACTGCCGTAATAGGGGCGGGCTGGTTATCTTTCATTTTTTACTCACTCAATAACCATGCATACCCGTTGCAGTATTGTTATGCATTTAGGTAGTTAGGGAGGTTGTCCTTTTTTAAAATAAAGGTAATAGTTGTAGTTTTTGAGATTCAAGTTTTCCACAATAACAATTCAAAATTTAGTTTTTAAATAAAATTAAAATTGAAACATTTATTACATAATATTTAATTTTAGCGAACTAATCCTCTTAATTCACAACCCACCAAGAAATGGCCTGCCTCATTTGATAACGAGTCATGGTGGCTGGCCCGCCTTGATACCCCTATTTTTAACATTAAAAATTACACACAAAAAATAAAAAAAGTTTATTATGAGGTTTATCCTAGTTCAAAAACTTAATATTTGAAGTGTTAAAATTTGTGATGATTGTTGGTAAAAGAATATAAATTCAAGAGGTTCTGTGTATTTTCCTAAACACAATTTGATCATTGAAAATTATAAAATTGTTTGGAACGATTTTTATTTTATTGGTTTTTAAAATAATTTTTGAAAATAATTCTAAAAAAAATTTTATAAAACAAAAAAATAAAAAATTTATTTAAGTAAAAATATTTTTTTATCAATTATATTTCGTGTTTTTTAAAAAATGTGTGACGAAAATAAGTTAAAACACAAAAAAATAATTTTTATTTTTTAGTTTTTTAGTTATTATTTTTAAAAATAATTTTTAAAAAATAACTTAAAAAAAAAATTTTAAATAAATTTTTTTATTTTTACAAAATAAAAAAATAAAAAAATAATTTTTAAAATGCAAACCAAAGCGTATGTCACTCTCACTTTTCCGAAAAATATTATCCATAACAAGTTAATTGGTCATTCTGTCTCCCAACCATGTTAACATTGGCAATCCCATTTTTTTATTCTTTTGTTTGCTTACGTGTTCTCTTCCCTCTTCCCCCTTTCCCCTCCCCATTTTTTTCCCGTTGACCTGCCTCTGCTGCCCTCCCATAGTGCTCACCTTCCCACCTCTGTTGACGGCAACGGCGACGCCTCCTCGGCACTTCTCGTTCGCACGCTGTTAAAGTCTTCTTTTTTAGTCATTTCTTCAGTGCTGTTTAGGGGGTAAAAGGGATTGCAGATTCTCTCTCCTTCATTCTCTCAACCAAAAAATAAGCCTAAGCCAATGGAGGGTAAAAGGGGTTACATATTCTACATTCTTGTTGTGCTATTTACCCTTCTCTTTCCTCTGGACAAGCTTAAAAACAAACAAAATAAAGGTTGAATGGTGAGAATAAGAGAGTGAGTGGGAATGAAAAAGAATATCGTTATTTTTACTTTTATTTTTTTTATTTTTTTTTTACACTCTAATTTTTTAATATTATTTTTATCATTATTTTTTTTTCTCAATCATATTATCATAAATATTAATAATAAAATAAAATGTGAAAGAGTATAAAGGTGTAAAGGTGTAAAAATATCATTCATCAATGAAAAAATGGGAAAGAAATTTTTGTTAATGTAGTAAAATTATTATTAAAAAAGTAATATGTGAAAGGGATGTGAAAGAAGGGAGTAATGAAATAACATTTCTCTACCCTTTGGATAGACTTACCAAGGTCCTTTGGATGGTTTTTTTTATATAAAAAATAACTTTTTTAAAATAAAGTACTTCTTGAATGAAAAAACTTATTTGAATGGGCTCAAAAAAAAAAAAACACAAGCAAATAAAAAGTATATACTATAAATGAAAGAAAAGAATAATTAATTATTTTTTTAATAAAATTTTAGATAAAAATATCTTTTTAATATTTGTTAATTATAACTCATACTTGTTCTTTTTAATAATTTTATTTATCAAATTTTTTTATATTTTTATATTAAAATAAATTTTATAATTTAAAAATACTTTTTAATTATTGTATCCGAATGTAAAATATTTTTTACTTTTAATTGAATTACCTTCATAAAAGTTATTTTTTAAGCACATCTAAATGAATCTTTAATAATTATGATAAATGCTTAACTGTACCGTTAATTATTTATATGTAAATTTATTTGCTTGTATGAATAATAATTTAGGTTAAGTGACAAGTTTTCAACCATATGGGTTGAATAACAAGTGTTAAATCATAGTGGGTTTTAAATGATAAGTGTCAAATGAAATTGGTACAAACTGATTTCAAGTAACGCTCACATATTATTTTTGTTAAAATTTGAATAAAGATCATTACATGATGATAAAGTGGTAACAAATAAAACTATAAGATACAAATTAATTTCGAACTAAATCACCATTGTAATTTATCCATATTTTATAATTTTATATATAATAATAATATTTTAAATTCATAATAGTATCATATATGATTTACTGTTTTTTATAATATTATTTTAATGTATTATTATTAAAATATTTAAATTTTATAAAATATTGTTATAGAAGATTATACATTTTAAAGTATCATAAAAAAAATTATGTCAAAGATTATTTTCAAACTAATGGACCCTTAAACCAACTGACAAATTTTGATTTGGGCAAACTTTTGAACTATGCTCTAAAGAAAAGGAAAATAATAAAGGACCAAAGAAGAGCGAGGACTGGAGCCGCAGTTTGCACTTCCAGATCTGAGATAAAGCACTTGTCTTATTCTTATTATTAAAAACTCATGCGCCCACCGCAACCCACAATCATTAAATGCCCCAACGTTACTATTTTCGAATCTCTTTTGGAGCCAAACGGCTTTTAAATTTTCTCACACCACCCACCTCTCTCTTTCTCTCTCTCTCTCTCTTTGGCATTGCATTGGGGAGCTGCTTATTTCCTTATAAACATCCTTCACCCTCCCTCACTTCCATTAGAGGGCTCTAGATGGGTTGTTTCCTTCAATGTTTTGGTTTATCCAAGAAGAGAAAGCGTCGAAAGACTGTCTACAAAGTTCTGGCTGCTGCTGACCAAGTAAACCAACCTATCTTCATCAAATTATCATGGCTTACCTTTTTTTTTGTTCTTAAATATGTGTTTGAGATCAAAGATTTCATATTGCGGTTGATTTGTCACTTACATGAGTTGGGTTTTCTTCATCTTGCAGAAACATGGTAGCTATGAAGCTCTGGACTCCTCTGTCACTGTAAATCTTGCCATCACAGAGAACCCCATCAACCCATATTCTAATTTCAGGTCAGCTTTCGTCTTCTGATCTATTTCTCTCCTTTAATATGTTATGCATGTATTTTATAGTATTTTTATTGTATTTGTATTTGTTAGAGATGAATGCAAGGAGCAGACCCGAGTCAAAAGCAAGAAGAAAGTTAGCTTTAATTTGAATGTACAAATATATGAACCAAACCCCACTGCTTATCAGATTTTGGACAGTGATGAGGAAGAAAATGAAAAGGGTACTGGAAATTTTGAGAAAAGGAGCTCATCTTCTTCCATCTTGGGAGAAAACACAGCATCCTTGACTTACCCTTCAAATTACAGATATTACAACTGCATAGACAGCTACAATGAGGAGGATGAAATAGCAAACGAGGAATCTGATATTGATGCATATGAAGATGATGATGAATTTGATGATGAGGATGATTGGGATGATGGTAATAGTGATGGCAGTGAAGACGAAAATGAGGCTAAAGTTCATGATGAAAACACAATACAGAAACAATCCTCTGAGGCAATATATTCTTTATTGGCAGAAGATAGAATAAAGAATCAGATGCTTTTTGCCTCAAATGGCACCGAACTCAAACCAAATTTAAGTGGACGAGAAAGAAGCCAATACATTCATTCTGTACTGAGTCCTGTAGAGAATCTCACTCAGTGGAAAGCAATCAAAGCAGAACTTGCATCAAGTAAGCCCAGGAGGAAGGAGAATGTTCCATTAGAGCAAAAGACAAGGATGCCATTACTTTCAGAACCAGGTTTAAATCTTTCACCATGCAGCTTAGAATCAAATGTACTTCAGTCCAAGCCTCTATTGACAGAAATTGCAGTTGATGCTAGTCTCTCAAACTGGTTAATTTCTCCTAATGTCTCTAAGACCACAATTCATTGTCAATGAGGCCATGACATTGAAGAAACAGATTTAGAAGATATTAATTCCATGAACTTGACAGACCAATTTTAATTGGGTGACTTAGAGAAATCACACAGGACAGGGCAATATAATTACTCAGCCTATTTGTGAAGACCAGTTTTAAAGGAGGACACTTCAAATTTTAATTCTTCTGTTGTTCATTATTTGGCTTGTCAGTCTGAGCCAGTTGGGATGATTTTCATTATATTTGTGTGTCTGATTCTTGTCCTCTGCTTTCTTTTGTGAATGATTATGTTGTGATCGTTTGATGAAGGTTATCTGTCTCTTTTTAAGTCTTTGTGTTTGTATGAGAGATCAATCAAATGATTCAATTAGAGTGATTCTCAAATATTACATTCTGGGCTTTTACGGTAGTAGCGACAGATATAGAATTTATATTCTGTAGATTTGCTTACAGATGTACTCCGTATCAGAAAGAATAAATTATATCATCAGGCTGACATTTTTTTCCTGGATACCTTCTACAAAGCAATATTCAAATAGAATAGTGCTAACCCCTGGTATCTCTTTGCTCTCTACTATTTCAGGTAACACTGGCCATACAAAAATAATTCTTTATCAATGAGGAATCGAGCCTAAAGTTGATCCACCACAAACCATAATTTCCATAATTCGAAATGTAGGGAGGATACTGGGCTTAGTTTTGTTATATTCTGTAATAATTGTAGTATTACATGATACATTTAGAAAATATGAATTGAATAGAGTAAGGCAACTAATTTCCCCTTGCCAACAGTACTCAAAATTCTTATTTTTTAACATTTCAAGTCTACAACTATAGCAGGATATAACAAGTTGATACATTTGTTGAAGGGCATTTCCTCAACTATGCTGTACCTATTGCAAAACTCCACGTAGTTTGTCCACATCACTTCAATCCTACTCTGCAGATGCTTCATGGAATGGAACCAATCCCCTCATGCCTGGAAGAAAAGGAATAAGACCAACACAAAATACCAGAATGATCCTCCTAGGACCGCTTAATCATGCACAATCCTTTCTCTATCTCAAAGAATCTCACCCTTCTCTGCCTCTACCTTGGATTACTTGACTTCATGAGAAGCAGACATAACCCACCTTGGATTAAAGAATCCAACTCTGCTTGGTCCTCCCTCACCTACATATAGGAAGGGACTCCAATGCCATGTAAGAGATCCTCCACTCTGGACTCTCATGCCTCCTTATACCGAGAGTCCCCTAATCTTCCGTTGTAGACTGTAGAGCTCTTTAACCGCGCACCCCCCCCCCCCCTTTTTTTATCTTAGTCCTTTCTCCATAATTCTCTACTAACCTTGTAGCCAGAACTTGACATCAATACATAGTATCGTGGTTAAATAGTACAAGGTCTAAATTTCTGAAACAAGAAAAGCTGATATGTCAAGTATCAACTTCTTTCCTAGTGAAAACCTAGCACATCATGAGTTGCTTCCATTAAACAAAGGGAGCTCATTTCAAAATTTAACATATTCTACAGCCTATTTTAGACAACCAAAATAATTTTTTTTTTTTAAAAAAAACCCTCCATTATAGTGAATGCGAAGGTAAAAGTAGCAGATGAAGATGCTTTAATTCATCCCTAATTTTTCTCATAATAATTTTTTCGTCTAGGCTAGAACCAACCAATAATAAGGTATCAATTGAAAAAGAATAAGGCTTCAGGCTACCACTATTTGAAAGAGTAAAAGACATGAGAGGTTTCATTGAGGCGCGTTAGTTGATTATATCTATGGAACCTATTCTTACTTACATTAATACAAAAACTGAATACAAATACAAACTCTAGGAGCACATGATGATTCTTAGAAAAAAACGATATACCACCCATCTGACATTTATAGTCATTAATAGTGGGACACTTCAAGTCTCTTCTAAGGCAAGGGCAGAAGCAGTAGAATAGAAGCGGGTTTGCCACTTGAGGCTAGAGTGGTTGGGGGTGGGGGGTTTGGTAAAGGGTTGCAAGTTCGCCCCCTCCTCTTGTACCAAAAAAGAAAAAAGAAATGAATCGGGTTTCAGCAGAATTACTTGAGAATGAATACTTGCATCAGGAAGATTTGTTCCATATATTGAGAAAATGGGAAAACAAAAGGATATAATACTGAGGTATCTGCTCTTTAATTAGAAAGATAATGATTAAAACGATTAAGTGCACAACTTTTATAGAATCAGTAGATGAAAACTAAGCTCAAAAGAGCTCATTTATTTTACATACATTGAAGACGCACTGCTGTCATCATATTGCCCTAAGTTATGTGTGTACTTTGATCTGCATGCCAGAACTCACCCAAAATTCCGCCTAGGAAATCATCTCAAACCCCAGCGAGATGAACTGGATCCAGATATTAATAAACATGAGAAGCCGCTTATCTTGGTTGTTGGACCATTGGTCCTGCCTCAGAACAAATATCAAATAGGCTAAGCTGAAATATTTATGTCAAAAACAGTGTGTGGGTTGGCAAGAATGCTTCCTTTTTTATCCAGCAGAACGTTTGAGACAGTTTATCCAGATGATCTCTACATTATTGCACAAATACAATAATCTGAATCCTGTCTCAGAACAAAGATCAAATAGGCTGAGCTGAAATATTTATGTCAAAAACAGCGTGTTGGTTGGCAAGAATCCTTCCTTGATTGATCCAGCAGAGCATTTGAGACAGTTTACCTAGATGATCTCTACATTATTGCACAAATACAAGAATCTGAATCATCATCCTCTGAGTCACTAACATCACTGCAGACACAATTGGGAGACCAGATGTGAGTGTTTTAAAAATATCACAAATTTAGGGTTGTTTGTCTACTCAATTTTGTTTTGCTACATTGAATTTCTATTAGCAAATGCTTTAAAGTTGCATGCCAAGTAAGCTAGAAACCTTCCTATGTTATTGTATTCCTTTCTCCTTTATATGTTCATTTTGTTGTGGATGAAATTAAATTATGCACACATTACAGTATTTATAAGGTACAGCTTCAACACATCTTTAATTCCACCAGCATACATAAGAGCAACTCCTATCATTTTGAAACCTGCAAAATAAACTTTGTCTGAACTCTGAACTACACATCTAATTACATGATTTCTGTAATTCAATAAAAAAGATCTTATGAAGCGAGTCTAATTTTTATCTTAACGTTCTCCATTGGTCGCAAAGGAAGAACATGGCTTCTGTGTTGTATCTTCCTTTGTCATAAAACAAGAGCAGTTCTCTAAAATTGCTACATTCTGCGTTAATTTCTTATCTAACACTTTCTCCCACACTTTCTACAGGAATCATAAGTTCATCCATGTTGACAGTTTCAACCTTTCTACATATATAGGAACCAAATACTTTTTCTCCTAATATTGTCCTCTATGTCCCATTAAGCAAATAAATTGACACACAAATCCTTTCCCATTTAGGTGTTGCCATGTTGGTTATACTTTGGAACCCAATCAGTGCTTATAGCTTTTTTGCATTGTCATCTCCTTCATGAGTGAGCAGTAAGGATATAACATTCGACCATGTAACTCTCATGATGTATTTTCCAGGGCACTTGTCAAAGTAAGCACGTTTCCAAATGTACTATTTTTTAACAAAACCATCTAAACCACATTTTTGGTATCCTTTAACATTATTGCTTTTACTAACAACTAAGTAAGACAATCTTTCTCCATCATTCATTCCTAACTTGCAGCGTAACAAGATATAGACCTTAAATCCAGTCTCTCACATCAAACTTCACGTTACACCTTATTTCTATGATATCAGTTAAACCCCATTTTGTTCTCAAATTGCTAAAATTTGTAGTAGAAGTTAATAGACTTCAGGTTTTCCAAAAATGTGATATTGTTACAACTTCACTTTGCTTAAGAATCTCTAAACATAAGACATGATTTTGAGGTATAACTAAGATTTAAATTTTGGGACGTACCAAAAGGAATGCAGGACAAATATAATCAGACTGAGTGAGTCACTTTGGATACTTTCTGCTTACTTATCTTCAAGCATAGATTATTAATTCATAGTTGGACCAACAACACCTTGACTGCAAAAGACCTAGTCTAAAGCTAAGCAGTATCATGCATCTCCCTGTATCATTTTCCAAGGTGTATTCAACCACAGTTATATGCTTAAAAAAATTTAACTCACTGCTTCACAGTTATTTTATAATAATGTTTATTGCCAATGTTAAACCTCTCAGATGGTCAAGAGCAATTATAAAACAGTGTTCTTCCCAGGACACTCTTAATAGGACCATCAGAGGATATGACCATTTTTTTAACAAAAATCTTGTCTTCTTCCCAGTTTGTGACTACTCCAGTTGCAAAATAAAATAAAAGATCACACTGAAAGGAACAAGTAAAGAAAACCCATGGAAAAAAATAATTTTTGTCTCAGAAATTAATGGAAAATTCGTGGAGGACTTATAGGCATACAAGGAATACCTAATCAAGGAATCTAATTCATTTACAAATGATAAGGGGCTAACTAACTACATAAGTAACCACATCAGAATACATCCATATATAGATGCAGTCATTGTTATATGATAGTCGACAATAGAAAAAGAAAAGAAAAGCAAGAACACCTTATAATTCAGTGACCCATCATGGCATTAGACAATTTAAAGGAGCACACATGAGCTTCCTTATTATTATAGGAGCACAGAAAACCCTATAGTCATCAAGAACTAGTATACTAGACTTAGTTAATAAAGCTTCACATAATAACTTCAGAAAAGTCGCCCTACTCATGAACAATGCCACATTTGAGAGCACAAGTACATGAACAAGAGCTTAAAAGGACTCCAAAAGTCTTCTGTGCTAAGAAAAAAAACTGTGCAGGCATCAAGAAAGTTCAGTGGGAACATGGGCTACAGCGAACCAAACTGCCCACAAACCCTGAAAACATTGGGCTTAAAGCCCGGGCATCAGCTGCATCACTTGACAAGCATCTCACAAGACTGCACAAAATATTAACCTATTCAACTTCCTTTTAATTTACCAACTTTCGTGTTCTTTAATGTTTTAACTTTGTCATAAGTTTGAAGAAGCAAATGAGAAGTGTTCACACTTTGTTTTTTGGGTACTGTCATGATATAAGAAACTTGTCAGTATATTAGGGAAAGTAGCACTTCATAGAGGACAAGATGTCCTCCCTTTAATATAAAAAGGGAATGAGCAGTTAAAAGGGGAACACAAGTTATGAAACCAGCACTGTTCTGCAGTCCTATTTGTCATCGGTCAAAGAGAAACCTCCAAAAGTATAATTTGTAAAATAGCACAAAGATGCCATACATATATAATCTATCCTACCCAAAGCAAACTTAGTGGCAGAGAGTGGAAGGATTTAAAGTTAGCTTGATGAGACACAGATTCAACCAAACTTTTAAGGCAAATTATGGCATGATGTAAATGGCAACTTGTAAGGGACAAGCTACTAGTTTTCAAGAGAGCCAAACGAAAGGTAAGCCATCAATTAAGTTGAGATTGACATTAAAAATGAAAAAGACAAAAGTAAGGTTAAAATTGGATAACCTAAATAAAAAAGAGACGTAAGTAAAAAATAAAATAGAAACATCCAATTACATATCTTGGAAATTGTCAGCACTGACAGAAAAGGCCAAAACCCAAAAGTAAAAAAAATGGAAATAGAAGAAAGAGAAGACACAAAATTTTCTAATTAAAGAAGGTTATACTGGTTCAAAGAACTTCGGTAGACAAAAAACAAAGCATCTCCTACTACTTGTTGCCTTATGAAATATTATAGCATACAAATAGAAACTACAAAATGATGCAATCCAACCTAATCAGTTTCCCGTTTCAACTTCAACTTGCCTTTTCGACAGATTTGAAAGCTGTATCTGCGTATCACCTTATACTCTTAAAACTAAATTAGGTGAATCGGTATAATAATGATTATAAGGAACACATCTGTGTGCTCCAACCAGAGGTATCTCCCTTGGCAGAGAGTTTGTTTCGGAGGCAATGAACATGTGAACATGAAAATGATAAAGTTGAAAGTTTCCAGACTTCATCAACTTATTGTAGAAGTACAGGCATGTTATAGCAACTTCACAATTATATAACATTTAAATTAGGGAAAAAAAAAATACTTTAACCTTTTGTTTTCTTAAAGCAATATATAACTGAACTAATATCCACAATTTAATTTCTAAAAGTAACAAAATTGAAGCAAATTGGGCACAAGAAACAGATAGTAGCAATAAAATTGCCAATGAAACAATTCTTTGACTATAACCTAATCGATTCGTGTGTAAGTGACAAAATTTAGCACACAAGTTACCTTGGTACGAATTCCAACACCTCAACAAGTTTGTTTCCATTTCTGTCGTTCCACTGAACTTTCCGCCGGGTCTTATCCGACTTCCTCGACGACATCCCTCCTCTCCGTGGCTGCAATAAGGAATTGGAATCGCTATCATCTTCTCCATTGACATGATCTTCAACCTTTTGAGCATCTAAAGAAGCCACAGGCTTATTTATGCAGCCGTTAGCATCCTTAGCATCCGTATCCATCAACAGATACACTCTCCCAGGTCCGCCGGTGACACAGACCAAAGAAATATTTTTCAGCCCGAAATTCAGAGAAATCTTGGGCTTTGAAAGAACCCAGTTACCTCAAAATCACGTCTTTAATCCTAAATCACCAAAAATTCAAAATTTTGGGAGAAATCCAGTTACCATTTTCCAGAGGTCAACGCTTTCTCCACGACCCAGTTAATTTTCACCCAGAGAAGAACAGGGGAAAAACAACGAGAAGCCCAGAAAAAGAAAAAAGAAGAAACTGACCCAGATTACGCAATAGCTCTGAGAGCAATCTCAGTGTCAAAAGAAAGCTGAAGTTTTCTCGAGAAAACGACGGAAATTTTTTTCGTTATAAAGTGACAACCCACCAGAGTTGAAATTGATACATAAACAACTGAGAACAGATCACCCAGTTGAGAAAAAAATAATACTTATTTTAGAGACGGCAAAATGGTGAAGTGCTTTATTTTACCTTTTGTTTTCTTCTTTATCTGATTGGAGCTGGAATCATTGTTCGTTATGAATATCAATATTTGATTTTGTTGAAATTGTTTTATTGTCATAGTTTATTTAATTTTTGGTTGTTGATTTAAATTAACTAGATTCCGATCGGACGGTGGGAATTTGAAGGAAAGATAACACGTTCAATTGTCACACGTTCGTTAATCTCGTTACGCCGTAACAGTATTGTGGGTTTCCGACACGTCACAGACACCGGAATATTTTTCCTGCATGCCACGTCAATACATTAGTGTTTGGTTCGCGAGAAAATCGTTTCAAATTCTTTCTTTTGTTTTTCTTTTGCCTAATCCTTTCTTTTTCTTTTTTTGTCAATTAAATCATATTTTTTAAAAAAAATAGTACAATGTTTTCCTAATTCTTAATTTTGTAACACTCAAGAATGAAAATCTGTGATCTGACTTCCACACACTCAATCAGTGCTAAACATTATGTTAAAGTGAATAACAAATTTAGAAAATATAAACAAATAGCCAAATTGCATTGTTTTAATTTTAGATTATACTCATTATTATGTTGGGTTATCTTTTTGTATTTTATTAATTTATTTTAAGGAAAATTATTTTAATTTTTTTTAAACTTAATAATATAATATTCAATATTTTAAAAAAAATAACAATTTTGCTCTCTTATGATATAAAAAAAATTAATTTATCTTTAATATTAATACAATATCTTATAAAATACAATATCTTTTAAAACAATTTAATAAAATTGAGGATATAATTTTATGAAATAACAAAAACAATGATTTAAAATGTAAATATATAATAGAATTTGATATAATTATTTATTGGTTTTGAGAATGATAGAGTGTCGACGTTTGGATGAATGGTATAAAGGGAAGTTTGGAGGAATATGTATTATGTTAAGGCAGGGTCTAACCGCAACAAAAATGGCGTTGCTGTCCTTTTCCGGGGCCACTCTTTTCCACTCAACAACTTGTCACATGACACAAACCTTCCCAATCCACCGAACATGGACGCCACATTCCACAAAATATTCGCTGCACTAACTCATTTATGACATCAATTTTACTGTAAAATTAAGGTGAATTTGATGTCATAAAATCTCCATTTCTATATATATATTGCACTGTTGTCTCAACAACTGTATGTTAAACAGTTTGTAATTTGAACCAAATCCTCAGCTTTATAAAAACAAACGTTAAGAATAATTTTAGTTACATGGGCTAAACCCATAAAAACTAGTTCAAATTGCATAGCAAATTAAAAATATTTGACATATTTTTTGAAGTTCAGTTTAAATATCAGGTATTTATTTTAAAAATAAATAGTGATAACTGTTTGATTAATGTCTATTTCTAACAAATAATTATATCTATAGAAGTATTTTTTAAAGCCTATAAAAACGAAAATTTCAAATGCATTGATTCACTTTTACTACTATAAGTTTTTTAAGATTTTGTTATATCCAGTGATAACTTGTTTTTGTAAAAAAGTAATATTACACTCGAGAGAGTGTAATTATTCACTCTTTAAAACTAACTATTTTAACAATTTTTTAACAGTGTATAATAGCATCAAAGGAGTCAAAGAAAAGGAAATTAGGAAGAGTGGCTATATAAGTAGACTTGCTTCAAAGGATGCCAAATATGATTGCAATTTGCAAAGGTTGAACTTGGATTGTACTCAAACTTCATACCTCCACTAACAGTTGAAAGAGTCTCCCATTCCACATGTTTCAGTTTACTTGGATACACCCAATTGCCATATGTCTGGTGACAAAATTAAATATAGATTGATAATATAAACAAATACATACAGAACGAAAAGTTTTAAACAACTGCTATAAAACTGCAGCAAAAAGAATGTCCTCTATTTTCTATTATAACCCTGAATTTTCTTGCAAGCTTTACTGCATTAGCTTGGACAGGCACCATTTTCTACAGTTAAAGGCTGCGCACAAACATCAGAATATGACCTAAAACTAGGGAGCTGCAGTTACTTCCCTTATGACAGCAATTGTGTTTGGTATAATATCTGGCCGACAAGAGAATGTGTTTTCCAGCTAAGGAAAGCCTGTTAGTGTCTCAAAAAACTTGGTGGGTCGGAAGATGTTGAAATAACATCACCACCAAAATGCAGCCAACCCAAATAACCTTAAAAAAGAGGGGAAAAACAAGAAAAATAACAAATGGTTTATTTTAGAGTTCATTATTTTATAATGTTTTATGAGATTTTTTCCCCCTCAAGTATCTTATATAATTTCATAACCATACATTGAAATAGCGCCAAATGGAGTACTACTACTCTGACAACTTTAGAGCTACACACAAATAATACAAATCAGTATATAGTGTTTACCTGTAGTTCAATTTTACTCACTGGAGGTGCTTCTCTGTGTATTAATTAGGATGCACAAATTTGTTAAATTATTTGTTTCAGTTTTAACAAACATCCTGAGAACAAGAAGATTGGATTTGAATCTTTTCATATGAGAAAATATATTGATACTGTCATAATATAAAAGAAAAAGATAATATATATAATTCACCATTTGATTAATAAATCCGACTTATGTGTTTAATTGTGTGCTTATGAGTCCCACCATATGAACTTTCATCTTACGCACCATTGAAATGGTGAAGGGACTTCATCCGGGGATTATGAAGATTGTTAAAAACCTGCCAAAGAGTTTCGTACAATAACTCTCTTAAAAGAATAGTAGAAGAAGATGAGTAAGTATTTTTTAGATCAAGTGTTGTCTTCTTGTTCTTCTATGCTTTGGAGGATGGACTTCTTATATCCTTGAAAGAGATAGACATTAGAGAGCTTCAGAATATGTGCATAGAAGAGTCTAACCTTCATTTTTTAATATGATTTTGATTTAACCGTTGGTTTGTCTTTAAGTGAACTTTAGCTAAAATG
>JASKGM010000001.1:10648391-10674400 GCA_034509205.1 Ceratonia siliqua | reverse complement strand
AAAGTAAAAAATATATATGTAATGTGAATGATAGGATTTGAACCCATGTCTCCTTGGTCAAAATAAAGTGTTCCAACCACTAAACTACAATCACATGTATGTAATTAATTAGACAAACTTTAAATGTAATATTTTTCTGTTGGCCCGCCGGGCTAACCCAGCCAAGCCGGGCCAGGCCAAAAAAGCCCGAATTATTTCGGGTTGAAATTTTCAGAGCCCAGCCCTATTTTTTTTTCGGTTTACATCAGGTTAGCCCATCGGGCGGGGCCATTTTGCCAGCTCTAGTAGTAACTCTTAGATGAACTGATATACATATT
This sequence comes from Ceratonia siliqua, assembly GCA_034509205.1. Classification (NCBI taxonomy): domain Eukaryota; kingdom Viridiplantae; phylum Streptophyta; class Magnoliopsida; order Fabales; family Fabaceae; genus Ceratonia; species Ceratonia siliqua. Next base: position 10,674,083 of record JASKGM010000001.1, on the reverse strand, counting down.
TCAAAATAAGTGTTGATAAAACTATTTTGAACTTTTAAATAACATTTAGGAGCCTTTTGACAATTGTTTATGGTTAAAGCTCAAAAGAAAAAAAAAATCATTCTTGAGATATACTCTAAACAATAGCACAACGATTATAAGAACTAACCTATTTTATAGCACAAAGATTATAAGAACTAACCTATTTTCTATCTTCGTCGAGTTTTGCTGCTGATAACTTGAGGATGGAACACACCAGTCCCACATCTAGCTAACCCAAACACACTAAGCTGAAATTTCACAAACACATTCAATATTACTAAAAAAATTAGTATGTATACAAGCTATATTAAAAGAGAAATGCTTCTCTTACAAAACATATAACTCAAATATCACAAACTTCTGAATGTATCAAATTAGTTGAGACACAAATATTCTCTTTTGTTGTTGGAAGAGCATTTATAATAGAAAAGTTGAAAATCAGTAAACCCACTAAAGCCACTACACCATAGTCTACTCAAATGTTTAGAAACAAGACAAAATAGCATACTCTGTTTTTCCCGGGTTCACTCAAATATCACAAACTTATATCATATTAGTTGGAACAAATATTCTCTTGTTATTGGAAGATCATTTGTAACAGATATGGAAAAGTTAAAAGTCACCAAACCCAATAAAGGCACTACACCATCTCTATTCAAATGTTTAGGAAATTAAACAAAACAACATACTTTGTTTAACTCTTCAAACGTTGGTGTTGGACAGACGCTACGTGAACGATGGGCGTTGTTGAGTGGTGGACGGTGGGCAAGCGACGGTGGCGGTGCTTCTCAGCAATTCTCTGTAGTTGGGAAAAGGGTGACCGTCGAGGGAGAGAATGGGGGAATAGGGGAAAAGGGAGGGCGTGAACTGTGGCGTGAACTGTGGGCGTGAACGGTAGGCGTTGTCAAGTGGTGGACGGTGGGCGAGCGACAGTGGTGGTGCTTCTCGATGATTCTCTACTACTGGGAAGGGACATCGTCGAGGGAGAGAATGTGGGAATGGGGGGAAATGGGGGGAAAAGGAAGGAAAGTAAAAAATGAAAATTAATAAAATATTACTATAATTGCTAACTCAGTTGCTGAGTTAATAATTATATTAATAAAAAATTTGTGTTGTAAGGTAGTGTAATAGAATATGGTGTATGAAAATCATTTTTGTTGTGGAAAATAAACAACCTTTTTGGATCTTTAGAGAAATTTTAGTAAACAAACAAAACTCCTTTTTTTTTTTAGTAAAATTAAAATTCTCTTTATATTGGAATTTGATAAAAGGAAATTAATTTCTTTTAGAATTTTATTAAAAGAAATAAAACACCTGATTTTGTTTAAAATTTTACAGGAAATTAAAATTTTTTATTTCCAAAATGAAACTTAAAATTTTCCTTAAGGATTTTTCAAATAAACTCTGAAACTCTTTAGTTTCTTCAAATTTGGTAATAAGAAACACTTGATTTTTGGAATTTTGAAAGGAAATGGAAGGAAACACAAAATTAATACTCTTTCGAAATTTTGGAATTGATGGCAAGAAATAGAAATTGAAACTCTTATGGAATTTTCATAATTTGAAAGGAAACTAAAAGATAAGCAATTAAAAGTATTTTTGATTTTTCGAGAAAAATTGAAAGAAAATTAAAAGGAAATAAAATGAACCTTTGAAACCCCAAAAAGGTTTAGGTACAAGCATTGGAGCCCAAAACATCATTAAAGTGTAACTAGGTGGGTATATTAGCTTACAAAAATATTGAGATCTCGCATGACCCATTGGCTGACCTCGCTTCTACAGAGACATTGAGGTCTCAAAAAGCAACTCTAAAAAAGAATATAATAAAATCAAAATTAAAATCTATCAAATAAAATAAAATAATATGAAAGCTACATGCAGTTGGTATTTGTGTGCAACTGTTGTAAGAAATTATATACAAAAAAAGAAAAATTGAACATCTTCCCAGCCTCTAGGTCCTCAAAAGTTCCTATGAGGAGACTAGTTCTCCATGCACTCTCCCAGGATTTGGAATCATACAGAGACAATGGAAAACAAGTCCCAATATTACAAAAACGCAATAAACCACAGAATCGAACACTGCATGGTTCCTCCTTCAGGATTAAGATATTAAATCAGGAAAATGAAACAAAGGAAATCAGAACTCAGAACAACCGCAAAATTAGAAGTGACTTCAAACTGTCAAAATCTCTAACCAAAAATCCATAACAACGAATCAGCCCTCACGTGCTCATCAATCTACTGCTAAGCTGAAGACTATAAACCCATCAACAGAATCACCCACCAAAACAGAGGAAGAAAATGCAGCCTATTCAAACCCAATTTCTTGATTTCACAAACAACAACCCAATAGCAAATAGACTTGAAATCTATTTGATTCAATCACTAGAATTTAAAGTCCCAAGTCTACCAACAGAAAGAAACTTGAATTTGAGCGGATGTGTACACAATACAAATCAGATTCTGAAATGAAACCTGAGACAATCAATCAAACTCAAGCTTAACGAAAATCAAAACCCAACTTTCCCTTTTCCATGAGAAGAAAATCCCAACAAACAAGTGGTAATCTCAATTCACTGACAGCAATCCAAGAGAGCATTCCCAAACTCAATTGATGCCCATGGTAGAAACTTTATTTAAAACAAAATAATCCTCAGATAACCAGAACTAATTCAATCCATCAATCACCAATTCATGAAAAACAAGAAAACCCAAAAACCTATCTAAATAGAAACCTCAACCAGAAATTTGAATTGCAGAAATCATGGAGATGAGAACTGGTGGTTAAGAGCAATGGTTTATTTACCTGCAAAAACGCGCTCGAAGGAGTGGTATGTATTTGCTCAATGAAACTGAGAGTGGAGGAGATAGCAGTTTGAGCTGCGTAAAAGTGGATAAAAGTTGAGCCTCCTCAATTTGTTAAGATTGAGAAACCAAAATGAAAACACCTATATCTTCGGTGATGACTCGTAGAAATTGGTGGTCAGCGAACAAATTAAGAAGTTTTTTACACAGGGTGCAGCCAAAAATGTTGAGGGGAAAGAAAGGGGCCGAGCTTGTATGTGCCAATGACAGAGAAGTGGAAAAGGAAATTGAAATGGAGAGGGATCCCAAAAAAGCAAAGGTTTCTGTGCGAAAATGAGGTCAAGAAGGAGAGTTTCTTGCAATCAGGCAGAAAAATGGTGGCCTCTTTGAATTTTGTGGAGGGAGACGGGTATCCTTGATGGGTGTGAGTGAAATTTGAGTGAGGTGTTTTTCTGGTGGAATCCATGAGTGAATGAAGAGTAACTCTCTTCTCGCGTAAACAGTAATTCACAATCTCACATTAAAAATGTTATGTTTATGTTTATTATATTTTATTTATTATATTTTTGAATTTTTAAATTCTCACTTTTGATATCTAAGTAAAATAAAATAGAATCTAGAAGATCCTGAATAACAAAATGGATATGAAGCAGGAAAAGTTCATACGCACCTGGGTAAATGATTAGAGAATTACTGCTGCCAACTTTTTTTCCCAACTCATCTGCATCAAAATCTATTGGAGGCTATGGAAGCTAATTATCATTTGCCTCTGAAAAGACCCATCAGAATTCTGAGTGCATAATGAATCAGCCTTACAGTAGAAACAATTCAGACTACTACAGAATCTAAAAATAAGGAAGCAACTTATCAATTGCCTTCCCAAAGACCCATCACTCAGCATGCACAAGGAAGACAAACACAGAGAGAGAGAAAGAGAGAGAGGAGCTAACGAGAAAATGCTCCAAAATGGTGCACTCCAAAAAATTAAACGAGAAAAGAAAATGCATCACGTGAAATAGATAAGACGTGGAATGAACTGTGGCTTTACCAGGCTTGTCAACAGTGATAGGAGGGAGAAAAAGAAAGTACAATAGGCAAGGGGAAAAAAAAAAGCAGAAATGTAAAACTGGCTTACGGCTATTAATATAGATAGAAAGGGCTGATGGGCTGTGTACAGCCTGTAGTACAGCTAGAACAATCATGATAAAGGAAGGAAACAAATATTAGCCAATATTTACATGATTCCTATACCAGCCTTCTGGCTGTCCTGAAAAATGCAACGTTGAAAATAAATCATTAATAAAGTATCCTAATTGCATATTTCACTAACAATTTTATACACAATGTAAGTCATCTTAGTTTTGCACATATTTTCAGGTCAATATAGACACATACGCTAGAATATAACTTTTCACACAAGATTACTTACTCTGAGGTAATAATCATGGAATTAGTAACAAATGGTAACCACAAGGTTGGAAAAATTTTTGGGTTGGGGGAGAGGAACAAAGATGCAGTTAAGATTTTAAATAACTATGCTTACCATGTGCACAGAGTAGCATTTGTGACAGAGCCACTTCATAACCAAGCAACTGGTTTTTCTTACTATTGCCACTGGCCCCTATTTCCAAGGTCCATTGACTTGCTATTTTTATAACCTACTCCAGCATCCATATGAGAGAAGAGTGCATCAGCAAAAGACAACTTTCCATCTTGTAGACAGCGGAAATAGCCAGAAGTTCATGAAAATCCTTTACAATGGCCTCAGCATGTCCAGTAAGACACTAGTACACAAAGTGACAAACACAAGTTTAGGTGGAATGCTGAATTCTTGCCAACTTGGTGATACCAAACTATACTGACAAAGAAAAGGTATTTCCAAGCATTCATAAAGAAGTCAGCATTCCACACAATTTGAAGAGATAAAGGGCTTTCCAGTTATCATCATACGGAATCATAGCAAAAATTAAGTAGAGCATGATCCACCACTGAAAAGTTATTCCATTGTGAGCCAAGTCAAAGTTTAGTATAAATTAAGCATAAGCAACAAGAAGTAAAATGACAGCCAAAAAGAAAGAGGTGTAAGGGATAAAATAAATAGGCCTATTACCATTGACTAGTCTTTTGCAGATCATTTTGAAGCCCATACCAGTCTTAGTTTTGGATCCCTGATTGCAAAGGCTCCACTTCATATATTTTAAATCCATCAACTACCTTTGACATTAACCTCCCTTGATAGATAACCAAGTAACAAAGCCTCTGCCTACCAGTAGTTGCCACAAGAGCACTCACCATTTCTGAAATGGTGAAACCTCTTCCCATCTCTCACAACTATCTCACGATCCACCACTTTGGACATGAACTTGAATGCATTATGGCAGTCCCCACAAATCCTCAGGTTTTTAAAAACCCTTATTGTAGCTCCTAGAGGAAGTTTCATAATTCCAAAAACAACAGCAAGCTTTTCGCTATGGGTAGACAAGGCATATTCCTTATGTTCAGACTCCATATCATGTAATACAAACTTTGTATTAGGGACATATCCCAATCTCCTCATTTCAAGTACCACTTGCTCCAGATATATGTACACTGCTTGCACCTCAGGGTGTACAGTGTCATCAACCAAAAAGACATGGACCTTGCTTTCAACCTCAATCCAACTACAACCAGGTTCCTTCTTAACCCCTCGTTCCCTCATTAGTTTTCGCACTTTGGCCACATCATCCCATTGACCTAAAGTAGCATAAATATTGGAAAGGAGTATATAGGTTCCATCATGCTGTGGCATTAGCTCAAAGAGTCTTTCTGCAGCTTGAATACCTAAATCTATGTTCCCATGAATGCGACAACCAGCAAGTAGAGCCTCCCAAATTGGTGCACCTGGCTCAAAAGGCATTGATTCAATTACTTTCTTCGCTTCAGAGAACATACCAGCACGACATAACAAATCAATCATACGAGCATAATGATCTTCTCCTGGTGTTATACCATAAGAGCCATACATTGTGTCAAAATAATGGCGCCCTTCTCTGACCAAGCCTGCATGGCTACAAGCAGAAAGAATTGTGAGAAAAGTTATCCTATCAGGTAATATACCTTCCTTCAACATCTGATCGTAAAGTTGAATGGCTTGGACACCGTGTCCATGTTGTGCAAGGGCTGCAATCATGGCATTCCAGGATACTGAATCCACATAAGGCATTGTGAGGAACACAGAATAGGCAGATTCAACAACGCCACATCTTGCATACATTGTAATCAATGCATTGCCAGCTGAGAGGCTTGAATTATGACCCAACTGGACAAGCTGAGAATGAAGTTGTCGTCCATTTTCTAATGATCCTAGAACAGCACAAGATGTAATTGCTCCAGCATATGTATAATCACATGGTTCTAGTCCCTCTAATTTCATCTGATTGAATAGCTTCAGTCCTTCTTCACCATAACCATTTTGTGCTAAGCCTGATATCATCACTGTCCATGTCAGGAGGTTCCTCTCTGGCATATCTCTGAAAATGGATTTAGCTTCCTCAATGCGTCCAACATTGACATACCCTGACAAAATTGAATTCCATGAAACAAGATCTTTTATGGGCATCTTATTGAAAATTTCTCTTGCCTCAACTAGTTTACCACATTTATTGTAGAATGTAACTAAAGCATTATTTACAGATAATAAAAAGTCCACTGAAGGTTGCATCTCTGTTCTGAGAATGTGAGCATGCACCTGTCTTCCATATTTGAACAGCCCAGCATTAGAACAAGCACTAATTATACTTGTGTAAGTATACTCATCCTGTTGAATACCCCTGGAATGCATTTTCCTGAACATTTCAAATGTTGCTTCATAAAATCCATGATGCACATAACCAGAAATCATTGCATTCCAGGCAACCTCTACCTTTTCAGTCATCCCATCAAGAAGTTCACGAGCTGCACTAAGATCATCATTCCTCACATACCCAGTAATCATTGTCGTCCATGATGATTCATCCCTCTCAGCCATCTCATCAAACAACTTCCTAGCAGCAGCCATCAACAATGATGACGATACTAGTGGTGAAGATGCACAATAAACATAAGCGCATAACAACGCATTCACGACTGATGTCACTGACCCTATTCCTGACTTTATTACTTCACAATGCAGCTGCTGGCAATCCTTCTCATCATCGGCTATGAGCGACAAGGCACTAAGCACACTAGAGAGGGTAAAATTGTCAGGACCAAACCCCTCACGCTTCATTTCTCGAAAGAGTTGAATAGCAGCATGGCCATCATCATGATGAGAATAGGCCGTTATCATGGCATTGTAACTAACACTGTCTCGCATAACCAATGGGGTTCCATTAAATATTTCCTTAGCCAGCTTTAGATTTCCCACAGCAGAGTAAGCAGCAACCAACGTGGTTCTCGCAACAATATCTGGATTGGGAATTCTATTGAACAATTGGCGAGCATAGTTAATGTTGGACGATTTGCAATAGACATCAAGCAAGCGGTTGACAATGTGACCCCATGGTCTGAACCCTGAAGCTATCATGTGGGCATGGATGGTTCGTGCCAGTGTATAGTTGATGAGACTGTGGGAGCAGCACAGACTGAGTTGAGCTGCATAATGATTGGCCATTATGCGAACATTCATGGCGGTGCTTATGTAAGTGACTTTTAGTAACAATTCGGTACAGAAAATCAAACTTAACTGGTTTTGGCATAATTATGTTCAACAGAGGGTTTCTTGCCCGTGGCTTTCTGAGTTGGACATGTATATTAGGATCCTCTGCACTTCCGTTTTTCTCCCACTAATGCTGGTAAGGAGACTAACACACATGGTTGACAAGAAATCCTTCTATGGTATTGCTGCTACTTGTAACAATGTACTTTTTTTCTTTTTCTTTTAGCCAAGTTTGATCTCCTTTCTATGAATCCCATCAATCATCTGCAGTGTCATCACAGCAGACAAGTTTAAGAAATACCTTAAATTACTTACTTCTCACCATTACATAAAATTTAGTGATTGGAGTGAAAAGTGTATTTTGTCTAGGAATTTTAATTAATTTTCCAAAATTTAAAAAAATAATAATAAAAAATAGAGATTTAAACATATGTTTAAATAATGTACGTGCATTCATATATGAAGTATATCAAGATCTCACCTCAGTTGAAATTTTAATATACAGTGCATGAGAACAGCAATTCTGATTTTATACAAGGTAACTCACTGAAATGTGCTACAACAAAATAAATGCCAAAACTTGATACTCTAACAGAAACATCTTACATATTTGAACAAATACATGAGAAAAAAAAGTATTGAAGAAAAAGTTAGCCAAAGGTCACATGCTATAGGCAAGACTAAGCCCGATTTTATCTTGACAATGATTTGTTGTATAAACAAAAGAAGCCGCTATAAATATTCTAGTCCTAAAGTACAAGTACAGAAATTTCAACATAGCTCAAAAGTTTTATTTTACATTGGTTTTCAGTTTACTCAATATCCAAAAGCATTAAAACTCAAATTCCAGTCATCCTACTAGAAGAAAAAATTATATGCATAATAACCATAATGTTGTAAAATTATGTAGAGGGAATTTGGTGTTCTTCTCATCTTCTGTATGAATCACTACTAAAGGATAGAATGATACATGGAGGATAGGAATCCCTTGCCTATTGATATGTGTATGGTCAAGAAAACAGAGTTGAGAAGTGGGATTATAGTACTTTCTCAAGAAAGAGAAGATCTGGTCTAAATTTCTATACATTTCCCTTCCCTAGCAGTTTTGTGCTATGGGACCATGCATGCCTTCTCATTTTGATGAATAAACAAAGTTAAACTTAAAGATCATGCATTATAGAAATGGAAAATTCAATTCAGGACGTGCTAGTGGTGTCATCAAGAGATCTTTACTTTCGTTTTAAAGCATTTTCTGAGATAAACCTGGTTTAATGAAAATAACCCTGCATACATTCATAACCTTAAATGACCCCACACCTTAACAGCCCTGAATACACTCATAACCAATCATCTGATTTAACAGTTAACACACGGCTCATATTCCAGTATTTACTATTTACTATGATTACTTGGGCTGGATGCTTAAGGCATTTTTGTTTTTAAATAATAAGAAAATACTCATTATTATTGTTTTTTTAGTATATAATAATATAAAAAATTAAATCTAAAGTTTTTTTATATAAATTATTCAATTTTTCATCACTGAATTATAACTAATAAAGTGTAGTATTATGTATAGGTTTTAATAATTAATCATCCAGTACTGCCCGTTCTTTATTAAGCTCCATATATCAATTGATTCTCGTTAGAGGAGTCTATAAACCACATCTACAAATTAGAATTCTTTATCCTTTTCCCTATCTCCTTCCTTAGAGTTGTAATCAAAGATAACAAAAATAAGTAAATAAAGCGAGGTCATTCCTGATGGTGAAAGTATAAACCACAGGGTGGAGAGTTGAGTAGTAAATATCTCAAGTGACCACCAAAGAAAGAACAAAGTTTTCCATAATATGTTTGAAGAAAAAATTTTGAAGAAAAAATTTCTATGATATTAATAATATAGTTATGTTATTTAAATGACAGTAATATTGATCGTTTTATTTACTAAATGAGATAGCAGTGTAACTAATATATACTGATATATTGAGTAACAAAATTTATCGTTAAAATATTCATGTTTGAAATCATAGAAAAAACCAGATGATTAGAGCGGAAAATGGCATCATCATATAAAATTTACTAGAGAAATATATAGCAATCTCACGTTCTCATCGACTTCAGAAAGTCCTCGACAAGCAACTATTTGGAGTATTTAATGGTAGACACCGTGAGACATATATAGCAATCCCACATATAATTCTTTGAAGCAAAACCCCCAAATCAGAAAAACCACAAACCCCCAAATCAGATGGGGGAGGGAACGGTGATTCTTACCTGCGAAAATGGCCGAAGGGTTGACGACGGTGCTGCTACGGTGACGCTGGCTGGTTCGCGATGAACCTCAGTTGACGGTGGCGAGGTGTGGTCTGGGTGTGGCTGCTTCGCTGCTGCTGGCCGAGTATAGCGTAAGAGTGGATGAGGAAGAAGCGAAGGGGGGAACGGAGGACAAGGTCAGTGAGATCTAATAAATGGGAGAGTGAAAAATGAAACTTCAAAGGACTCGGAAAGTGAAATTTTAGAGGAAGAATAAATGACAATGTAAGTGAATTACCTATATCTATATGGGTATTTGTTAAATTATTAGATATATATTAAATAATTATTAATTATAATTTAATTATATATTTATTAAAATTTAAAAATAAATAAAAAGTATATTAAGTATGATATTAAATTAAATTAAATGTATTAAAAATAAAAATTAAGATGTATTGAGAATTTTAATAATATTTTTATATTAAAAATTTTATGGCCATAATGATGAGTCAACCATTTAACCCATTTAACATTTTAAAAAAATTTATATTTTTTCTTGTCTTTATCATCGACCGATTTTCCCAAATGAGTCCTAGGTTTTAATCAAGTTTAACGATTTTCTCATATTTTGACATGTTCAACCTCATTTCTGGTTTATGAGAAGACTGAACAAATTACTCTAGGGTTGCGGTCCAACTAGGTAGACAATCTGCGAAGAGCTAAGACAAAATATTGATGATGTGTTAAAACCCATTCCAGAGATTGACCTAGGAGATCCTGTTGCGTCACGGATCAACCGCCCAATACGACTGACACTTCAAAAATTTATACGTATTTCTTGTTTTTGTAATCGACCCCATTGATTTTCCTGAAACAACTTTGGGTCTTGGGATTTAACCAAATTTAATGATTTTCTTTTATTTTGGCCGATTCAAACTAGTTTAACCTCTTCTTTTAAGTTTTTGGAAAAATTACTCTAGGGTCGCAGTCCAACTAGGTTGACAATCCATGAAAAGCTAAGACTTAAAACATTGATGACGTGTTAACACATGTTCCAAAGATTAACCTGAGAGACCCTGTTAACCACTCAATCTGTCCAACATTCTAGAAATTTATACTTCTTTCTTGTCTTAGTAATCGACCCTAACAATTTTCCCAAAACAGCTATAAGTTCTGATTTTAACCAGGTTTAATGGTTTTATCTAGTTTTAGCCCATCCAAATTGATTCATCCTCTTCTCAGGGTTTTTGGGAAGACCGAATAGATTACTCCAAGGTCCCAATCCAACCAGGCCATCAATCCATGAATAGTTAGGACTTAAACATTGATAACGTGTTAAATCTCGTTCCATAAATTAACACAGGTGTTAGGTCATAGGTCAACCACTTAATGGTCCAACATTCCAGAAATTTATACTTCTTCTTGTCTTTGTAATCGACCCCAACAATTTTCCCAAAGTTGCTTCGAGTCCTAGGTTTTAACAGGGTTTAACAGTTTTCTTTGGTTTTGGCTGTGCTAAACCGATTCATCTTCTTCTTTTAGTTTCTAGGACGACCAAATAAATTACTTCAGGGTCTTGGTCTAATTGGGTTAACTGTTTGTGAAGAGTTGGGACTTAAAAGTTTGAAATGTTTTAAAATTCGTTTCAGAGATTGACTCTGAAGATCCTGTTGGGTCACAGGTCAACCACAAAATTGGTTCATTTTTTCCCTTTTAGTACAAATTTATGAAAAAAATTCCAAGCGAATGCAATTCTTCACTGACTTTCATGAAAATTTTGGCTCATTTTTTCCTTCTATGTGAAAATTTGTGAGGGAATTGTGGATTTTCATGAAAATTTAGCTTTTGTCTTCTCTCCAAGTTGAAGATTTCCCAAAATATATGAGAAAATTTAGATTCCCTCGCATATTATGAGAAATTTAAAAGTAAATTTCCCAAATTCTACGAAGGACTTCCCTTGCAGTTCTCCTAAAAAATTGCGAGGGAGTTATGTTCCCTCTAAATTTCCTTACATATCTACACAATTTGAGGGAATTTGTAATGTCTAAATTAGAATTTATTAATTTATCCATTTCAAGAAAATTTCTTCAACAAAGTCAGAAAAATGGCTTAAGTTATTAGTTTAAATTTAAAAAAAGAAGAAGAACAAGAAAAGAGTGAAATGTTGAAGTGGCCACGTGTCATCCAAAGGGTTTGTCACACCTATCTCCCTTATAATATTTCTTCTCTTCTTCATGAAGGAGACAGCTAGATATAGCCAAGGAGAGCTTGTCGGCATCCCGGTTCCTCCCACTTTCAACCTCTGAAACGCTGTGTCTCCCTCTAAATTTTCAGTGCTTTGCTTCCTCAAGCTTGGGTAATCTGTGAAATTCCATATTTGTATTTTTTTTCTAGTTCTAAGTTCTTAGAATAAGCTTCTACCTAGCTAAAAAGCCTTCACGTGGTTGCTGCGAAAGGGCAATAACCTAGTCCTGTTGTTCAACCACGAAATTTCTGGTGTTTGTTGCAGAAATGATGCTTGATTTTTGGATTTACCTTGCTATCGAGTTACGTTAGGAGTCTTACTGCTAGCATTTCAACCAGTGTCTTTACGCCTCTCTGTTTCAAGGCTTCCTTGGCTAAGTGGGTGCTCACTGCCGAGGGAGGGGTCACAAATTGTTCTAAGTTAGGTAAGAAATTTCTAATTCAAAAAACCTTGGGTTTTGACTTCTAATGGTTTTGGAGGTGGAAAATCTTCTTGAAAATTTTGCCTAGTAATTCAAAAATCCAAGTTTAATACTTTCTTAAATTTATGACTGTGAAATGCTAATGAGGGGAAGAGAGAACGTCAAGTGGTACCTTTAAAGTTGTCTTCAAGGAGGTTGTTCAAAGTTGAGAAAGATTAGTGAGTGAGCTTTTCCCTATCTCTAACTAAATTTTGGGTGCACCTTATTACTTTGTTAGTTAAATTTCTTTTTTTGAAATAATAGAAGTTCATCATTTGAATGTTTCATGATATGATATTATGATAGCTATATTAGTTCCTTGAAATAAATCTAAAATGTTCTTGTAAATTCCTTCTTAGTGAAATATGTAACATAGCTTTGATTGAGTGTACCTTTGGCAGCCGGGAAAAAGGTACTGTCATAACCTTAAGGCGACAAAAGGAAAAACACAGAGATTAAAAAATGGAGTTGCCACTAATTAATTAGAAAGATAATTTAAATTCTTTAAAAACCAAATACTGGCTCTTTGAACCAGAGAAAGGGTTCGAGAGTTTATTTACGCGTGAAGAAAGTGTTAGGTACTTCACAACTTTTCATCCCTAAGGATGGTTACCCTAAATTATTTGTGCTTAAAAATCATTGTATTTTAACAAATTTAATTACCCATTTTTGTTATTAAAATTTAGAGAAAATAAAAAGATGAAATAAATATACCTGTCTTACCATGTAAGTGCCTATGTACCCTTGAAGGGATTAAGGTCTACGTAATTCGAAATTGTTTTAATGAAAATTTGCCGAGGAATGATACATGATTTTCTTCCCTATGGCAAAAACTAATTTTAGATAATGTGAGAGAATAAATTTTCACATAATTTTAGGATGAATTAAGACAATATGAGAAAATAAACTTCCACATAAAGCCTAACATTATGAGAGAACAACTCTCTACATGATGTTTGAAGGAAATAAGATAATATAAAAAAATGAATTTTCACATAAAGTTCAACAGAACGGGAGAACAATGCTCTACATAATATTTGAAAGGAAATGAAACAATATGAAAAAAATGACTCTCCACATAAAGCTCAATAATATAGGAGAATCCAGATAATGTTCGAAAGGAAATGAGACAATATGAAAAAAATGACTTTCCACATAAAGCTCAACAAAATGAGAGAACAATTCTCTACATAATGTTAGAGGAAGTAAAACTCATTTATACCGTATCAACAATTAAATTTCAAAAACTCTGGGGTAAAATTTGAAATTTATGCAATGTTTGGGATCAAAGTGGAATTTTCCAACATATTGGGACCAAAATGTTATTTCTGAAAGTATTGGGACCAAAGCAAAATTCTGAAAGTATTGGACCCAAATGTCATTTCCTAAAATAAAAGTATTAAACCCTTTTTGGGTCAAAATGAAATTTCACAAATGCCTTGAAGAATATTAGGCCATTTTTTTGAAGCACATTTAAAATATTTAATTAGACCTTTTGCAACCCACTTTGAGTAAACTCATTGAGCTATCTCCTTTTCAAATCCTCATTTTTGCAAAATAAATGGCATAAACTTCTTAAAATTCATTTTAAAATTAATTCAAGTGGGCCATTGAAACCCATTTTGAGAAATCAAATTTAATTAGGCCTTTTAAAAAAACTAATTAAATCTCATGGAATTTCATTTCATATCTTTCAAAAGAAATCTTTGGGCCTTGGACCCTCGACTATTTCCAAACTAGAGTGCAACATATGAATTCCAATAACACCAAAATATTAAGTGAGGTTCCTTTAAATTCTTTCAAAAATTTCTTTAAACTGTAGAACGTTTCAATGAAAATCTAATACACCTATTTCATTTCTAGCATTAGGAGGGTTGGATTATGGATCCGCGTTTCACAAATTTGCATTCCTAAAAAGGGCCCAAAAATTCCAAAACCCCAAAACTTTATCATTGCTAAACTTTGCCATTTGTAAACCCACGTATTCTTGTTAAAAGGCCCCTTTAAGCCTTCCAAGGATCTTCATTCTAACAGTATAGGCTTCTTTCTAACAGACATTGAGGTAGTAAAAGTAATTGTAATTAAAGCAAAGTAGTAGAAGAATGTGAAAAACATAAGAGATAGGGTGGACGGGGTCCTACAAGAGGATGATGGGAATACAATGGAAATAAAAAATCTAAACCAAATAACAAACATATGGTCCTTTAGCTAAATAATTCAACACGTAAACAAAACTAATGAACCATACATTAAATTACACATCATTTTTCCCAGCAATAAGAACTTGAGGATCAAAGAAAGGTCCATGTCTTCCATTGTATAAAAGGCAACACACTGAATTTTAAACAAACAGAGTGGAACCAAAAGAAACCACATTTTTTTGGGCAACATATGTATCATCTTCTAGTTAGATACCATACAACATAGGCACCACCTTCATTCAAACTAAAAGATGAACACTTCCTTTTAAAGTATGAGAACCATTCAAACTTTAAGACCTCTGGGATTTCTCCCAATGAATCAACCTTAAAATGTTTACCATTATCAAATATAGTCAGGCGACCTTTCAAATCATTAATGAAGTAATCTGGCTGCTATTGCAATATAGCTCATGTAAAGGTTTTGTTTTTGTTTTTGCTATGAATTAACATTTGATAGGTGATGTGAGACAAAGAAATCTCTCTTTTTTTCATCAAAGGATGACTTTGAACCAGGAAATACCACCACATTTTGATCAAACGAGACAGATTTAACACATATGAGCAACATATGACTAAAAATTGTATTAAAACCAGTTTGAAATGGTGGATGGTATTTTTACATGCATCCAGACTAGCCTAAACTAAAGAGCCAGACCAAGCTTGCCCCAACCAATCGAGATAACCCCCCAACATAAATCAGAAACACTTATGAATCAAACATTTTCCCAAAGTTAACATCCGAAAAAAAACTTTATCACATCATAAATCTAAACAAGACAAAGGAGCGCATACCCAAACCACATATGCAAATTAGAAGGATTACTTCTCTGGAAACTCTTTTTCCATCTTGTTCCTCTAATTCGTCTCTTCTTCCTCGATTTTTTTATTCCTGCTCTTCTTTTCTCTCAGTTCATCCTTGCTCTTTTTGTTTTGCCGCTACCTTTTTGGCATTTTATAAGTGAGACAGTGAACAAAATCTCGTGAAGAAAGGGCCATAGCCACCGAGAATCAACTGGAATCAGATGGATGTCGTGCATGGGTTCAAGTTGGGGATGAGGGGACTGAAAAGAGTATGGTTGTGAGGCGTGGAGTGAGCAGAGGGAAGCGCAGTTATGAAACAAAGCAGTGGTAGCGGAGCATAAACGCTGGGTGCAAAGGGGACCACCCTGCGCTAAGCTCTAGATGGTGCAAGCAGGGGGAGAGGGAAATGGTTGTTGGAGGATACAGAGGCTCAGAAAAGAGGAAAGCAGAAAGGGGCGTGATGCTAGGGATGTAAATGAGTTGGGTTAAGTTCACGGGCTACCAGAGATTGGGCTTTTGGGGCTAGAGTTGTGTGAAGAAATAGGCTGGTACAATCACACAACAAAGGAGGATTTTGCCCCTTTTGTTTTTTTTAAAATTTTTAATTCACTGTTTTCTTTTATTATTCTTTTTCATAATTTCACTTTTATATATATATATATATATATATATATATATATATATATTGTTATTATTATTTGTTTTTGAACTTTTTAAAAATGGCCTAGACAAAATCAGGTGTTTACATGGGTTATACTCAAATACTAAATTTTTGTATGAACGAATTCGGAAGAGAGGAATGTAAAGATATAAATAGCATATTTAAAGAAAAAAATAATAATATCAGCTCCTGCTTGTATAAATTCTGCAAGCATAATGTAGATATAGAGTTTTGTTCCCTGTCATGGATATTGTTAATATATAGAATTTCATTCTATACTGGGATTGTCGGATATAGTGTGGTACTTTGTCTTGATTGATCATGTTTGACATAGAATTGTACTCCATAATGAATGTTGTATTAAGCACGAAGCTGCACTATGAAATGAATAATTGTGCTTGACGCTGAATGAGTGTTCTGAAATGAATGTTTGAATTTGACACAAAGCTTGACTCTATCTCGAATATTCCTATCTAACACAGAGTCTGCCTCTGTCTCAAGTATTCGTATATGATACAGAGTTATGTTTTATCCTAACTAACCAGTATATGGTCCTGAGCTCATGTAATACCTCAACAAACTGGTCACGCCCCAATATTATGGACACGTGACTAGCATGAGAATTACTATACAGTAACCCTCCTAAGCCTAACTATAGCTCATACCATACCAAAAAAATTTAAAACTAAATATCAACAACGAAGGGCAAGCAACTTTAAGGATATAATTTAATAGAAATTTTGACAGAGTTTACTCTAAAATATGAACATACTAGAGTTTACAATATCACACCAAAAGGATGTATAAACCATCATATCATCTAAGGCCTTCACGGCCATCACAACAGATCTAATCAATACTAACAACTAACTCTGTCGACCCACAACAAAATAGTTTAACAAAATATACATCCCAAAATTTCCATAACCCTGCCTAGCTACCAACTGTTGAAACATACTAGAAAATGTTGCTCCAAGATCCAACAAAAAAGAGATACCCACTAAGTAGTGTGAGGTGGGGCCTCTAGGTTGTATGGGAATTAGGGAGTGGTGATGCCGTAGCTCTTCTAAAAATTTTTGCAAACAAGAAACAATTACTCATATCCAATGAAGAGGTAAAATCCATGACAAGTATAAGTTTCCTACTACTCATAATGATAATTTAGAGCATTATATAATGCACGTAGAGCAAGTCGTAAAATAATTCAAATCGGACATGCATAGCATACATGGAGGGATGTTACATCCACACTTTCTGAATTCTCAAGACACAGTAAACATTCTAGACAGATCAACTACCTGTGATAATGAATTTCCCAATCTTAACAGAACTCTGTGTCGGTTATATACATTTAGGATGGATTGAAATTCTGTATAAGATACAATTATCTCAATTAACCAATACTCTGTATCAGATAACTTCATAGTGGTAACTAAGGCCATACCCTTTTTTTGAATTGTTTGGGAGGGGACATAACCACTGTATAGTTAGTTAATGACCAAGACAGAGGAGGACTCTGTATAAATTTAGGGGCACAAGATAGAGTGAAACTCTATAGCCATGTCACATAAACAAAACATAATGAATTATGTATCAACGCTAGATAATTCCAGGCAAAATTGAATTTTATATCAAGTATACTTACTCAAGATAGAGTAGGCCTTGTATCTGGAGTTTTCAAACAGAACTAAACTTCATATTACTAAATACTCTGAACAGAGTTTAAGTTTATGTGTTTGGGCTTAAGATTTCAATTTTTAAATTCTAGTACTAACATAAGTAAATCATAACCTTTCCAAATTCTATGATGCCTGAATAAATTGAACAGTACTAATTAGAAATGTCTGATGTATAATTTCAAATAACTAGGATCTAACTGACCAAAATTAATCAAATTCCAAAGATACAATATAACTATTGTATTTAGAATTTCTGGAATATTTCAATAAATGAAAATTATTAGAAGTGAGCCAACTTAACAAGCAAGAAAATTCTCAGAACTCTACTTTAAAAAAAAATAAACTCACTCACCTATTGAATATTTCTAGACACCTTTCCTATCACCACATTCTTCCTTAAGAAAAATTCCCAAATGAACACTTGAAAGCTCCTCCTCCTTTACAATCTTGACATAGTTACAAAAAAGTATGGAGGAATTAAAATTTGGGCTTTAAACCACTAAGCAATTACTTCAAGAAGTCTAACCACTACCATAATTTTAAACAAATCAAATATCTATGGTTTAAATGCTTGAACTTGTTCTTACCTAGCTTGAAACAACTTGTAGAAATCTTTATTAGCAGTGAAGACTCACTTAGCCAAGGGGTCTTGAAAAAGAGAAGGCATTTGAATGCTAGTAAAAGTGACAGGAGGTGTAACTTCCACAATAACCCAAAAGCCCTATGATTCCAAAATCAAACCTCACCTTACTACAATAGAAGCACTAGAAATTTCTTTTATGGGTGAAAGATAGGGCTGGGTTATTGCCATCCCGCAGCAACCAAAATACATTTGCATTTCAGTTGGTATAAAGTGTTTCCCAGTGAAAACATAGTAAAAAAAAAAAATACTATCTTAGGATATTTTGACTTACACAAAACTAAAACAAGAGAACCGCCAAAAATCAAATGAAAAAATGCCCATAATTTTCTCTTTGCAGCCAAAAGCTTCCCTAGAATACCAGGCTGACCGAGAGCCCCAACAAGTTCTCTTGCTAGTTTGTTTGGTTTGGTCCTTCATGAAGAAGAAAAGAGAAGAAAATATCAAGGAGTGGGGCCTAGCGTGGCAAACTTGAATGAGGACACTTGGCATTTAAATTTTCTTTCCTTTCTTTCTTTCTTCCTTTTTGTTTTCAAGTTAATTAGCTAAAAAAACACTTTCTGATTATATTTATTCATCTCCTTAAAGAGATTTAAATAAAAATTTAACCAATTTGTTTAGGTATTACAGCATACTCTATCCTGGGTAACACATAACACAGAGTCTTACTTGGTTTAAAGAATTTATCTGATGTAGAGAAAAAGAAATTCACTTTATCCTGAATATCGACATTAGTTCTCTAAATTCTTACATCTTTAAAGGAAGAGGAAAAGTGAGTCCGGTTCATCAGATCACATATTTCTTTATTGAGCTGAAATATTTCACATTTTAGAGATTTGGAGCTAATATAATTTAATTATTTCATGACATTATTATTGGTTTTAAATAGAAAAATTAGTTAAGAGACATAAATTCAAGTTGTGATTTAAATTGATTAATAACATGTTTTCGCTTATTTTATCACTTTTGATTTAATTGGATAATATGTCCTCACATGCTCATACATTTTCATTGTTGTTTTAGGTTGATTTGGCTTAATGTGAAGAGGTATACATTGGGCTAAGTTTAAAAAGAAAATCAAGTTGTGTTGGTTCCAGCATACCTAGAGCATTATCCAAATTTTGCACTATAATTAGAGCTACGCATCTCCATTTCAAGTGTTCTTTAATTTTTTAGAAAGATAAGACAAAGGTATACAACTTATATGAAGAGCCTAAAACCTAGTTCTGTCATTTTAAGGTCCAAATTAAGCAAAAACAGAAGCCTCTAAATCTGCCAGAAGTTCAACAAGCAACCCAGACCCTACCTCGGTTTTCAACTCATATCTAGAGTTCTGTAAGTCTAAATTTAGTAAATCTAGGTGCGTTGGAAAGCTGAGAGGAAGATATACAACTTCCATGAAGGGTTCAATTCCAAACTATGCCTTTTTAATATTGTAATTATTTCTTAGAGTCATTAAGTATAATGAGATATGTTAGCAGCAACAAAACACACAGCAGCAGTTTCCTAAAACAAAACGTACAGTTTTAAGCATCAGAGCAGATTTGAAAAGAAAAAGGAAAGCACTCCAAAAATGCAGTAAGTGGGCATCAAAACACAATAGCTTAATTGGTTAACAAACCAGCAGAAAGCATCAGCAGACAAAACGTACAGCATCATGGGGGAGACTTAAAAGCTAGACAACGTTGTTAGTGGAACGAAATGGAGGACTCTCAGGTAACCTAGGGAGAAGCTACAAAGGAAGATTGTAAACACCTAATTTTGTCCAGGAATTTATTTAAAAAAATTAAATGGTGAAATTCAAAAAATAGATAATAATAAAAAAAAAGAAGAAAAAAAAAGGTCCAAAATCGTTTTTTTTACAGCAAAAAAAAAAGAAGGTCTAGCCCAATGTATGAACAAAAAAAAAAAAAGAACCCAATAGGCCCAATCCAACCCACCAAACCGGTTCAAGCCCTTAACCCACCGGAGCCCCACAACCCAGATCCTCTTCCCCCAATTCAACCCGTCACCTGCTCTCTCAGAAATCCCTAACCTACTTTTTCTGCGCCCTAATTTGCTCTTCCACTCGTAATCTCTCAATATTCCCTCCTCCGCTATTTGCGAAATCATTCTCTATGCAACCCCTCCATCAAATCTCTGCAAATCACGCCCCTTATCATGGCGTGACTGGTGCCCCGCAATAACCTCTCTGTTTCACGCCATCACAGGGAGAAGGAGACATCGCCCAGCTATAAAGGAGAAAGGATTCCCAGCAAATAAGGGAGGACGGGGGAGCTTGTTTCGGAGGATAGACGACAGAGGACGAGTTTCCGAGAGTAATTTCCACAGAGAGCACTAGGACGAAGAACAGAGGAGGAAAGGGAGGAATCAAGAATCAGATTCTGGAGGGGAGCGATTTTAGAAAGGGAAGTCAGCGAAACCGAGAAAAGGGGGAATGAAGAAAATCAGTGAATATGAGAGAAGCCTACAAAGGGGGGAAAGGGGGCTAACTGCAGAAAATCACTGAAATCGCCAGCAAGGAACGAGCACAAAACCGAGCATTCAGGGGCGTATTCGAGAAGTTCAGTTTGGAGGTTTGCGCCATTTAGTTTTCTCTTTTATGTGAATTGTTGGTATTTGTGATTCTGCCCACCATCAGTTCATGTAAAGCATTGGATTTTGAATTCCTTTTGCTAACGGAATCCCAGTATTTCAGTGATGCAGAAAACTATTAGATTATCATTTATTTGTTTAGCAATTTAAATTCCCTCCTTATGGATGATTTGATGCATTATGGTTGTTATGGTTCCGGTGTTCATAGGCCCTGAATATAGCCTAGCCCTTTCCCTGTTTCATGCTTTCAATTCAATGATAGCAGAAATTATTTGGTCTGTTTGTTCCTGTAGAATTGCTGTTCGTGATTGTGCCAAATGCTGTCATTACAAATTTTGATTTATTGCGAGTGGTTATGTGTTCAAAACACGATAATCTTTGAGGATGGGGATGTATGTTGTCATGGGTCCCGAGTTCTATTTTGCCTGGGTGGTGGTTGACTGTGATATCTTTGCACCCTCAATTGGCTTAATGTTTGTTAGATGAGCATTTTTTTCTGGGGATATCATTGTGTTTATAGGCCCAATGCCATGGGTTTGCATAGCATTTATCTGTAGGTTTTCTGAAAGTATGAAACTTTCTTTCATAGCATTTTGTTTCTATCTCCTAGTTGAGTTAATTTCGAATGTAAATTCACGGATGTGAGTTTTGTTTGTGTAGTTTGTTAGGTTAATGTTGGCTTGCAGGTGAGGATTTGATTTCTGTATGCTAGCATGTGAATATGGGAATTTCAAAACTTGAAAAATCTGTTATCTTTCTATAATTTAAAATTTGAATCGAATATGAATGGCACTTGGTTTTTGCTTCTGGCTTGCCTGTTTTACTACTGAATCCATTGCCTCCCGTTTGACGCATGGGTTCAATGCTAGTAAATGTGCATGTGGAAGTTCTAGTAGGATTACGTCAATTTCATTGGATGGTTCTGCAAATTGCCCACTGTCATTTTGTCAATACAATTCAGAACCATTTACATGCTAACCTGAATTAGGATGAGAAGTTAACAAACACTGTTGCTCTTGAAGTTAGGTTAATTCTAAATTAATCATAAAATAGCCTGGTTCTGTATGATGATTCAAGTTATATTGGTACATAAAACGGCTTTTGATATTAGTTTGGTCACGAATCAATGAGATGATATTGCTTATGATGTTGGGTTATGTGTGACGCTAACCCAACTCTTGGGGGGAGGGTGATTTCAGAATACCGGTCGAACTACTTTCATGAATTTAATTTTGTGGAATTTCTTACTTTGGGGGTTTCAAAGGCCCAATTAGAATTCTTTTTTTAATAATAAATCTGGTCTCCAAAAGGCCCAGTGCTTCTAAAAGGCTTCAAGGCCCATCAACAAACTTCAGAATAAAAAAAAAAAAGAGGTTTTGACAACTCATTGGGATTTAAAAGGAAGAATGGGGTTCAACAAGTTTACTAAATTTAACTTGAAAGTAAGATTTCAAAAGGCCCAATCAAATACCTTAAATAGGGATTCAATTTTTTTTAGAATTCAAGTTTTACCCCAACATTGTGGAGTTTTCAAAATTGAGTCCGATAGTTTCAAATTTTGACTTATGACCCCAATACTATACAAAAATTCAGATTTGACCCTCAATACTTTTCATAATTCAAATTGGAATCCCAATACTTTTAAAAGTTTGTAATCCTAATACTTTTCACAATTCAAGTTTGGACCCCCAGACTTTACAAATCTTAAATTCAACCCCAGGATTCCCTCATCCTTTCAAACATTATGTGGAAAAATACTCTCCCATTCTGTTCAAACTTTATGTGGAAATTCAATTCCCATACTGTCTTCTTTAACTTAAACATTATGCGGAGAAATATTTTCTCATTTTGTTTTAACTTTATGTGGAAATTTATTTTCCCTTAAAGTTTTTATTTTCTCAAACTTTATGTAGAAAATTAATCTCTCATTTTGTTATACCTTATGTGGAAACCTGATTTCCCATATTGTCTTAATCCTTCCTAAACAAATTCTAAATTAATTAATTCGAACTACGTGGACCTTGATCCCTTAAAGGGTACGTAGGCACTTATATAGTAAGACAGGTCCAATTTTTGCACTTCTTTATTTTTCTTAAAATTAAAATAATAAAAAGGGGTAATTCAAACACTAATAAATTTAAGCACAACAAATTTAGGGTAACTATCTTTAGGTATGGACGTTGTGGGGTGCCTAACACCTTCCCTACACGTAATTAGACTCCCGAACCATCCTTTGGTTTCAAGGGCCAGTCTTTGGATTTTTAAAAAGGATCCCAATTATCCTTACAATTAATTGGTGGCGACTCCAATTTTTATCTCTGTATTTTTCTCTTTTATCGCCTTGAGGTCACGACGGTGGTATTTCCCCATCCGTTACGTTGTGACAAAGATATAAAAAGGGAATTTGGACAAATGAAATAGGGGAGAAAATATGAAAAAACAGAGGATATGCTGTAGAACAGAGAGAGAGTTTTCTGTGTAGCTGAATGAAGAGTTGAATGTAGCCTTTGTAGAACTCCTATTTGAATCCAAGTTGCTGCTACCCAACCTTCCTTCAAGCTGCCGCTGTTACTTCCATAGTTGACTTTGGGGGTGCGTAAGGGAAAACACAAAGAAAATGGGAGTCACCACCAATTAATTAGAAGGATAATTGGGATCCTTAAAAAAAAAAAAAGGAAAACTGGCCCTCAGAACCAGAGGAAGGGTTCGGGAGTCTAATTACCTTTAGGGAAGCTGTTAGGCACCCCACAATATCCATCACTAAGGATGATTACCTTATATTGTTTGTGCTTTAATGTATTTTAATTTATTTAAATGATCTCCTTCTTATTAATAAAATAATAATGGTCAAAGATGAAAAAAATAAATAACTAGACCTACATTACCAAGTAAGTGCCTACGTACCCCAAAAGAGATCAAGGTCAATGTAGTTTGGATAGTTAAATTGAATTGAAAAAAATAATAGGACATTTAGGGAAAATCAAATTTTCACTTAAAGCCCAGACAGCGAATTGGAACATTGGGAAGGGCATACCTCCACTGAATGCCTATGAAAGTTAGGGCTTTGGGAAAATAAGATTTCACTAAAAGCCCATGAAAAATAGAACTACGGAGAAGATAAACTTCTACTGAAGGTCCTTTAAATGTTGAGCCTATGGGCAAGATTGAAATTTATAAAAGTAATGGAGCGAAAAAAAAAGAAATATGTGAAAGAAATAGGGGCCAAAATGTAGTCTTTAGAAAATTAGGAACCAAAATGTAATTCTTGAAAATCAGGGGGTCAAAATATAATTCTTGAAAGTATAAGGATTAAAATGCCATTTTGAAAATGTTGAGTAAAAAATGAGAGTCACGAAAATATTGTCTCACAAAATGGTATTTCGAGAAATTATATAAGCAACCTCATACTTTAGCAAAATCTTCTTTGAACGTATTTAGGACCTAAAACCATATTGATAAAAATGAGCTTTTTAGAATGGTTAGGGTAAGTCACAATGAATTGGGCCTTTAATCAAAAGAAAATTATTTCAATTGGCCTTTGAGTTTTTTTTTAGTTAGAATGGGCCGTTGAAACCCATTTAACAAGAAAATGAATTAATTGGGTCCTTTGGACATTCTTTCAGAATAAACTCATTAGACCCTTTTTATTTAATCACTTTCTATTGATAAACAAATTAAAGGAGATAATTAGAATCCTTTTTTTTGAGAGAAATATTATATGGGCCCTTGAAACCCATTTCAATTTTTCTGCAAAAATTATATAAAACCTAATTTGGATTTTGGAGTCTGCTTATTTCCAAAGTGATTTTCTAATTGAAGGGAATCTTATTATATTCAGATTGAAAACTCTTCCAATGAAAACCCCAAAAAGTGAACATGATAAGTGTATTTTTTGTCATATTTTTATGTTGAATTCTTTTGCATTTAATCGCTTTGTTCTTAAGTTTATTGTGTTCTTAGTTTAGTTTCATGTTTTATAGGTGTTTTGAAGTGAAAATGCTTTTATGAGAAGAAGTGAGTCATGTTAGCATGCTTTGGAGCAATGTAAAAGCAAGTACTTGGGGAAAAGAACTCAAAATAGCATAATTTCGGACCAAAGTCAGAATGTTCAGCGCCTCAGTACCCATTCTTGGGCGCCACAGCACTCAAAATTGAAGAAAATTGATTCTAGACTCGAGAGTTCAGTGCCCCAGCGCTCAAATATCACGCTGCGGCGCCCAAAACGCGAAGAAATTCACCCAGGGCTCGAGGCTGCAGCTACAGAAATTCCAAGCCATGGCTTGGTCCTCCAGAGAAGTTGGTGCCATGGCTCCAAATTACCCAAGCTGTGGCTCAGGCCAAAAATCAACATTTAGGTCTTTGCACTGCAGCGCCCAAAAATGGGCGCCGTAGCTCGCGCGCGCTGACACTCTTTAAAATTTCATTTTTCACTTCATTTAACACATCCTAACTTGGAGGAGAAGAACCAGAGGAAGGCTGAAAGGAGTGAGTTTGAAGAAGATTCAATCGTTTAGAAGTCTTCAAAGAGTTCCCTCATCACCTTCTCTTCATTCTTCTTGTATTTTCTATAGTTTTTATGGATTGTATTGTTGTAATGAGTAATTTTCTGATGTTAGAAGGCTAAACCCCTTTGGTTGAGGGTGAACTCAATGC
>JASKGM010000001.1:10620956-10634281 GCA_034509205.1 Ceratonia siliqua | reverse complement strand
ATATATAAAGGGGCTTACTCTCCTAGCATTTTATTTTGAGCGGGAGTCTACGGGTCTATTTGTTTAAAATTATCAGAAAATATCATTTTTCTTTCTCCTGTAAGAGAAATGATTTTTTTTTGAAGAAGAAGCTGTTTTGTATTTGAATGCAGTAATTAAAAAAGATTTTAAAAAAAGGATGAATAATTTTAGAGATTAAATTTTTTTACTCTTATAATTTTTCTCCTTATCAAGAAAAATTAAAAATGTTAACTTCTCCTTATAGGAAGTTTTTTCTATTTTCATTAACTTATCATTTTTTATAAGTCCAAATAAATATATATATTTTTATTAAAATATATTATTTTTTAAAAAAATAACTTATTTTTAAAACAAGTTTAAACAAACAGCATATATATATATATATATATATATATATATTAAAAAGTTTGGTTTTATTTTTCATTTTTAATAATAGAAAATTAATTGTAAGTTTAAAAAAATAACACAACTAAAAAAATTAAAAAAAATTTATATTTTAAAAAAATAAAAGAAAATTAAAAATTTTTAAAAAACATTTATTTTTTTAAAATATAATAAATAAATAATAGATAAATAATAAAAAAAGAAGAAGAAAATGATTGGTGGACGGTAGTTTTTTGGTTTTGGGGGGGGGGGGGGGACCATATATAAAATTGTAGTTTCACGTTGTGTGTACGTGGGCCTACTATATTAGGAGAAAAACGTGAAACTACAATTCTATTACTTCAGAAAAAGTGAAAAACTGGAAAAGAGAGTCGTTGTTTACGTTACTACATTAGGGAGTCATTTGCTACAAGATTTTTTCCTCTTAACAAATAAACATGATTATTGAGAGTTATAATTTTTAAGAATTTTATTTTTAAGAATATAAAAATTATATTTGCTTAGTTTTGTAAATTCTTGGGAATGATAGATATTTTTATGTTTGGTTCATTAGATATTTTTCTAAAAATTTAAATAATTTTTATAAATATATCCATATATATAAATTGTAAGAAATTTATATTTTACAAAAAAATAAATGTTGATGGTTAAGATTGATGATTTAGAATTTGGAGTTGGGAGTTTGAATGTTTGGAGTTTAGAGTTTAGAATTTGGAGTTTGGAGTTTATGGATTTAGGGTTTGGAGTTTGGGAGTTTGGGGTTTCGGAATTTGTGATTTGGGGTTTGGAGTACTTGTGGTATAATGGTTTGTGAATGAGGGTAAAATGATCATTTACATCCCCAAAATTTTTTCATGAGGCGGAAATTTAATAATACCATTCCTCATGAAAATTTTTTTGTGAAAAACTTGCTTAAAAAGTGTTTCTGGAAATCCTAATTTCCTAAAAAAAATTTTTCAATCCTTATACCAAACGTCGAAAATTAAGATTCCTGACTAGTGATTCCCAGAAAAGTTGAAATAATCTTGATACTAAACAAGAAAAAAGTGAAAAATTGAAAAAGGGCGTTGTTTGCTGATGTCGAACCTGGGAACATCAAAAAAAGGTGCTTGATATAAATAATTTAAAAAAATTAGAAAAATATAAAAAAATTTTTCTTATTTATTTTTAAATACTTATGTTATGAAATATTATATTTTTTAATTTTTAATTATTTTTTAAAATAAAAATTATAAAACAAATAAAATAAAAATAAAATGCTACAACTATACTTTTGGAATAGCATAACAAAGCCCTAAAATAAATTTTGTTCTTTAACCAATTGAACTAATAAGTTACATGTTTAAAATATTTTATTTTTGTTAATCTATATTAATATTTTTAATTTTTTTTATTTGGTCCTAGTTGGCTCAATTTGGGCCTTGTGCTCGATCGAGTCAAGCTAAAAAAACCTAAATTTTTTGAGCTAATATTTTCACAATCCAATTTTACTTATTTTTGATTCAATGAGGGTTGAGTAATCATGTTAAATCTATTTTATCACCTCTATATAGAATAAAATATATATATATATATATATATATATATATATATATTATATTATATACATGGCATGCATCATTCTTTATAATAACTTTCTCATAAAGTTTAGAAAATTATATTTGATTTAATTTATTAATTAAAAATTAAGAACAAAATTTGTTCGTTGAAATTATGTAAATTAGTAATAAATTATCATTGTAATTATATATTTTTTGTATATTTAAGATGTTGTTATCTTGATTTAATTTTAAGATCTTTATCTAAATTCATCCTTAACACATGTAAAGTTCAAGTATTTAATATTTATACTTTTATGTCCAATTAGTTCTCTGAACCTTTTCTAAATAACAAAGTATTTTTAAATGCTAAGGATCGTTCATATATATGTTAAGCTCAATGAATCAAATATTTGTTTCCTTTTTGAGCCTATGGAAGAAAATTTTAAGGTTTTAATTCCATCAATCAAGTATTTTTAAACGTTTTATCTGTCTATAAATATCAAATTTTCAAATAGTATTATGTATGGTTTAATTTTTTTTATAAAAAGTAATCATTCTATTATTAAAATTAATTATTATATTTAATTACAACATAATAATATTTTTTTATAATTTAATATAATTAAATAATTATTTTTATAGAAAATAAAATAAGAAAAAAGGGAATGAACCGTGTATGGCATTATTTAAAAATTTGGTGCTCAATAAAAACTAAAGAATAATTTTCCCAAACATTTTTAACTAAAAGGAAAATTTTCCAAATTCACTCTCCGTCCCATTTGTATTCTAGAATCATAATTCAATTGAAAATTGCAATTTAACTTCTCATGGTTCAAAATTTTAAATTTTATATTAGGATTTTGTGAGAAAATTATTGTTCAATAATTAATGAGGCATCTATTAAAAAATATAATTATTTTACTATAATATTATTATACAAAATAATTAACTTTTATAAAATAAAAAAATAAAAAAATGAATAATGTTTGACACTATTTAAAAATTTAATTATTATGGAGTACCAAATTATCCAAATAAGAATTTGGTGTTGTTCATGGTAAACATTACCCTGTAGGGTAAGTGTTGTTTTGTTATTTTGTTGTTTTTTGTTTTAATTTTTTTAATTTTTAATATTAATTAATTTTTTTGATATTATATATATATTTTAAAATATTTAAAATATTTTTTACATTTGTTCATATTATTTATTTATAAGAAAACATTTTAAAAAATACAAATTAATTAATTAATATAAAAAAATAAAGACACGACACGATAAACCCTGTCAAAGCCAATTTTCATAGTCGGGTTCAACCTCAGTCTCTCTAATGTTGAAACATTATAAATTTTTTTAATATGTGATTTAAAAAATATATATAATCAGTTAATTAATTAAAAATATTAATGCGTTTTTTTTTTCTCATTGGAAACTTGAATAAGGAAAACAGAGTGCCTCGGAAATAAAATTGGGGGCCTCTTGGAGTGGGGAAGAGGGATGGCAACGGGGCAGCGCCGCCTGCAGCCTCCACCGTCGCCGGAGTCCACCATCCATTCTTGTCCACCGCCGTGCAGTTCTCAATGATCTCAAGTAAGTTTAGTTTTCATTTTCTCCGGGTGATTTCTTGATGATTACTTCTCTTTTATCTTCCATTTTTCTCTATTTTTCAAGTTCTTGAGTAGATTCATACAAGCTGTCTTCTATTTTGTTTAAATAAATTTGTTGTTCTTTAGCTTTCATGTCCCCCATCTTTGGTACTTCTTGAGTAAGACGCATACAAGGTGTTTGTTTAAATTACTCAGTAGTGGAAACATGATAAAAAAGAAAAGAAAAAGTTTATAAATCTGCTGCTTTTTGTATGATTAATGAATACATTTGTTGCAGATTATGTTGGAGTTGAAACAAAATACTGCCATTAATTAAAACTTAGAAATCAACATAATGGATGGAGAGAAGGGACAGTAGTACGACATCAGGGCACTAACTGCAAATGTGGTTTAAAACGGTAATCCGTACGAGGAGTGATCTAACTGCGTACAAGTAGTGATCTTTTTCATTGATTCTAACTGTTGTCCCCAGGGAGGGACATGGCCTGCTTGTACTTATATTTGTTGGAGGGGAGAGTGGTGACAAGTAACAGATTAGGTGACCTTCAAGATCTAAGATGCAGCACAATTAATGACCTTTAGGATTCACATTAGCACAATTACTGTCTTCATTTACCAAAAAAATCCCAAGTGACTATTAATATTTAGCTATTGACCTATATATGAAAGTGAGACTTTAGTTTATCACTTCATTCAGTAATAAAAATTCATTTTCAATTGAGAGCAGCTCTAAAGTGAAGGAATTCATGTTATTGTAGTATAAGACTTGGAGTTGTGCATTGTTTTTTATTTTGAAATTGAAGATCGTGTTTTTTGAATTAATAGTTTAGCTTTGTCATTATTTTTCTCTGTTTTTCAGATTTTTTTTTGTATTTTTTGCTATTATATGTGTCCTCGTAGATCCCCGCATCCGTGTGGGGAATGGGGATGGCGTGGGGATCAGTGACAGGGACAAGGGGAGGGGCAGCTCGCCTCCGTGCTGTCCCGTTGACATCCCTACTCACATCATTATATCTTTTTCGTCTTTCTTCTCACATTCTGTAAGATATTTGTGAGAGTAGCATTATTATTATTATTTTTTCTAAAGATCATACATTGAATCTATGTTAATGGGTGCATTTTTTTTTTAAAGTAAGGACACCAAGTTGGTCAAAATATATGTTTACTTAAATGACCTCTATCTTCTTTGATCTAGTATAACACTATAACATTATGTACCTTTCTTGTTTCTGTAATAGTATTCAACTCTCTCAAAAAGTGTGAATATACCTATTTACTTTTGTTTCTCAGTCTCCCACTAGATTAATATTAAGGATAAAATAATATATTCACACATTCATAAAAAAACCAAATATCATTTAAAAAACAAGAATAATACCAAATATTATATTTACAAAGCAATTTACCCTATACTGATTTAATGTGCATATTCTAATTGTTTTCCATTTTGTAGCATTTCTTTTGAAGGTGTTAATCTTCAAAAGAGTGTAATGTAGTAAGGTGGTTGGACTTAAGAAGCTGTTACTTCGTTAAAAGTTAGGATATATTGAGAGATAACTGAACAGATACAGATGTTGGTATTCTGGGCAAGATCCCTTCGATATATAGAAGCCTTTACACAAACATCTACATCTAGATGGCATTTTACACTTTATTCTTGTTACTCGGATACTCCTCACAAGAAATCTAAGCTTGCTCCTCTGCAGGTTGAGCCTCTACTCTTTTGCTGCCATAAACATTTGGACATTTGTCATTTCTGTTTCTGCTTTTAAGACATCCACTGGGATTTGGTGTCTTTATTTGCAGGAGAGAAGAATGATGGATAGGATTAAGATATTTGCCAAAGGAGGTGATGGTGGTAATGGTTGCTCCAGCTTTCGGCGTGGCCGACATGATCGCCGAGGCAGACCTGATGGTGCGTTCTTTTGTAAAATGTATACCTTTATATTTTGAGTGAATTAACATTTTAGTCCTTCAAATGTACACTTTCTCTCAAAGTGGTCCGTCTTTCACTTTTAAAATGTCTCAAAATGATCCTCAATTTTTACTTCCGTCATCAAAACAGTCACTCCGTTAGTTTTCTTAACAAGAATGCTGACTTGGGAAAGATAGAGGAGGAGCACATAGGATCCACCTCATCATTTTTGTTTAAAAAAACTAACAAATTGACCGTTTTGATGACATCATTAAAAATGGAGGACCATTTTGAAACATTTTAAAATTGAGGGACTATTTTGAGAAAAAGTGTAAATTTGAAATGCTAGAATGTAAATCAGTCTTTTATTTTCTTCAAATTTTAATTTTCTGTACATGCTTTGGTGTTTTTCTTTTTCTCATTCCTTGCCTGACTAACCTGGATACATGAAATGCATATTTTTTTTTCATTGTCATCCAATTTTTGAAGGTGATTAAATAGTGGGTAAAATATGCAATTTCTAATACTCTTAGATTGATGTTAAGAATTTGAATGGAGCAAATGTGTAATGGAGCTCATGACATTGCTACTTTGATGTTTGTGTTTAATTATAGGTGGGAATGGTGGAAGAGGAGGTGATGTGATTCTGGAATGCTCCACTACAATTTGGGACTTCAGTGGCTTGCAGCATCACCTGGTATGTACATATGTCATTTACCAAACCTCTATAAAGTAATCAAATTTCCATGTTTAAAAGATTAATGATAATTATGGTGATGAGTCTGATGACAGATAGCAGAGAAAGGTGGACACGGAGTATCAAAGAATAAGATAGGAACCAGAGGTGCAGATAAGGTAATTGATTTTAACATGTTCTTTCTGGTAATTGTTTAAATACACTCTTTTTCTTTTCTTTTATGTTCAGTTTGTTTGGCCCATCGTGCAATACAAAATTGATGAGTTCTCTCAGAAACTATATTTTTTGGTAGGTTGTCCATGTACCAGTCGGCACTGTGCTTCATCTTGTCAAGGGTGATATCCCTTCTTCAGTCAAGATTCAATCTTCAACAGATGTTGATCCTTGGGAGATTCCCGGTGCACTTGTTGATGATCTTTCTGACCCTGATGATGGTTCTATTCTTAATGTCACAAGTGGTAAAGAGGAAGTGAAAGCAGTACATCCTACTGGCTGCACTTCATCAACTGATGCATCATGCATCACAACTCCCAAATTAGGCGCAGAAGCTGAAGGAGAACAAGAGATACTGTACAATGTTGCTGAATTGACAGTAGAAGGTCAGCAACTTATTATTGCCCGTGGAGGAGATGGTGGTCTGGGTAACATGTCTGTTTCCAGAGATTCAAAGAAGCCTATGACAGTTATGGAAGGGGCCAGTAAAGACACTGTATCCAATCTTCAGGACTCTGATGATGATCACTCGTCCCTTAATACTGGTTTTCCTGGTTCTGAGACTGTTCTTATATTAGAACTCAAGAGCATTGCTGATGTTAGCTTTGTGGGAATGCCTAATGCTGGTAAAAGCACTCTGCTTGGGGCCATATCAAGGGCTAAACCTATTGTTGGTCACTATGCCTTCACAACTCTTAGGCCCAATTTAGGGAATCTGAATTATGATGACTTATCAATAACAGTGGCAGACATTCCAGGACTTATAAAGGGTGCACACCAAAATCGTGGACTTGGACATGCATTTCTGCGCCATATAGAACGTACAAAGGTTCTGGCTTATGTAGTAGACTTGGCTGCTGCTTTAGATGGAAGAAAGGGAATTCCACCATGGGAACAGCTGAAAGATTTGATTTTAGAGCTTGAGTACCATCAAGAGGGTTTATCCAATCGGCCATCCTTGATTGTGGCAAATAAGATTGATGAGGAAGGGGCAGATGAAGTGTATGAAGAGTTGCAGAGAAGAGTGCAAGGAGCTTCCATCTTTCCTGTGTGTGCTGTTTTGGAGGAAGGGATACCAGAGCTTAAAGCTGGTCTTAGGATGCTTGTCAATGGTGAAAAGTCATGCAGGATTTGCTTAGATCAAATTTTGCTCCATTAGATGGTTAATAACAACCCTTGGAAAATGAAGGATTTTTATATGAAGGATTTTTAAATATTGTTCTGCTTAAACACAGTTTTAGTTTTTTAGTATTATAAAAATTTTAATTTAATCTCCATATTTTTAATTTAAACAATTTTATATTTTTATATTTTAAAAAGTTTCATTTGGAATTGAATCCCCCCCCCCCCCCCAATTCATCGCCTATGGATACAATTCTAGTACCATTAAGTTACAAATTCATTAGTATATTTAAAAAAATTCAATTAAGTTTATTTATCCTGTTTTTGTCTATAACATCATGATGTTATAGCTAATTAGCTTACATGGTTTTATTATTATTTATATTGGATGACTATTTTATAAATAATTAAGTGAAAGTAAATGATTTGTTAAATTGTCTACATAAACAACAATAATTTAATATATACTCATTAACTATGAAGTAATATTTTTTATTTGTAGGTGGATAAAAATATAACAAACGAACTAAATTGAGAATTTTTAAAATATAAGAGTAATATTATTTAAATTAAAAATATAAAGATTAAATTAAAAATTTTATAATATTAGAAAGAAATTATTTTTTTATGAATTTTTTACTTTTTTGAAAAACAAAACTATAAAGGAGGATGGAAATTTTAAAAATTTTGGAAAGTTAGTTAAATATCCTTCATTTTCCTTTTCTTATAAAAAACTCTCAAACTAAATATTTCCTTCTCTCTCTTTTTCCTCTATTCTTTTCAATTCAAACATCCAGTTATTAAAAATCATAACAAAGGAGTAGAGAGTTCAAAGTCTGCTAAAGGAAACAAAAATTAACATAATCAAGGACAACATTGATGGTTTTAGCAAGTTTACATAAATCTATTTGTAATTTTAAAAATTGAAAATTATATTTCAATTTCTATGAGCTTGATGGGTTTTAGGATAATGATAACTGCTTGATCAAAACTCCTATTACTCTCTACACCTTTGGTTTAATAGTAAGATTTTATCAATGTTCATAAAATTATATTGGCTATTGAATCAGTGGAGGCAACGAGTTAAGGGACACTAATTCAACCACGGTCGAACCGATTTTAATTAAAAAATATTTTTTAATTTATATATTATATATAAAATATAAAATATTATATATAACACTTAATAATTAAATTAATTAATTAATTAAAATGAAAACAATTAACTAATAAACATTAAAATACATAAAAATCATTAAATAATTTCATTACAACAAGTTCATTTACATAACATAATATTCAATAAACATAAAATAAATTTATAATGATAAATACAATTGTATTGTATTCCTATATATTAAAAATAAAAAATTATCAAAAGACCAAACCAATAATTTAGTCAAAATATTTCCCACACTATCACAGTGTCACATGACACTCATTACTGGCCATTTTTAATTATTTTGTATAGATAATTTAATAGTTGCAGGAGATATGTATTTTTTTTTATAAAAGTTGTAATTAAGAAAAGTATTGTTTTTATTTTTTATCACTTGCTTATACTGTAATAGGGTATAGGTGTAAAAAACACAAAAATGAGAATAAGCCAGAAAGTTGGGATGGTGGAGCCCTGTTGTCTTGTCCACTTTTGCCATTATTTGCTTGGAACGTCTCTTACTCAGATATATTGTGTTTTTCATTTTTTCCTTTATATGATGTATGCCTATATTTCTTTTCGATCTCTGTAATACTCGAGTAAAAATAGAGCATTGCCCATGTACTTATCACATTGTTTTTTTTTCTTTCCTTTATGCCTTTATCTCATCTCCTTCCAGCTACCTACCACAAAGCAGCCCTCGGGAATCCTCTCATAAAGAGCTTGGCAATTTAATTGAAGATCTCTGTCTGGGAAGCATCAGATCAGCCTCTTCATGAAATAGCTCTTCGATTCTCATTGTAGATCTAGGCCCGTTTAGATGCAGTTTTTTCTCTGAAAAAATTGTTTTTTTTTAAAAAATATTTTTGATTAAAAGTGATGTTTGACAATTATTTTTAAATAAATTTAAAAAAAATTAAAAAACCGTTATTTTTAAAAGTTAATTTTTCTAACTTTTAACTAAAAATAATTTTGAATGGAAGAGAGAAAAATTTTGTGTTAAAAATAACTATACACTGTTAACATATTTCCATTCATAATAATATTTTATAATTATAAATTTAATTTTAACAAAAAAATTAATTTTTAAAATTGAAACACTATAAAAAATATTTTTACATATCTTTTTCAGTAATTTTATCTGCACAAAAGTACTTCTACATTTTTACATCCAAACGTCACAAATATGTTTTTTTGCACTAAAATCACCTCTACATAACTACATCCAAACACCAAATACTTACTTTTTTTTTTAAATTAGCACTTCTATTTAAAGTAACTACTAAAAAGTAGAAGTCCATCCAAACACCCACCTAATTCTACAATCACTTTTTCAAAGAGTCAACACGATGGTGCATTGCTCTCCGAGGAGAACCAAATGCTGCGAGTCATCGACTTCCAAAGACTCATTTTTCCTTTTTTGGCCTTCTTCCTCTTCTCTACCAAAGACCCAAGAAATAGTTCACCAGACCGTTTCCCCCATTTTTGACTAGTTTTTTTTTTCACCCTTGGTTTTTGTAAGAGGTTGACTGGATCGACCAAGGGACTGGTTCTCAGTTTTTCTGATTCAACCAGCCGATCCTATCCGGTTCTCATAAGCATGATTTTTATCCTAAAAAGGGAAGCAATAATAAGATTGCATGAAGGGAGCAACTAAAAGACATATGAAAGATTTTTTTCTCTAACTCTTCCCTTGAGACAAATGTAAATTCTTCATGTGACTTCCAAGCTTAACCTTCAATACCTTTATAAATATTTTATTAAATTAAATAGTGTTAATACTTAATTTTGTATATAATTTAATTGAATTGTTTGGACGACAAACTTAAAGAGATAGATTCAATTAGATTGTTCATTTTATAATAACATTCCTTTCTAATATTGTAATAATTCTTAAGAGCCTTTATCACAGTTCTATTTAGCTCACTGAACATTTTTAGAGAAATTTTTTGAAAAACGATTGGTACTACAAAGTTTCTGAAGTCGGGAAACGGTGAAATGTGAGATGACTAGTGCTTGTGTATGAGTAAAAGATAGGAAAATTTAGGAGGAGAGGCTTAAATTGTAGAAGCTTACTTTCTTGGTTATACAAATAGCACAATGGGTTTACATATTTATCGTGGACAGTTGAATAATCTAGAAAGCATAATAATCTAGAAACTCATTAAATCCTACTTAAATATCTTAGTTCTAGAATAATCTAACTAGGCTCTATTACCCATATGAGAAACATCTAGAGCAACTAATTACATAATTATTTTAGAGAACATTTTGGAGTATGCTAGAAGAGAATCATTACTTCAACAGTACTTCTCCCTGATGCTCTTCTTGCAAAATCCAAGGAAGTAATGTAGAAGATCCAAGTTTGTCATTTCAAACTGCTTCTTCATTTG
This sequence comes from Ceratonia siliqua, assembly GCA_034509205.1. Classification (NCBI taxonomy): domain Eukaryota; kingdom Viridiplantae; phylum Streptophyta; class Magnoliopsida; order Fabales; family Fabaceae; genus Ceratonia; species Ceratonia siliqua. Next base: position 10,623,234 of record JASKGM010000001.1, on the reverse strand, counting down.
TTGCTTGAATTTGTGCAAGATTGCTTTTTGTTACAATCAAGTCATCTACTTATATAATGAGAGTATGATGTTGTCAGCATTTCCATTAGCCTTGACGTAGAGTGTAGGCTCACTTGGACTCCCTTTAAAGCTTTGTTGTAGGAAGTAGGAATCAATCCTACTATACCAAGCTCTTGGTGCCTGTATAAGGCCATATAATGCCTTCTTTAACTTCAAAACTTTACTTTCTTGGCCTTTTACCTTGAAACATGTTGGTTGTTCAATATAGATTTCTTCTTCAAGAGATTCATTAAGAAATGATGATTTGACATCAAGCTGAGCTATTAGCCATTTCTTTAAGCTGTAAGTGCCAAAAGATGCCTAACAGTATCTTGTCTTAAAACTGGAGCAAATGTTTCATTGTAGTATACTCCAAATTGCTACGAGTAACTTTTTATCACTAATCTTGCTTTATGCTTTTGGACAGAGCCATCATGATTCAATTTAGTTTTGAAAATTCATTTGACTCCAACAAGCTCTTTGTCACAAGGTTTGTCCACCAATTTTCAAGTTTGATTTTTCTCTATCATTTTTATCTCCTCTTTATGTTGAATTGCCTCTTCAAAACATATAGGCTCAATTGCTAGAAAATGACAAGATTCACACTGCTCATAAAGTTCTTGTAATGATTTGAAGCCTAGCTTTTGTGGGGCAATCAGAGAAGATGATGATGATGATGAACTTTTCCAATATACAAGACTAATTGGTGCTTGTGAGGAATTGATTTCTGGAGTAGTAGGCTGTAACGACCACCTATGTACTTTCTTGAGTAATATCTCCCTTGAGGAATTTGTTGTATTTCCAATTTATGTTGGTTTAAGAATAAACATTTTATTTGATTGAACTAGAATTTTTCCTTACTTCTATATGAATTAAGAAATTTTTAAAGAAGAAATATTATTTTGTAGCCTAAACATTGTTCTAAAGCAATTAGAATAAATTATTAGTTTGCTATTATAAGTTGAAGATTAAATATTTATACAATTTTCAATTTTACTCCTATATATTTGGAGTTTTTCCTGGAAGTTTTTTCGACACTTTTATCAAAGGGAGTGCGTGGCCATTTGCTAGCCACACGATCTGACCATTTTAAAAACAATGCCAAGTGATATTTTAACAAGAAAACACATGGCTCCAGAATGTTTAATGGTAGGAAAGGTATCAGCATATTCTCGGCTGATTTCTGGGAATTCCATTAGAAAAAGCTAGAGAAACATGATTTTTCCTGTAATAGTACTTGACAAGCTTCCTTTGGAAGACATTTGGTTTCTTCTCCCCCACCACATGGTATTTTAATTTCTTTGTCCTTCTCGTCGACTCTTATAGGATAAAGAATTTCATTATGATGCAATTAACTACATATTAGAAATGGGTCATCCATTATTTATAATGTATAATTTCTTTCCTATATTTCTTTTAAAAGGTGAAATGTTGGCATTGTATGATGAAGTGCTCATTTGACGTTAAACTAGTATCTTATTGAAGTGGCACTTCAACAATGAGATGATTAAATTTTATGTATCATGTACTTTGTACATCTTGTGCATGCCATCCTCACCCATTTTCTACTTTCGTTATTATAAAATGTGAGTAGTAGTAATAAAGTCAAAGGAAAAACATGTATAAAATAAAGACTGTGAAGTCAACTAATAAGGAAAAGCTATGTTTATAAAAAAAGATAATAAATCTTAGAATTTTTAGTGGACTGCTTGCTAAAATTAATTGTATTGATGCCTTCTACTGACACTCTTCTAGGTCTATATTGTCCACAAGTTCACCAACATAACTGTATTACTTGCTTTAGCATCAAAGCTTGGAAACTCATTTGTGACATACTCAATATATTCATGCTTGCTTTTTTGTTGCTAATTTGGGTTTCAAATTTATAATTTGTTATTTTATAAAATAATTAGCTTGCCTCCAAGGACAAAAGACAACCTTGGTTCTTGGCTTGTTATGATCAAGACTTTCAAGGGTAGTGTTTAAAGCTAGCAAAGTGAGTGGATATTCTCTACCCTCTAATGCAAGTTTTCTATATGATTTATGGTTAAATGTCCTAATGAAATATGTTATCTTATCAGTTCATTTAGGCCATTAAATGTGGCTTTCTCTTACTGAAACTTTAGGCTTTCATGGCATACAATCTATGGAAAATTATGAAATTTATTTAATATGTGTTATTAGAGCTTAGTCACTTAACTATATTATGCTACACTGATTGAAATAAATTGATACACTT
>JASKGM010000001.1:10589529-10611533 GCA_034509205.1 Ceratonia siliqua | reverse complement strand
TATTCTCCCATTACCAGAAAAATATATAATTCCATGGATGTAACCTTCTTCGAGAATCAGCCTTATTTTTCCAAATCTAACATTCAAGGGGAGAGTTCAAGGGAATATCAGATTTGGGACCTCCTCCAAGACACTCAAGCCAGTTTCACTCCACAAAATCAGCCTTCAAATCCGAATTCAACTCTTGTTCCTGCCATTGTTCCTACCCAAACAATCCCAGTTCTGACACTTGAAACAGAACCAACAGTCACTCCAGAAGCAGATCCAACAGCCTTACATCCACCACAACTTGACACTCACAACACTGAACTTCATGTCTATAAAAGGAGAAAACCAACCGAGCACACAGAAGGGACTATGCAAACTCAGCACTCTCAATCACAAGAACCAAATCCCACTACATCCGATGATCATAATGGTATGGATTCCTCTCCTCATCACACTCTTGCTCCTATAATTGATGACTCAGATCTGTCTATTGCTTATAGGAAAGGGGTTCGTGGGTGCACTAAACACCCCATTGAGAGATATGTAGCATATGGAAAATTATCACCATCCTATAAGGCTTTTGTCACTAATCTAGACAGCATAAAGGTTCCTAAATCAATTCAAGAAGCCCTCATAAGCCCAGCATGGAAGAAGGCAGTAGAGGAAGAAATTCGGGCTTTGGAAAGGAATAACACATGGATCCTTATAGAGCTACCACCGGACAAGAATCCAGTTGGATGTAAGTGGATATTCACGATTAAGTATAAAGCTGATGGAAGCATAGATAGATTCAAGGCAAGACTTGTGGCAAAGGGGTTCACTCAATCTTATGGGATTGACTACCAGGAGACTTTTGCACCTGTGGCTAAACTGAACACAGTTCGAGTTCTACTTTCCCTTGCAGTAAATCAAGATTGGCCATTATATCAACTTGATGTTAAAAATGCGTTTCTGAATGGGGATCTTGAAGAGGAAGTCTACATGACCATACCTCCTAGACTAGAAAGTAGGTCAAACCACAGATTAGTTTGTAGATTGAAGAAGTCTTTGTATGGCTTGAAGCAGTCTTCTCGTGCATGGTTTGACAGGTTTACTAAGACTGTGGGAGCTAATGGATATCAGCAGTGTCAGGCAGATCATACACTAATTGTTAAAAGTGTAGCTGGAGGGAAGATGGCCATCCTCATAGTCTATGTAGATGATATCATCTTAACAGGAAATGACTCAGAGGATATTCTCAACCTGAAAAGGTTACTGGCAACAGAATTTGAGATCAAGGATCTCGGGACCCTAAGGTATTTTCTAGGAATGGAGGTGGCTCGGTCAAAAGAGGGGATTGTTATATCCCAAAGGAAGTACATCTTGGATTTGCTAAGTGAAACAGGTTTACTTGGAGGCAAGCCTGCCGACGCACCTATGGATTCAACCAAAAGACTAAGCAGAAGTGAAGAAAGCAGTCCTGTTGACAAGGGAAGGTATCAAAGGTTGGTTGGAAAACTCATCTACTTGTCTCACACTAGACCTGACATTGCTTATTCAGTTAGTGTTGTTAGTCAACACATGAACAATCCAACCGAGGAACATTTAGAGGCAGTAAATAGGATTTTGAGATATTTGAAGATGACTCCTGGACACGGTTTACTCTTCAGAAAATGTGAAAACCGTGAAGTGGAAATCTATACTGATGCTAGCTGGGCAGGAGAACAAACTGATAGAAGATCAACTACTGGCTACTGCTCTTATGTGTGGGGAAATCTTGTCACTTGGAGAAGCAAAAAGCGGGCCGTAGTATCACGGAGTAATGCAAAGTCAGAATATCGAGCACTTGCCGTTGGAATATGTGAGGGAATGTGGCTACAAAGGTTACTGAAAGAACTCAAGGTTGAAGTAGAAGCAGATTGCTGATGTTCTCACTAAGGCGCTTCCAAGAGTCAGTTTTGATGAATTAAACTCCAAGCTTGGTCTGCATAACATATATAACCCAACTTGAAGGGGAGTATAGAAAAAGGGATCAAATTATGTAAATAAGATTAGATTAGATTTAGTTGCTATATTCATTAGTTTCCTAATTTATAGTTTTCTGATTTATTGGAATTCCTTATTTAAAGGAATTCATGATTAGGATGTAATTACCCTGATTCTTTGGATGGACTAGCCACTTGTTCTACTATATTAGGATGTAATTCTTCTATTTTAAAGAATAAGAATTCTCGATTTCTTCACATATAATATTATATTATATATATAAAAATAAAATTATAAAAATAAAAATAATATATATATATATATATATATTATAAAAATACAAATATAGGCTGGCCTACAGGCTTATAGGTCAAGCCTTTCGTATAGAAGTCTTGGCTATTTAGTTAATTAGGTCTATATAAAGGTCTTGGCCTAGCCTGGCCTAAATTGCTAAATATGTCAGGCCGGGCCAGGCCGGGCTGACAGTAAGCCAAGTTGTAGGCCTCTGATAGGCCGTCTGACTTATTTTCACCCCTATCTATTGTGCATTCCCACGTCACTTCTTCAAGAACATGTAATTGCTGCCACAGCCAAGTTAGTGCATTGTAGTATTGAGAGACCAAGAATTCTGCTTGGCGTAAATCATGAAGACTACTTTTAATTTCCAATAACTCGACTATATTTTCTTTCTCGGAATAAGTTTCCTTTACGGCATCCCATATTTCCTTGGCAGAATCATAAAACATAAAATTCTGACCAATCTCATTCTCCATGGTATTGATTAACAATGGCATGACCATGTTATTGCCAATTTTCCATGACCGAAAGGAAGCATCTTCCTTACGTGGCTATTTGATTGCACTCGAGAGATAATCATCCTTCCCTTTCCCAGAGATACACATTAACACAAACTTGGACCATTGAATGTAATTTTAGCCGTTTAGTTAGTGTTTGGTGATGGAAATAGAGAGATGATCTGTGACACCATGGCTAATGTGAGATGGTTGGCTGTCCAAAACTAGCGTCAGAGGTGGTGCTCTCAATTGAGGCCATGCCATACTTAACCATAGGTAAGTCATGATTAGATGAATTGAGGATTCAGAGAAGGCTCTGATACCATGTGTATTTTGGAAAAGATGATTGTATTTTCCAATAATTCAAACTAAGAAGTATGTACAAGATAAATAGGAGAAGGTAATCAATATTGTTAACCTTACTCCTACTAATATGTAAACAAAATAAAGCAAGAAATAAAATACAATAAAGAGACTAGCTATCATTGGAGATTTGATTATGAATCACTCTCAAAATGATAGTTGTAACAACAACAGAAGGAAACTTCCTAAATGAATGCAAAGATCACGAGATTCCACGCTTACTATATTAATTTTATAGATTCCATTATGATCCAAATTTCAACCTTCATATTAAAGTGAAATCTGGGTTGTATAAAAGAATGGAAAAAATGTGTCCAAATATTGACCCAAGAGTCAAAATTAATTCACAACTGGAGAAATTTAATAAAGCAGAAGGACTCTTTGGATATAACTTTGGGGTTACAACTAGGGACACGAAGCAACCTAGTAAAATTAGCTTATTTGTGTAGTTTATTCTAATTTTAACAATCAAATATGTATTAAGCTCTTAACTAAGTCTTCTTTTATTTTATAAATCTCTCTTATAGCTTTATGGTGGAATAGTTTTGGAAAAGAGTGCAAGGAACTACAATCACTTGTCATTCATATTCTAAGCCTCACTTGTAATGTTACAGCATGTGAAAGGGATTGGAGATTTTTTATCATGTTCATTCTAAGAAAAGAAACCACTTGGAGAAACAAAGGTTGAATGCTCTTGTATTTGTTAAATACAATCTTCAACTTGAGATGAGACAAAAGGGTAGGGAGGAGAAAGGGGATACATATCCTATTTGTCTATCGAATATGGAATCTGATGATAAATGGATTACTGAAAAAGAAGAGTCTTGCATATTGGAAGATAACACTTGGATGGACGTCCAAGAAAGTTACATCAATGATGAAGGAGCTTCAAGTAAAAGGAGAAAGAAAGGTATGATTTATAAAACTAGTTATGACTTATTTAAACTGATGGTTAATTACTTTTGATAAATTTAGAAGTAAATTTATTATATTGAGCTATATATATATCTTACATTATATATTTTAGTTATTCTTAATTTTGTTCTTGAATCTTACGATTCATAAATAAGCCTTTCGGTTCACGATACATATTGCAATTTGACAACTATGATGTGGACTATGATTTGGAGATAGAATTAGATTACTTATTTGGATTGCTAATTTCAAGTTGCAGGATTGGGTGGCTTCTTTGGTATACTGTGTGTAGTTTCAATATTATTGTAATGGCTACAAACATTGGGGTTCCCATTCTTCTATTGATGTTTTAGTGTCGGTTTCTAAGTTTCGCTGCCAAGGAAGTTGCAGTCAAAGCTCTTTATACGAGCTAGAGAGTCATAAAAATCTGGATATTTTGAAAGGAATATATTGAAGACTTTAGCACTAGTAAGAAAGTTGGGTGTCGTGGTGAGCAACTCAAGCAATGGAGACTAGCTATTACAAGGTCAAGTGAACTACTCATGAGAAGCATACTGGAAACTTTTGGGAGCTATGTCATTGTGTTAGTTGATTTGGCTGAGGAGAGCAGTTAGGAGAATATCAAGGGTGCTGCTCACAAGATGCAGGTCGAAGAATTCTCAAAGTTGTTTTTCTGTTCAGGACGTCATCATAGGGAGTATTAGTTGCTAAAGTTCTTAAATCGATGGTTGAGTTCTTGAGTTGGTTATTGTTTTTTTTTTTTTTTTCTTTTTACTTGGGTTTTTGATGCATTGGTATGCAGCTTAGTGAGTCATAGTTGAATCACGTATGCAACCCTGTGAGTCACAAAGTCTAAGTCTGTATCTGTTTTGCTCTTCAGTTGGGTTTTATTTGTAACAAGCTATAGGCTTTGTAAGCTTCAGCTTAAGGAGGAGTGTTCAGATATATTAAGAATTTAGGAAAGTTTTATAGGTTAAGGAAACGTTACATAAATTGCACCCAAAGTAAAGGGTATAAGTGTCTTTGTGTGGTTATATTATTACTGTAAATAGGGCTTGAGAGTCACTGTTAACACAATAATTGAGTCTTTCAATATTAAATATTTTGTTTGGTCCATTCCTTTTCTATTTGTTCTTAATTTATCAACAGAACAACTTATACTTTTTTCAGAGAAATGGGATGCATGATTTTACAATGCAGAAAGAACAAAGCATTCAATTTTTTCAAATACTTCCAATAATATTTAAAAAAAAATCCAGGAAACAAAGGATTCAATTTCAGAAAAAAACTTTCATTGACCAAACCTCTTAAAGGTACCAGAAATCTTTGCACCGAAGATGTCACCGGCAGCTGATAAGAAATTGCATTTTCTAATAGTTGTTATTTTGTTGATATGATCAATTACCTTCAAGAAAGCAAAACACTTATCTGAAACACTTACACTAAAAGAATATCTGAAAACAAAAGAAAAGATAGAAAGCCACCATGGCTATATGCTTCCTTTTGTAGATTTAAAATAAATTTCTTCATAAATCATGTACCCTCTTTTTTTGATCTTTCTCAAAAGGCAGTAAAGCCTTGAAGGCGCGATGATATGGACCATCATCACAACCAGGAAGAGCTGTTTGAAGGATGGCAATGATAGTCCTGACTACCTATTATAGGATGGAAAGTGTTAACAAACATTTGGCATGCATGCTAGAGCCAAAAAAAAAAAAGAAAAAAAAATATAAGCATTAACAAACCAGAATAGTTTCGAGAGCTTATGAATTTCATAAATTAACCCTTCACAAGATAGCCATAATGAAATTAATTTAGCAAGCTATTTTTTCACTCTACCAGACACCAAGTAAAGGCAGTCATAATGCAGGAAGAGTCCATATATTTTATTTTATCCCTTGAATTACATTGTTTGGTCATCAAATAATTGGCTCAACCAGTTCACCATTGATTGCTTAGTTTTACAAGAGAAATATGAAAATATAACTGGGGAAGCTTGGGATATAATTGTAACATCATTCCAGAGTACAATTTTATCTCAAATTCTGAAAAATAATAGCAAGAGAGAGAATGGCGGCTGCATCATATGCTCTGTGGTTTCAATCAATTTAGGAGATAAGTTGATAGGAGAAACTAGGAGGAAACACTTAGCAAATTAGGAACACAACCAAAACAGGTTTGTTTAGTCAGCACTGTGTCTATGATCATATAGGATAACAGGAATTACATCGAAATAAAACCTCAACTGTGTTGAATACCCATAGCAGTATATAATAGGGATACAAGATGCATGCAATGCCAACTGTATTTGCACAAGGTGTGTATATGCACATAACCCAATTATATTTTCACCCAACACAATGCATACAGATACTCAAACAAAACCATTTTTTCCTACCCATGCAACATAGAACCCCAATGTGTAGGATGATCTTAAAAACAGTCAACTGCTAAATGTTAGAAATAAACACATTTTCATCTTTCTTGAAAGAACTTTTACCTTTTTACGGTAGAAAGCCACACCGTGAGTGTTAAACGGTATCTTCCTTTCGCGGAAAGCTATTTGGAAGGCTTTCCCCGAAATCTGTTACAGAAAAAGGGAGCAAGCGAATATAGAAAACCATTTAGTTAAATATAGTGGTAATTGCTTTCATGAATACATATATAATGGCAAGCAACATCACCTGCCTACGGTAAAGAATTGCAATGTTTCCATAGGAGCAATTAGTAGCCCAATGATTAGAAGAAACCTCTAAGATCTTGTCAACAACAAATGCACATTGTGCATCCTCATTGAGACATTCCTTTATAATTATCTGCAAATTATTAACAAAGCCATTTTAGCTAGATAAATAGGAAAATCACTATAAAAGATCACAACAGCCACAGAGCAAGAATAGTACCTTAGATCCATTTGAGTTATCAGTAAGAACACTCTTTAACTGGCATCGATGGGTATTATTTCTTATCAGACAAGATGCAGCCTCAACAATGCAGCGTGTGGAACGATAGTTTTTGTTAAGCCTAATCTAAATTGTAAAGATATTTATACAAGTATTTAAATGAAGATATTTAATAATATGCTGTAATTTGTATGCAGTTGTGTCAAAAAAGCCATGGATAAGAGAAACCTCTTTGTAGTTTGGAAAATCATTGCGAAAGGAAATGAATCCAGAAATGTCTGCTCCGTTGAAACTGAAAATGGACTGCAAAAGAAATAAGGCATTGGAGTTCAGTGATCCAAGGACCTGCTTAAAGTGCTTGGAGGAAAAATAATACAAATATCCGACAGACTTCTCTAACATGACGGATTTTATAAGAATACATTCACACCTGATCATCGTCACCAACAATAGTAATTTTATGATGGGGCGCAAGAAGCCTTAGAAGATTGTATTGCATGGCACTAGTATCTTGGAACTCATCTATAACAATGGCTTTCCTTGAATCCTGACACTCCTTGAAAACTTAATCATAGTTTAATAAAAAAAATAGTTAGCACAAACAATTGTAAGAAGTGAAGAAAGCTTTAATTACTTGTGCATTTCAGAGAATACTAACCTTCAGGAAAATCAGTAAGTAGCTTCACTGAACAGCTGATTAAGTCATGATAATCCAGAGCGTTACAAGATTTTAATATGTTATTGTAACTCTCAAGAATTTCAGCCTGATTTCAATTCAGAGCAAGGAATTAGAACTTGAAAGCAGAAATACAACAGACATGTATATGTGCGTGTCGCTGTGTGTGTGTGTCAGTGTTTGCATGCATGTGGAACAGCCCTTTATCAGCTTACACCTATTTCATTGCCCAGTTCACGATATTCTGCAGAATCCCTTCCTGAAGCTTTGGCCTGCAATGTCGTGAAATTATAGCATATACAACTTTTGAAGAATAAAAGTTAATGGCAAGAAGGTATTGGAAGAGCCATATCAAGAAATGACAATGTATTTCCGAGACAAAGATTAATGCAGCCGTTGAGCAATGCACAATTTCACAACCTTAAATGCCCAACCATGTAGAAGTGAACAGCTTAACCATCCAGCATTTAAACAGATGAAGGACAACATTTCTCAAAAGTAGAACCATCAAATTTCATGACAAAGACTTCTCTTTTCCCTTTGTTGAGAAAGGTGTCGCTTGAATTCCTCATGGATTCACAATATAGGAAGGACTTTGCATTAGGTATAAGGTAGTCAAAATTATAGTTTAGTGGAAGTTGCAGCATATTTCATTTTGTTTCAGAGAATATACTAACTTATCAAATCAGCAAGTAAAACTAAATATTCCATAATGATTTTCTTAGATTATGTATCAGTGATTCAAGAAACATGAGGAATAAAGTAGTTTGGGCCTTATTATTGTCATTGGAAAACCACAGTATCCATTGTAAGAATTGTGAATAAGATATTTGCCCATCTGAGCAAGCTTGAGCCCCCTCTTTTTTAATATTGTAAGGAAAAAAGAGAGAGAATACTTTGGAAAACCTTTCTCATAAGGAGAGGCTTGTGTTACATCTATTTATAATAGAGTTAATGTTGTAATGCTTCTGATACAATCAATGTACGACTTATTTAGTGTACCTAAATAAGCAAAATAGCTAATACTTAGCTCAACTCTAACACCCCCTTCCCCCGAGTCCTCTCAAGTTGGAGCATATAAATCATATGCACCAAGCTTGTTGCAAATGTAGGTGATGTGACCTTTGATAATCAAAGCACAATTAAGAGCAGGAAAAGTTATTAGAGTGTGAAGAGCCTCAGGTGACTAGGCCTCAAGTTAAACAGGTTTACTCCAAGAAGGGAAAGGGTAACAAAGGAAAAGAGCGACCACTACACGTGGAGGACTGCCCATGATTATAGGCTTTTGTGATTATGGCTCAACATGACTGAGCAGGCTGCCAAGCAGCATGAAAGAGGGAAAAAGAGGAACAAAAAGGCTGGTAGAGAGGGAGGAAGGGAGGGAATTGTGATGTTTCTAAGAGAGGGGTATCGTAGCACCCAGTAGCTAGTGGTTATGTTCTATGTTTTGGAGAGACACTTGTTCTTGAGTGATTTAGTTATCTAATAGGAGACACACTCAAAATTTGATTTGAATACCTCAATATGAGGATTGGCTCTCATTATATAGACAAAATATTCTTAATTACATCAATCTAAAATCAGCCCAAATTCATTCCTAATTACAGGGATCATAATTACAAAATTAACTGTACAAACAAAAACTGATTGTATTAACATCCCCCCTTAAATTGATGTTGGATGATCAAGAAGCATCAATTTGTCAATCAAGAATTGAAGTCGATGTTGAGATAGAGCTTTGGTGAAGATAGCGGTCTGATATTCTATGGAAATATGAAGAAGAGTAAGCTCCTGCCGACAATGCACTTCACAAATGAAATGACAATCAACTTCAATATGTTTGGTGCGCTCATGAAAAACAAGATTAATAGCTATCTTAATAGCACTTGTATTATCCACATGTAAAGAAGTAGGAGTAACCTGTGAAAGACCAAGTTCGCTCAACAAACCACGAAGCCTAATAATCTCAGAGTAAGTATGACTCCTCACTCTTTCTTCATCAAATTGCTACTGGGATTGTAGTTCTTTTCTATGACGCACCACTACAAATGCCAAGAATCAACCAAAGTCGCCGAAGAACCTTGAACCACTAAGAAACAGAGCCGTAAACCACTGTGAGAAAAAAAAAATCCTCTCCAAGAAGCAGAACCTTGAATCACCGAGAAACAGGACCTCACCAAGAAACAGAGCCATAAACCACTGCGAAATCAAACTGAGAAGAGTCGTCGAAAATCACCCTACTGACGCCAGAAACCACCGTGATTTTCCGACAAACACCCACCCAAGAGAGCAATCGGGAAAGCCACCCAAGATAGCAAACGAGAAATGAACATAGTAATATCAGGGAAGAGGTAATCTGAGAAGCTCTGATACCATGACACAAACTCAGAATTAGATTTGAATACCTCAATATGAGGATTGGCTCTCATTATATAGACAAAATATTCTTAATTACATCAGTCAAAAATCAGCCCAAATTCATTCCTAATTACATCAGGATAAAAGCCCTATAATTACAATCAAATTAGCTTAATTACAGGCATCTTAAGTTAGCCTAATTACAGGGATCATAATTACAAAATTGACTGTACTAACAAAATCTGACTGTACTAACATTAGGTAATACAGTGTAGGTTGTGTGAGTTCTATATCAATTATACCTTATCCTGGGTGTAATCTATTATTTCAGTCAATATTATCAATATATCGATTTAAGGAGGCCAAATATTACTCCTTATTTCTGAATTTGTTTCTAGTAACCCATCAGTTGGTATCAAAGCGGTTATGAGCAGGGAATGGTAAATACACAGATGGAGAGGAAGGTTGATAATTTGGAGAAAGTGTAGAGGAGCTCTAGAACGAGATGGGAATGATAAGAGGGTATTTCCTGGAATAGAGAGCCGAGAAGGAAGAGAAAAGAAGAAGGACTGTTGAAAGGAGAGAAACTTCAGTGGGTGGATCTAATGGCGAGGATGGCGAAGAAGTTAGGAGTCAAGGAAGGGATGACCAGCCAAGGGAAGAGAAAGAGAATAGGTTCAAGAAGCTTGAGCTACCACTATTCAATGGAGACAACCCAAGAGGTTGGCTATTTAAGGTGGAGCGTTATTTTTCAATAAACGGGGTAACTAAAATTGAGAAAATGGAAGTTGTGGTTGTGTGTTTGAAAGGCAAGGCATTAAATTGGCTTCAACGTGTGGAAAATGTGTAATTAAGTCCCATTTAACAGCTGCGATTTGCTTAATTGTTATTTGATTGTCCCTTGTAATTAAGTCTCTAATCCTTCTCCTGTAATTAGCATTCTTTTCCTGTATGTAATTAGCATTTATTTCTACCTTATATTTAGGAGTAGATTGATGTTTCCTAGGCATATAAATTCACCCCTCTGATTATAAGTTAGAAACACAAGATAATACACTTATCTTTTTCACATGGAATCAGAACCACTTAGGCAGTTTTTTAAACTACTTTTGGCCTTCATGGCCATCTGTGTTCTCTGAAATCCTAGGTTCTGAGTAGGTAATCATCAAAGTCATACAGCCAAACAACTCAAAAACTACCGGTCGTCATTCTGCTAAAAAACCCGTCGTCAACCGCCGTCTCACGCGCTCTCACACACCTCTCGCTGTTCACTGCACAGTCACTCATGCGCCGACGTGTGGAGGTGCGTGGAATTGCCAGTGAGCCATCAAAAAGCCTAGAAAACGCCGACCAGCCATTTTCGGCCTAACCCACCTATAGACCTTGGCCTTCATTGTCGAAACTCCCTGACCTTCATTGTCAACCCTTCACAGACCTTCATTGCCATTACCTCTTTTGTCCTTTGATTGCCACTTTGAACCAAATGTCAAAAATTACCTCAACCAACCAAACAAAAATATGACTTCTTCACTTATGGAAGAAAACCAACCCAAACATAACCCGAATGACCTTCAAAATATTCATTTTTCCTATCGCCTGAACGGAAAAAATTACCTCAAGTGGTCCCAACTAGTTAAAACCCTGTTGAAAGGAAAAGGGAAGCTTAGTTACTTACTGGGAACTAGTCCCAAAAAGGGCACTCCCGTATTTGAAGCTTGGGATGAAGAAGATGCCCTAATCATTTCATGGCTCTAGAATTCTATGCAACCTGACATTCGTGATACTTACATATTTCTTGCCAAAGCACAAGACATTTGGGAAGCTGTCCGTCAGACCTACTCCAGAGTTAAGGATGCTGCACAAATATATGATCTTAAGGTGAGGACTGGATCCACCAAATAGGGAGGTAAATCTATCACCAAAAATGCTAATATCTTGAAAATTTTATGGGAAGAATTAGTTCAGTATCAAGTGCTTAATTTAAAATGTCATGATTATGCTACTGTTGTGGAAGAATTTCTGGAAAAAATAAGGTGTATGTTTTTCTGGCTGGGTTGGATTCTAAGTTTGATCAAGTAAGGACCCAAATTCTCGGAAAGGATGAAGTTTCTTCCTTAAACGACGCTATCTCTATCATTCGGGCTGAGGAGAGTCACAAGAATGTAATGCTGGAACCCCGAATTGTGAAAGCATCAGTATTAACCTGCACACAAAGTCATAAAAAGGTTGACCAATCAGCAGCCCTAATTTCCTCACAAACAGGAGATCAAAGGAAGACAGAATTGTGCCAAGGTCAAAACCGAGAAAACAAGGATAATTTATGGTATACTTACTGCAAGAAACCTCGACACACTAAAGAACGGTGCTGGAAACTTCATGGAAAACCAAACAGCCGCAAATGGGGAGAAGGAAAGAACCAAGGGCAAGCACATATGGCAACCCAAGATAGTTCGGAAACTATGCAAGAGCCATGAAGACTTAATAGTGCAGAACTAGAGAAATTGAGAGGTTAGCTGGGTAATCTTGAAAAATCTTTTGGAACTTACTCATTGGCTTGCTCATGTAATATTAATTTCCTTGGATATAATGCCTCATTAAAATCCCCTAATAGTAAACTCTTTGATTCATGGATCATATACTCTAGAGCTACTAACCACATGACAATTCTTCACACAAATTCACCACCTATACACCATGTCCTAGCAATAGAAAAATCAGTGTGGCTACTACCTCATACACAACTGTAGCAGGCATAGGAGATATAGAATCACTCCTGCATTTGTTTCAAGAATGTTCTTCATGTCCCGAAATTATCCAATAATCTCATATCCATGTTTCTTTTCCTATCATTAATAAAAGAACTACTCATTTTCAGTTGATTCATAGTTATATCTAGGATTCCTCTCCTCTTCCTAATTTATCTAGTTCAAGGTGGTTTGTTTCCTTTATTGATGATTGTACGAGAGTAATTTGGTTATTTTTGCTAAAACATAAGTCTGATGTAGGCCATATCCTACCCAACTTTTTCTCCATGATACATAATCAATTTGGTACAAAATCAAGCGATTTCGATCTGATAATACAAAAGACTATTTCAATCAAATTCTATCCTCTTATTTCCAAAAGGAGGATATCATCCATGAGTCATCCTGTGTCAATACCCCTCAACAAAATGGGATAGCAAAACAAAAAAATTGGCATCTCCTAAACACTACAGAGCCCTTCTCTTTCACCAAAATATACCAAAATCCTATTAGGGGGAAACAGTCCTCACATATGCCTATATGATCAATCAGTTGCCCTCTCGTGTACTTGAGTCTAAAAGTCCAATGGAGACTCAATTTTCCTGATTTCAATCCACCAACAATCTCACTCCTCAGATATTTGGCTCTACTTCCTATGTCCATAGTCACCAAAGAGGGAAACTTGAGTCTCATGTCATTCAATGCATATTTATCAGATATTTTCCTACTCAGTGAGGTTATAAATGCTATCATCCTCCTACTAGAACAATCCATATATTTGTTGATGTCACATTTGAGGAGGGAAAACCTTATTTTTTCCAACCTTATCTTCAAGGGGAGTCAGTAAGTGTTGAAGATAAGGAGTTTTTTAACTTGTCTGCCTTATCTTCTCTTTCGACCCAACCATCTGAACCTGACTCAGTGTGATTCCGACCCTGATATGACTACGGATAATATTGATATTGATAATGAAAAATATGGAATGATGTATTCAAGGAAGAAAGTAACCACTTCTGATCTGACACAAGTCCAAGACTCCAATCTAAATCCTACAGATAAGGTAAATACAAATTCTGAACTTCTTTCTCAGAGCGAGCCCATTGAACTTTCCCCCCAGAGTGAGCCCATTAAACCAGAAATTTCAAACAGTGATCTTTCTCTTCCTATTGCAAAATGAAAAGGAACCCGAGAGTGTACAAAAAGGTCCTTATATCCTTTATCTTACTCAGTGTACTTCCAAAATTTCTCAGCTCACCATCAGGCCTTTCTCACTAACCTAAACACTATTTCCATACCTAATACCTTATCTGAGGCTTTATCCAAGGAGGTCTGGAGGAAAGCAATGAGAGTTGAAATGGATTCTCTTGAGAAAAATAAAACTTGGAAACTAGTTGATTACCCAGTGGAAATAAACTAGTTGGATGTAAATGGGTGTTCATTGTGAAGTACAAAGCAGATGGATCCATAGAAAGATATAAAGCCAAGCTTGTAGCAAAAGAATACACTAAAATATATAGGGTAGATTACCAGGAGACCTTTGCCCCAGTTGCGAAATTGAACACTGTGAGAGTCCTTCTATCTCTGGTAGCACATTTTGAATGGGAACTTCAATAGTTTGATGTGAAGAATGCCTTTTTGCATGGGGACTTAGAAGAGGAAATATATATGTGTGTCCCTCCTTATTTCAGTGAAAATGTAAGGAGAAATAAAGTGTGCAGGCTAAAGAAGGCTGTCTACAACCTTAAGAAATTACCTAGAGCTTGGTTTGGAAGATTTGCCAAGGTTATAATTTCTATGGGATATAAGCAAAGTCAAGAGGATCATACTCTCTTCGTTAAACACTCTAAGACAAGGGGAGTTACAGTATTGCTTCTATATGTTGATGACATAATCATAACTAAAAGTGAAGAAAGGGAGAAACTAGCGATAAAGTAGTGTTTAATTAAAGAATTTAAGATAAAGGAGTTGGGAAGGTTAAAATACTTCCTTGGAATTGAGGTAGCTCACTCAAAACAAGGGATTTTTATCTCTCAACAAAAAGTATGTCATAGATCTTCTAAGAGAGATAGGGAAATTGGCATGTAAACCAGCACCAACTCCTATAGATCCTAACCATAATCTTGAAGAAGCTACTAAAGATACTACGGTTGACAGGAAAATGTACTAGAAGCTAGTTGGAAAGCTCATCTATCTATCACACACAAAGCCAGATATTGTATACTCAATAAGTGTAGTCAGCCAATTCATGCATGATCCTAGAGAAGCACACTTACACGCTACCTATCAAATACTACACTATCTGAAAGCTAACCCAAGAAAAAGAATTCTGTTTAAAAGAAACTTTAGCCTGGATCTAAAAGCATATACTAATGCTGACTATGCAGGATATCCTATGGATATAAGGTCAACGTCAGGATACTGTACATTCCTGGGTGAGAACCTTGTGACATGGAAAAGTAAGAAGCAAAATGTTGTAACTAGATCAAGTGCAAAAGCTGAATTTCGAGCAATGACTCAAGGAATTTGTGAGCTGCTTTGGCTAAAGATCATTCTCGATGACTTATAAATAAAGTAGAATGGACCTATAAGGCTGTATTGTGATAACAAGTCAGCAATAAGCATTGCCCATAATCCAGACGAAGCACATAGAGATTGATCGAAATTTCATTAAAGAGAAACTTGACAGTGGCTTGATATGCACACCTTATATTCCATCTGGAAGTCAACTGACTAATGTCTTCACAAGGACTAAACACTCAACAATTCAATGCAATCATATCCAAGTTGGGTATGGAAGATCTCTACTCACTAGCTTGAGAGAGAGTGTAAAAAATGTGTAATTAAGTCCCATTTAACAGCTGTTGATTTGCTTAATTGTTATTTGATTGTTCCCTGTAATTAAGTCCTTAATCATTTCCCTATAATTAGCATTCCTTTCCTGTATGTGATTAGCATTTATTCCTAACTTATATGTAGGAGTAGATTGATGTTTTTTGGGTGCATAAATTCAACCCTCTGATTGTACGTTAGAAACACAAGATAATACACTTATCTTTTTCACATAAGGGATGGAGATTAAGGGTAAGGTATGTTCATGGAGGGAGTTTAGAGATCAGCTGTTGGGGAGGTTTCATCCCTCGTGAGTACAAGCAGTTGATAGTAGTCCATCAAACAGGCACCGTAATAGAGTTTAGAGAAGAATTTGAACTTCGGCCACCGTTGCAGAAGCCACTGAGGAGCATCTGATGGGGATCTTCCTCAAAGGATTGAACGAAGAATTGCGGGCTGAGTCCTTGAACACTTAATGACACTTAATGAGCATGGCCCACCAATTAGAGAAAAGGAATTAGGAAGCAGAAAGGGCCAGTGAGTCAAAAAAAAAATGGAAGGGAGGATCGACTGAGCCCATTAGTAAGGGCTGGCAACCTAACTCGAACCCATCCAGGGTATCTTCACGACCCTGGGCTAACCCAATAATGCCAACACCAGGAACAAATGGAAAGGAGATGGGGAAAGGGACGATGTCGGGTTGGAAGGGTAATGAGTCACAGAAGACGTCGTTTTACTCAGGAGAACACTCTGGGCAGTCACATACAAGTGTGAACAAAGGTGGGAGAACAGTTAAACGCCTAACGGAAGCCGAGGTAGCCAAGCATATGATCCTGGGATTATGCTTTAGGTGTGAGGAACGTTATGCACCAGAACACCGTTGCAAGGATAAGAGCTTACAGACTCTAGTGGTTGCGGGAGAGGAAGAATTAGAGTCAAATGAGGTGGAACAGGTAAATGACTAGAAGGAAGGCCGCACAGAGCCAATTAAGGAAGTTAAAGGAACAGAGAACATGGAGATGGAAGTGTCGATGCATTCACTCGCGGGATTAACAACTAGGTGCCCCATGAAGTTGGTAGGCAAGGTGAATGGGCATGAGCCCGTTGTCCTAATAGACAGTGGCACTTCCAATAACTTTATATCAATGGAATGGGTGCGAAAATTGGGCATAAGCATTACGGGCAACCATTGCTTCAGGGAGATGGTGGACAACGAGAAGTGGATTAAAGGTAGGGGAATGTGCAGAAGGGTCAAGCTGGAGATGCAAGGTATTAGAGTCACTCAGCATCACTCAATTTTTTTTCCTTTCGAGGTAGGGGGTGCGGATCTAATTCTCGCAATAACCTGGCTTGAATCCCTGGGCTATGTAAGAATGAATTGGAAGCTCCTCACCATGGAATTCACGTTGGCAGAAGTTCCAGTAAGTCTAAAAGGGTACCCTTCGCTAATTAAAAGAATGGTTTCCTTAAAGACATTGCTTAATGCAATATAACCCCAACAGGAAGGGTATTTAATGAGTCCGGATCCCATCATGTTCCTAAATACCCCGGATCCTATCATGTTCCTTGAACATGATGGGTTGATGTTTGGATTGAATGGTGGAGGGGGACTGCCCGCCCTGCCCCCCTCCCCCTGCCCAGCTTATTCCCACCCATCCAAGGGTGGGAAAGTAACTTGGATTCCTACATGAGGGGATCCAAACTCGTATTTAATTGAATTCGCATCTCTGGACCTACAACCAGAAAAAGTACCCAGTGAAGTGGTTGAGGTTCTCGAGCAATATAGTGCCTTGTTTGATACTCCTTTTAGTCTCCCACCTACCCGAGACCAAGACCACAAAATTCAGCTTAAAACTGAGGCCCACCCTCCTAATATTACAAGGGTAAAAATATTAAAGTTGAAAACAACCACTTCAACAAAAACTCAACCTCTGTGTACACATGTTTGTTTAGTATATAGTAAGACTGTAGTTATAATTTTACACAAGGCATTAAAAGGAGGTTAATGTAGCTTTTGAAAATTAAAAATTAGCCTTTTATTCTAGAAGCAAAGGAATTTAAGAATGATATACTCTTTAAGAAACACCACAATCAACACAACTCAACCTCTGTGTAAACAAGTTTGTTTAGTATATAGTAAGACTGTAGTTATAATTTTACATAACCATTAAAGGAGGTTAATGTACTTTTTGAAAATTAAAAATTAGTCTTTTATTCTAAAAGGGAAGGAAGTTAAGAATGATATACTCTTTAAAAAACACCACAGTCAACACACCTGAGTCACAAACTTCTGCCATTTCTTTGCCTTATCCTTGAACTGTTGAGGGGTCGTTAGACTATTGGACATTTCACCAATCAACAAAGCTTGATCTTTCTGTCTACTTTTTCCATTTTCTAATAATCGGAATGCCTCAATAATTGCTTTTCGCTGTTGACCCTGTCCATATATTAAGAATTCTGGTGTACGACCTAACCTGCAATGTACGTGGCAATATTATTTGGAAATTATTTGAGCAACATATGAATTAAAAATATTAGGGGAAGAAAGATGGTTAACCCAGAATCACAGTCATATATTATGTTTGTGGTTGTGTGGTCAAGTACTAGGTGGCAAGGCAATAAAAGAAGTTAGCTGGAAGTTATAAAAATTATTTTTGAAACTATAACTATATTCTTCTCAGTTTCAAGCCTCTATGCTAGATACTCTCAATTTGTAAGCCAAAACTTGGCATTTCCTACAGTAGTCTTGGTTTCATAACCAACTAAAATTTTATAACCCTAAAAACAGTTTACGACAGATATCATCACCTGCTTAATATTCCACTTTTTTAATTACTAGGGGCATTAAAGTATTCAGGTTTACTTCAGGCACTAAACCATTTAGAATTACCACTACAGCCTCTAATCCAGCACCATTGTGAAGAGGTAAGAATAGTAAGTACATAAGGTAATATATTAATTATTTACTTCTGCATCAGTTTACATGGTTTTACTATATTACAAGACCAGGACAATAGCATCACAATACTTGTAAGGATATATGTAATTATCAAGCAAAAAGTTGC
This sequence comes from Ceratonia siliqua, assembly GCA_034509205.1. NCBI lineage: Eukaryota > Viridiplantae > Streptophyta > Magnoliopsida > Fabales > Fabaceae > Ceratonia > Ceratonia siliqua. The sequence continues at coordinate 10,592,933 of JASKGM010000001.1, read as the reverse complement.
ACCCACATTGTCATAATTGCAGATGTTACAAATCCGTGTCCTTCTTTTCTTTATTTTCCTCCTTTCTGTTTTCTTCATTTCATGATCCCTTCCCCTTCATGCATCTATGCATTTATTCATAAGCGAAAGAAGACAAATGAAATTTTTGTAGAACATTTTTACACCGTTGCCTATAAACGAATGAACAGACAAGGTGAATAGTTTAGCAGTGTTACGGAGTCAAAATTCAAATCAATGGCAATGGGTAGCTTGAAGTCTAAAGAAATTGAATAATGCACTTAACAAATACATTTTTAGAAATAAAAACTGAAACCATTTTATAAGAACTTCCCTTTTTCAATTCGTCAGAGAAACAAACAAGCGGTAACATATAAGCAACATATAAAGGGAAAAATAAAGAAAAATTTTAATGGAATTCAGAGCAACATACTTTTCTGCATGTGAACGACAAAGCTGCAAGGAAAATGAATGAAATGTGCTGATTGTAAGTTCTTTAGCTGTTGCCTTCCCAGCGATGGCTCCAATGCGTTCTCTCATCTCAGAAGCTGCTGCCGTTGTGAATGTCATTGCAAGAATGTTTGAAGGACTAATGCCCTAAACATATTTTAGTAGAAAATTGAAAATGTAAAGGATAAAATGAGCAATAAAATTTAAATGGAAACAAAGAAAACTTCAGTTAAGAGAATTAGAAGAAAGAAAGATAAGAATCAAAGATAAGAGTACAGTATCAGTATCTATATCTTATAGAGCAAAAAAAGCTGCACCACCTCATTAAGCAGCATCAAAACACGCCCAACCATTGTGGATGTCTGACACAAATAAATAAAAACCATTCAGCTCCAATATTAAAAACAAATACCCAAAGAAAAAATTTATCATGTAATGGAATAAGAAGATAAGAAAAAGTGAAGACCTTTCCACTTCCTGGACCAGCAATAATCATTAAAGGGATTGAAATATCAGTACAAGCTGCTTCTCTTTGACTGTCATTTAAAGATTGCAAATATTTTATATACTCCTCAGGCATGATGCTGCATTGTATACTCTGCCGAGTATCTGCGCATTCCTTAGGATTGAAATCAACCCCATAGTTTAATAGGTCATCGCTTCCTCTATCCTCAATAGCAGTAATTGAACCTGAACTCAGATTTGCATTAACAGTGACATTGCTCTTGTTCAGATCTTCCCCATGAAAGCTACGATCTGATTCCTTCCCAACTGATTTTCCAGCTGATTTCTGCATACACATATTGTCAATTTGTTCCAAAATAGACTCATCAAAATCATCATCAAGAAGGCCAGTCATTGAAAAATAATCCAATGGTTTAGAACACTCAGGTTCTTTCGTTGGAGTTCCAAAATCTGATAGACACAGGCTCTCTGCAGGAACTACGGGACTAGCCATTGTTTTTGCACTTAGGCTGCCACTGATTACATCATACAGATTATAGTCACAGCATATTGCATTGGGTCTCTTGTTGGAAAATGCCGATTGGGTGTTCAACGACATCTCTGCAAGAGGAACCCTCTTGGTAATGGAAACCTGAGCTTGGGCATCAATTTTTTCTCCATACTTGATTCTAAAAACAGCAATAAATATGGGAATCAAAATGTGCTTTAAATAAAAGGATTCCAGCTAGTAATAACTGAAAACTGGAAGCCATAAACAAATGTTTTCATATTTCTCACTTAACAATCAATTTCAATCTTGCTCTTTCCACAACATCCTAACCAAACAGAAAATCATATATGAGACCTGATTAAGAAAAATGTTCAAAAAACAAATACCCATTTAAAGAGAAAGCGAAACGTTCTTTCTCGTCATTCACAAATAGTGGAAAAGAAATGGAAGTTCCTACATCAATCTGAAGAGCAAGAATGCAAGAGCACTTACTGATGAGGGGAATGCACATTGCAAAAGGTGGAGGAATCGCGAGCCCTTTTGCGAGCAAGAAGTGGTTTCGCAGCCTTGAAACTACCAGAAACTCGGGCGATTTGCTGGTCTGCGATTTCTGTGCCAGACATTGGATAGAGCGTTAAAAGCGCGAGCAGATGGGAATGGATTCGCAGGAAGCGTGAAGGAACAAGAGGAGACTATTCTTGGATTTTCATTTTTTTTTTTCCCTCCTTCCCGCTTATGTTCAAATAAAGAACTGGATCGGGTTATAGGACACTTACGCTACCGCCACATAACTGGGCGGAAGGGCTATCTTACAGCCACTCCCATTTTTTTATTTTTTTTATTTTTTTTATTTTTAAATTTTTTTATTTTTTAAAATTAATTAATTATTTTGTATCTTATGTATTTTTTTCAAAATTTTTTAAGATATTTTTAAAATTTTTCTTGAATTTTTTTACATTCATTTTACTATTCATCTATAATTTTTTTTTACTATTTATTTGTAATTTAAAAAATTCTACAAAAAATATAAAAACATCTTACAAAATTTTAAAAAAAATTTATGTTATAAAGATTAATTAATTAATTCTAAAAAGAAAAATAATTTTAAAAAAAAATAAATATATATAAAAAGAAAATATAAAAAGTAGCCTACCGCCACATAAATGTGGCGGTAGGCTAGTGTTCACCTTTCTTATTTTGCAGTTTTTTTTAGTAACTCTGATTATTTGCTGATCACCTTCCGCTTTTTCCATCTGCAAATTAGTCTTTTACATAGTACGTGGACTCCAGACTTAAATTACAGGGCATCGTACTCATACTATGCCTTATAAGTGTATGCACGAAAATAACATGTCAAAGAGATTATTTGTATCCTATGAAAAGGAAACTGTAATTTATCAATTTAATTATTTTATTGTTTATGTACACAATATTGGTCTTTTATATTTTAGAGAGTTTTCAATTAGCCTTTTTCTCATATTTTTGTATTACTATAAGCGAAAAACACTAATATTGTAGTTAATTAGCATACGCGAGGCTTTTGTTGTATACTTAGAGTGACAATTCAACAAATCATAGATTGAAAGTTAAAAAGCACAACAAATTGATTATTATACATTTAACGTGGTTTTACTTTATTCTCTATGAAATTATTATATAATTTTGATATATTAAAAATCAATAAATGAAGTATATACTAATTAAACTAAGAATTTTATTATAGTAAGATTAAATTTTACTGTATGCTTATTTTTCTATAACTTATTCTATTTATCCTAGAAACGCATAGTCTTTTTAACAATTTTGTTGATCTAAATAATTAGACATCGTTGGCAGAGTACGTGGACTTTATCATGTGTATGTAAGATTATACCATGGCAAAGAGATATGTTTGTATCCATGAGAAACCGAACCTATAAGAATGAATTTAGGGGCCGTTCGTTTCTCCTTTAAGGAGAAATGAGAAGTTAAAATTTTGAAAATAATGACTTCTGTAATTTTT
>JASKGM010000001.1:10537943-10564858 GCA_034509205.1 Ceratonia siliqua | reverse complement strand
TATTGAACAGGCGCCATTCCATCATATTCTCGCCCTTGTTTCTCACTATAATCGTGGTTATTGTGAATGTGTAATTCATCTGCTTACAACAGTTTTGGATCTTATTAATGACTCTGACTGCTTAATTGTGTATGTTGGTGAGAACTCATCAGTAGCTATCCGATACAACTTTGTCTTCAGTTTAGGGAATTATATAAACTCATTTAGATACAAGGGGTTTGGATCTAAATAATGGCTCATACTGCTCAGTTAAATATCTTGGCAAAAGTCATTAGTATTTGTCCTTTTTTGCTTTGTGAAAGTGAAGTCATCTCCCTTTACCTGTTACAGCTCTGTTCACAAAATTCAAAATCATGTTGAATTGCCAAGATAGTTTTACTTTATAACGACTAGAATTGCTTAATATATTCACACAGGCAAATCATTTGGGATTACTGTAACTCTAGTAAGTATGATGGTGACTCTTCTGCTTAAAAGTGACTTTGTGATGCAAATCTTACCATTTGAGACGATTTGAGATAGTTTATGAAATATCACAAAATTTTGCAGGTTGCAGTGAGCTTCATTGTTATCCAACCATAAAAAAAGGGGGAAAATGTGTTATTACTTGTTGGTGCTATGCTTCTCCATGAGTAGCTTAGAAATGGCCTTACTTGTTTTCTGGATTTTTAGCTCCATTTTCTTCAAATTTCCTTGATTAGATCCTTAAAATAACATTTACTATAGCTTTACTCAAAGTTGAGTCCTTATTTTGTCTGTTAATTTAGGCAGTTCTTATACTAACCACCTTGGCCAAATTTATTTAAGGGAAATACATAACTGTATCCTATAAGCCTGACATGGCTCTGAAGTCTTCAACATTGTTTTCTGTTTAATAGCGATGATATATAAATGTACAGTGGAGATTTTTCTTCTTGGTTAATGAATATGAATTATAAAATCATTGTGCCATGTGTGTATCTGCATGAATGTATGCTGTCTTGTGAAATTGAAAACATTGAGGACTCTATATGGATAGATTGCATTAACCTTCTATAGGATAGGAATGGCAAGCCCGACAACATGAAAAGACAAAAGAGCTGCATAGAAGACGCCAAGAGGAAGAGGAGGAAGAAGAGAGAAAGATTGAGGAGTATCGTGAAATTGGCATGCGGCTGAAGGGATACCCAGAAGAAGATGTCAGAAAAGCACGGAAGTTGGTTTCGAGCTTGATAAGAGCTGCTGAAGAAGTAGAAGAGGTAATTGCTTACAGCACCAACCTAATCATTATACAGATAATAGATTTCATCATGACCAAGTTCTTATGCATCTGAATTCCTCCTAAATATGGTCTTGCTTACTGTGATCTTAGCTTGTGAAGGTGAAGCTTACCTTGCAAAAATGTTGAGTAACCAATCTGACGCTTAAGAGTGTTTTGTCCTCAACCATCTACTCTAATTTTAGCTTTTAATATAACGTGTTTAGAGAGAGAGAGAGAGAGAGAGAGAGAGAAGTTTTTGAATGTGTAATGAAATGGGCTTGTGATATAGTTCTCTCACATTCCCCCCCAGGGAGGGGGGGGGGGGGGGACTAAAGAAAAAATCAAGAAATAAATAAAAGGAAAGGAAAGGAAAATAAATCCATTATGTCTGACATGGTGCACACCATGATAATCATTTAAACATGTTTCTGTGTTAAATTCTTTCCCGCATGCAATTATATACTTTTTGCAGTGATATAAATTGTTTATTTATTGAAATGTGCATTATTTGCACATTTAATAATAATATTATAAAGAGGAGAAGTTCTTCATTCCGGATGGTATAAACTTTATCTTTCCTTTCGTGTAGTTCTGTGCATGTTTTAGTTAATGATAATTTAGGTTGAAGTGTTTACTGTTGACTCCTCTCTCTTGTAGAAAATTGAGGAAGCTGCTGAGAAAGGAGAACTTACCGAACTTGTTTTAATGGTCATATGGAATCGCCTTGATCTTGCCCGGCGTGATGTAAGTTGGTATTTTAGCATCTAAAATAACATAGAAATATCTGTCAATTAATTTTTACATTGGGATTTAAGCTTATGATGAAATAAAAAAATTTATTTGAGGAAGAAAGTTACATACCTTTCTTTTATATTTCCATTACCATCCACCATACATTGCAAATGTTTCATCATAAAGTTATTAAGCAAGTGATTTGCATCATGGAGGACTTTGTGTGCCTGATTATCAGATTTTGACAACATGATTAATGCAGTGGCATCTTTCTGATGTACAATTATAATTGTTCATAGATAGAGGAATGTCCAAATTAATGCCTTCCACCGAAAAAACTTTCCTACGGTCAGGTGAGTGTGCATGGCCTTTCGTTATCATTGACAACAAGCACAAAGTTGTTTAATAAACGTAGAAGATTAAAATTATATTTTTGTCAACAAATATTTATTTATTTTTGCTTTTTGATTTTGATATCTGAAATACTTAGTGTCTGTCTTCTTCACCAATATTTTTTTATATATATATATATATATATATTGTGTTCGGGTGAATATCAGCTGATTCAATTTCACGAGGTAATGCATGCTATGAGTGAGGGATTCTTTTAACAAGTAGAAGTTACTAAGTTAGTGATATGTAAATCGCTACTACTTATGACCAGTGTTGGTCAATGACTAGGAACTTTATTATACATGATTCTCTTCAAAAAAGAAACCTTGTGTTTTTCTCAAAAGTTTCAACTGACAAATGTAGAAGCCAATTATCCAACAAAAGGGAGAAATGAAATTCGTTTTAGTTGTCATGTAATCCTTTCATTTATTGGGTGAAAGAGTGGATAAAACATAATATAGTTGGATCTATGGGCATTGGACCCAACAGATTTCCAGCCAACTATTCATTCTCAATTTCTCATCAGATTTTACAGTCTCTGCCAGATTTGTCTTCCTACCACAACCCTCCTTCTTTGTCTTTGTACAAGCTTTGTCCTTGTAATAGACTAAGACTTTACAAATATTAAATAATATGCTTCTATTACTAAACATGTTAAGAAAAGCATGATTATTTATGCTTCCTATTTTGAACTGTTGTCTGTTGAAAATAATTGCTAAATTTGAGGGGGAATATCACAGATTAATTTTAGAACTTGTCTAGTGTCTATTTATATTACATGTTAGTGTCAATTTTTTTTATCCTCTCACTATCTTTTTTGCACATGATCTTATCCTTCCAGGATGAAAAGGATGCTGTTAGAAGTCTGGATCTGTTATACAGAAGGGTAGAGGTAAGATCTGCTATTTTAAATTAAAGTTCCATTTTTCATTTAAGTGAGGAGCTTGCTTCCGACCCCCCCTCCTCTCAAAAAGAAAAAAAGAAAAAAGGTAGCAGTATTTTAGAAGGATAATAAAAGGGACAGGTTCATACAGATGGCTTTGGATGCCCCTGATTTTCTGAAGAACTTACATTGGATGATTCTACTTTCATGACCAATTCTAGCATATTACATCCTGCACAAATGCAACTCAACCTTAATACTCCTTTTGTTCCTTTCGTCTGAGTTCCTCTTGTATGTTTTTTTTATTGTAGACTGAGATCTTGAAACGTGAGGCTACTCCTGCAATGAGGTTGCTTAATGATCTTTTGATGATGCATGATGGCTTTGATGATGCAGAGTGGCTGAAGAAGTGTAAAAAACTCATGGTTGATACCTTTCCACGGGAAGATCCATTTAGCATTCTTGTTCCACAAGGATATGACATAGATAAGGTATGCTACACCTATAGATTGCAAGGTTCAGACTTTTAACGTTCTTACTACATGGTTTCATTTTTCTCAAACTACACAAATTTGCTTTTATCAGGAGGATGCATGAGAAAGGTAAATATTTCTCAGTCATCCCTCGCCTCCCCTCATCTTGTTTCCCTTTCACTCTTTCTCACAAGAAACTTGTGCGTAGTTTCCGGAGATATTTTAATTTTTGTTTTAAGTAATCATTTCAGGACAATTTAAAATAATCTGGGAGTTTTATTTCTTCATCTGTGTCGATTATATATGTGCATATTCCTAGACTCATACAATTATTTGGCTGAATTCCCTTATTTATTTATTTATTTTTCCAATCTTATATGGCATCAGCATCAAGGGCCACTACGACCCCCATTGGAAGTTGATGATACCCTTTTGAGGGTGGACTTTGTAAGGGAGGTGGATGAACTGCTGCAAGAGGTTCGTTCTGAACAGAATGAAGTACAGAATGGTCCAGGGTTTGATCCTGAGTCTGTTGCCAATAGATTAAAGCAACAGGAGAAGCAACGAACAATACGCCAGGTAGAAGCTCTGCTTGACCTAGCCATTAGCTTGAAATGGTAGCTATTTGGTTCATATCTCTGGTTACGAGAGGCTTTTGAGTCCTGAAATTTCAGCTTGTGTCTTGATTCATCTCCACCTAGTTATCTGATAGTTTCTATTTTTCAATAGGGGTAAGAATATATAGCGTCTGTAATTGAATTATAACCCCCCCCCCCTCCAACAAAAAAAAAAGGTGTTAGATAGAAAAAGTACAGCGCGGATTTGGGTTTTTTTTCTCCAGTTATTTTCTGTTAATCGTAGTTGTCTGTGTTGATAACAACAAAAAAGTGCACACAAAAAAAACACGTCCCATACGTATGTGAATAACCATGATAAGAAGATAATCGATCATTTAAAAAAAAAATTAAATTCAGATTGAAGTTAGACACTCACCATCCGATCCTCTGGTATTAAAGAGGCACGGTTTGATGGGAACCATGTGTTTCCCAATTGGAACTCGTGCGTAATTTGTATCCCAATTGGAGCTCGTGTGTAATTATTTAATTTATGCATGTTATATACGGTTTTTCTTATCCTAACGTCACACAATTTTATAATAGACCTTTGTTCTTTTTTTTTTTGGACGAAACACATTTTTTATTGAGTTGCATGTGTAAAAATGACAATGAAGAGAACATTGGATTTGCAGGAGTGACTTGACGGGTCGTAAAAGAAAAAAAAATTGTTTTCATGTCACGAGGAGGCCAGGATAATGCTTATTCACTAAAGTCTGAACATTAGAAAACCATCATAATGAAATTATTGAGCATTTATTTACAAAGGAATCCTGCAGTCATTCACTTATACACATTCTTATGTGTTTCACCAATTTATTCACCTTAATCTACAAAACAACTACCACGAAACGTTGCCTCAAACAAAGTGCAGCTGTGAGACTTCATTTCATAAGTAAACAATCCCGTTGTCTGCTCACGGACAAATTCACCATTGGCGGAGAAAAACCCCGGATGTGGAAGAGCTGTATCAACTAAACGGCACCATGACATGCCTTCTGGAGGTGGAGATAAAACTACAGTTTCTGGATGATCAGCTGCATTAAAAGCAATAAATAAATCACCATCAGTTGATTCGGAGTTCACTGGCAACTCCACTCTTTCAACCTTCAAAGTCATGGCCAGAAACTTGCAGGATGGGTCATCCCATCTTGGTGGAGCCAGGTCATTTCCGTGCCATTCAATGTTTTCTTCTTTCAAGAAGCTCCTTCTCTGAAGCAGATCACTTCGCCTATTTCTCAATGAACTTAAAAATAAAATGAATTGTGTGGTTTGTTTACCAAAACCTGTATTTAAAGATCTCCAATCTAAAGGTTTTTTGTCTCCATATGCAGGAGAACCACCAAAAGACTGACCACACTCATCTCCCATGTTCAGAACAGGTACTCCTAATGACACAAACAAGATGAAGAGGAAATTACGGATTTGTTTAAGTCGCCTTTCAAGGACACTGGTGTTACTAGTAGGCCCTTCTTCTCCACAATTCCAACTTAATTCTGAAGCTAGTTCACCACTACTGAAGCTGACTGAGTCCACAAGAGAAAGTCCAAAATTCCTGGCAATGAAATTAAACGAGAATGCAGGGCCTCGCCCATCTGAAAACATGTCCCCACTCCCACAAAGTCTTGTTGCAAGGTCGCTAACAAGATTTTCACCTCTTAAAAAGTTTCTCACATCGTTACAAAAATTTGTATTAAATTCAGCCCATTTCCTCCAATGAGGAAAACGAGCTTCCTTTGCTACCATGTCATGGGGATCCCAGCAATCTGCGATGATCTTGGTCTTAGAGAGTAATGGGTCAAAAGCAATTGCTTCAACCAATGGCGGTCGAGACAAGTGTTCTCCATGAAATCCCTTCAACAGATGTGAAGCATTTATGAAAGAGAAGCCATCAATATGAAACTCAGTCACCCAATGCCGAAGGCTATCCAGAATCAATTGCTGCACTATAGGATAGTTACAATTCAAAGAACACTGAATCTTCAAATCACCAACTCCATTTGCATAATAGTAGGATAAGTCATCAATTCCTTGAAGTGCTCCGACCTCAGCAGTATGGGTGAAAACAACTTCCATAAGAACTTCTATCCCATTAGCATGCAAATATTTCACCATCTCTTTCATAGAGTTGATAGTAGATATAGGACCACCAGATAGTCCATAGACATGCATTGGGGAAAAGAAGTGAGAAGGAAAATATGGTCCTTTTTGTTCGTCAAATGTAAAAATTGGCTCCAAAAGAATTGCATTAATACCAAGATCTTTAAAATGCTGCACCTTCTCAGCTAAACCAGCAAAGGTCCCAGCTAAATCAGTTGGTAGTTGGCTGGACTCATGCAGTGTAAAGCGCTTGACATTCAACCTATAGACCACTAGTTTCTCCATTGGTAAATTTGGATGAAAATCATCACCCCAATCAAAAGCAGGTTCCTTGCACAACCTTCCAAGAAACTTCAAAAGCAAACCTGATCCATGACTATTAGGATAAGAATTCCCAGTAATCTTAGCATATGGGTCTAGAAGAACATGCTCAGCGGAACTATCATTCTTGTTTCTCCGTACAAGATCCCCTCTGCAACGATAACCATAGCTCACAAATGTCCAGGCACTTTCAAATGAGATATGCCAGATGTCACCTGATCGATTGACATAAGGATCCAGATCAAGCTCTAAAGCAGGTTTCTCGAGACTGGTGTCATCATACAAGCATAAAACCATACCTTCTGCATGTCTTGAGAAAATAGCAAAATTCATAGAACCATCGGGAGAAAAAGAGAGACCCAGAGGTGCTGGATATCCTGGAAGAGAACCAACAGGTACACAAAATTTTGTTTTCCTATGACTTCTAATTTCTGAGGCACTTGACTCAGCATCGAAAGATGATCTCAGGAGAAATGAGAAATAGAAGGGAACTTGTTTTGCATCAAATTCCAATTCAATTTCAAACCTGCCTGAAGATGACTGTGGGATTGGGCTAAGATTCATCCCCGTTCTTGTATCTATAGTTGAACTTTTTAAATCTGGATTTATGAAACTTGATAAATTGGCTGTGTACACACCCCAACACAACACCAGTCCTTCTCCTTCACCACGTAGTTGCAAGGCAGAAATCTCAATATACACAGAATATTTGACGTTTTTCTTCATAACATAAACTTTTACCTGACCACCGATTTCTGTCCTAAACAAATAAGTCAATGCCCTTCTTAGATCTTCAGCCTCGGTAAATGTTGTGACTTGCTTTTCACTTTCCTCAATGGATACTCGTGATGTTGCATACAACTTTGAAGTGAAATTCTGCATTCCCCTCCCAACTAGGTTTCTTTCCATGTCCGACTTGTCAAAGCAAGACAGTTTGCTTCCATATTTAAATTGATTGAAAGGTATGAGGTGAGATGGCTCAGTAGGCTTGTGTTTTTGACAGCATGCCTGTACTGAGAATGATAGAGGAAGATTCGCCATGTATTGTGCTAGAGATGGATGGAATCCAAACAAGAAAGCAGGAAAAAATCTTCAAAAGCCGGGAGGGAGCTTCTCAATGGATTTAGGAAGCTTTCTGCTTATGGTAATAGGAATTAGAGCATTGCATGGACAATACATGATAGCCAATTTTTCCTACAAGAGATCTTGACAAGAAATCATCTACGTAATCACATATTACAAGCAGAGGTACATCTCAATCGAATATGGGAATCCACAAAACTAGCATTGATCAGCAATAAAAATATAATATAAATCAAATCAGCTGAGAAACTTGAGTTGCATAAAATATCACGATGCAACAATGACAGAAGAAAACCCAAATGAATGCCACATATCATTAATGGAGAAACAGCTGATAACTATATATTAAAACCTAAAACTCAAGTGCAACACAACACAACACAACAACGATCATAATAACAACGAACATAAAATTTATGGGTAGAGCATAAAACATTACATTAATATAAGCAGGAATTCAAAAGCAACCATGTGATTGAAACTTACATTTTTCTGTTACTTTTGTCCCGGTGAGTAAAACGGAATTATCGAGTAGATCAGTTGAGGCGGAAGAGGCAGAGTATAGGAAAGTTGAAAGGAAAGAGTGGTTGGAGATAGTGTAGGTTCAGGGTTGTCCTGTGGTTCAGTCTCGCAGTCTCGCAGTCTGTCTATCAACCACTACGCAGCTAATTTAACGAGGGTCGTTCGTTCTGCTGGGGCACTTCGGAGAAGTACAACTTTATTTTATTTACAGCGCTTCTCGAACATTGCGATCCCTCGATCCTAACCGTTGGATGAGGACTGGGCTTAGTCACACCTTTGCTGAAATTACGATCCGCATGGTCGGATGTTGTTTGTGTTTTAAGATGGACCACTTCGATTAAAAATAAAAGAAAATAAATTAATAAAAAAATGTTTGTGTTTTTTATTTTTATAATTTTAATTATCATATTAAATATCATAATACCTAAAATACTAGATAACAAATTAACAATGCATCAAATAACTTCTTCTTGGTGGTGGTCTTCACCTTTTTTAAACATCAAGAACAAAATAGAAAAGATTGGACGATTTTGTTATACAATGGGCCGAATAAGTCCAAACGGGTCAACAAAATTTCCTCTCATGCAACGCCCTTATCAATATCATAAAATATGTTTAAAATTTCAAGTGCAATACCTCTATTTTTAAAAGTATTATACAAAAAAGAAGTAAAAAAAAAGAAATTTAATGTTAACAACACATCAATTTCTGTAATCATGTTTGAGAATTGAAAAATGAGTTAATTAAAATTTTGTTTCCAAAATTTTTATATATACAGTTTAAGTAACACTCAATAAAAAAATAAAATTATTGTTTGATAAATTATTTATTGATAAAAATTTAAAATAATTGTATTACAGGTAAACAAAAATTATTTGCCATTATAAAAAATTTGTTCAATATATGGGATGAGTACATTAAGTAATTTGTTATGGATAATTTTAGGTTTTAATATAGATAATTGAAATTTAACTGTTGACTAATTATTATTTTTTTAATTTTAATTATATGTAATTTTTTAAAAAATATAAGAAAAATTTACGTAAATTTCAAAAATTTTATAAAATTAACAAAATAAAAAAGAGATTAAAATATTTTCCTTAAAAAACATGATGAATGATTTAGGACCTTCATGTGCCCGGAGTTACGGAAGTATGAAAAAATCCAGCGTAATCAGCACTGGGCTCACTTTAGCCCACTTCACGGAGTAAGAACCCACGCTCCCTGCGCACCCTAGCTTCCCCCTCACCTAACCAACTCATCTCTCTGCGTGAAACCACTTCTTCCACAAAAACTCTTCAACCCGCCCTCTTTCTTTCTGAAATTAGGGTTTCTTCAGCCTCAGTCTCTATTACCCTCCCTCTTCTTTGTGGGATTCTCTGTGACCATTTGTTTCTCAATGCCTGCGAATTCCGTCAGCAAATTCCACAGAGTGCCAAGCCGTTCATTTCCTGCGCGATTTTGGTGTTTCGCTGAGTTTGACTATTCGATTCTGTTCAAATCACTTGCTTTGATTTGACTATAGCAGCGTTGGCTTCCTCTTATGGCGCCTAGTCGCAGAAAGGGCGCTAGCAAAGCAGCAGCGGCTGCTGCCGCCGCTCGCCGGCAATGGAAGGTCGGCGATCTTGTGCTAGCCAAAGTTAAGGGTTTCCCTGCTTGGCCTGCCACGGTAAGTGCCACTTGTCAATTTATAGTAAAATTGCATTCTTTCGGTTGATTGTGCCATGTAGATTTTTTTTGGAGTCTTGCATTGCATGTTGCTTTATTCTTAGCTTTTGTGTAGACGTCAGTATTTTGGTATACTCTAAGCTTTTGCTTGGTATAATGGATCTCAACTTGAAAGTTGATGACTTTTTGGATTAGTTATCTGTCTGGTTCCGATAATGCTTCTAGACGGTAGATTAAAGAGGAAAATGCCCGACTTCCTTACCTTAAACGGTACATTTTAGTATTTAGATTTTACTTGCTTCGTGGCTGAACCAGTTGACTATTTGATGCACAAATCAAATGGGGGCAACTTATTATTATCTGTATATTCTTTAAACTTTTCTTTTTCTTTGGATGGAGATGTTGGCCTCCTCTTCCAGTAACGACGATGGAGAAGGTATAGACTAGAGACAATGGGCCAAAACTACCTGGAGCTGTGACTTGCCCATCTTTTCCCTCTTTCTCCCCCTTCCCCTCTCCCTCTCGGGAAAAAAGAAGAAGAAGAATAATATACATCGTTAATTAAGATGCAAGAAAAGGGATATACTTGCCTTGTTTCTGTGGTGATATGAATTTCTATGCTTGGGGCATATAATATACAAATTGATATGCAAATAGTTTCTATGCTTTTTATAGCCACTCTATTTTCTACTTCTTGGTTGTTAGAGATTTTGTTTGGTTTATCAAGTTCTTTGCTGGTGGCAGGTAAGTGAGCCCGAGAAGTGGGGTTACTCCACTGATTGGAAGAAAGTACTTGTGTACTTCTTTGGAACCCAACAGATGTAAGCATTGAAAGCCATATCTTATTGACTATTTGATAGCTGTTAGTATGCTAGTCTGCTCAGGGCAATAGTGTGTGTTTTGTATAACTTCAGGCATCAAATATACATGTTCAAATTTCATAATCAAGGCCACATGAAGCTTCTTTCATAATACATGTATGATGTCATTACTCTTACCTTATTTGGCTAAGCGATTTCATTAAGTAGTAAGGTGTGGTAGTGGTCTTCTCTTTGATATCTGAACAATTTGGTAATTTCCTGCCATTTGTTTGGTTGTGCTACTATTAAATAATTTGCTTTCTTCACTGTTTCTATTTCTATGAACTTAACCTGACAGGTATGGATCTTATCGTGATGATGTTCATATGTCAAGTCAAAGTGACTTTTCTGTTGTTTGCACAGTTATTGATTTTTTTTTGAGTGCATTGTCTAGTTCAATAATTTTTTAGCAAGGTAAACCTGTTGGTTAGAGGATAATGCTTCTTGATGAGATGCTTCCATTCTTGTATCGAATTTGGGTATATGGGTATAGCCAAGACTAGAAGATTTTCATTTCATGGTAAATTTTCTTTATGTTTTAGTTAATAATAGTAGTATCTAGGTTAATGCTTATATGATATTTTACATTTATGCGTAGTTCTGGTTGAGAGTCAGCCCAGAGTTGCAAATATCATTAGGAAAATAATATTTGGACACACGTCTGATTATCTTAATCTCTGTTTTAGCTCATTAGATTCTTGTTTGTTTATTCGTAGAAGAGGAAAAAAGTGAAGTTTAAGGGTTCTATTGCGGTTATTCTTGAATTTAGGGGCTTGATTTTGGTTTGTGGCATGTTAAGAGATTTACTTATCAAGGACATGTGCTGTTGAAATACTTTGTTCATTGCATTTGTTAGTACAATTCTACATTGTTGATATCTCAACTGGACCCATTTGTATTGCTAGTTAAAAGACTTTTACAAGACTTGTAAAAGTCTTTTTTCTGTGTGTTCTCTCATGTAGCATGAGTTTGTAAAAAAAAAGAAAATCAGGTCAAAATATATGCCTCCTTATTTCTATCTAAGATTTCAGTTATAGGCGTTGTAATACTATAACTTTGAATATTTAAATGCCAATCTTGGTAGACAATATGAGATTTCAGATGGGGAACCTCTGTCATGACTGGATTCTTTTGTCAGTTGGCTTGACATTATAATTTTTTTTTTCATAGTTGTTGCCATGACTTTTGTTGTCTTAAACCAACATGATTCCAATTCTTCTATGGTGTGGCTTCAAAGAGTGGCCTCTGGGAGAATTACCTGGAAGCTTAAATCTATTCTTCTCTATTCGTCCATTGTGTGTTTTCATGGGAGGAAACACCATTTATAAATTTCCTGTTCTGAGAACTGGGGATTAGAATGTAGTCAAATAGTACCCTTGGCAGGATTCTAGTTGCTAGAAGCCTAAAACTTTCTTCTACTACAACCTTTTGTTTCTATGACTTCTTTTGTGAACCTTTTTTATTGCTATTTAGAGATGGAGAATTTTGTATTATTAGTTTATTTAGCTGAAACAACGTGGTTGTAGTACAGTGGTTTATTTTCTTTATAATTTTGATTACTTACTCTTTTGTTTATGTATATGTAAATTAAAAATGTAATTTTTAAGCTACTATTATTGGGAAAAGTTTACTCCTATTAGAATCTATTTAGAGTTCATGGAATTAACTTAGAGCAAAGTTAATATTTATTTTACTCAATCTCAGTGCCTCTGCAATCTGAATAGAATGTTGTATATGATCTCCATACTTATGACATAGATATGATGGTGGTTGTAGCTCACATAATGATGTGGTAATGGCTCCTCTTTCTCATTCTCTATCTGGAAACTTTGCATATGTTTGGCTTAGTGTTTGAAGCTAAATGTGATATCTACACTCAATGCCAATTTCGTCCGTATATAATGCATGTTTGGGTATGGTCTCAAATAGAGTTTGGTTGTTTGCCCACTGTGATTCTAAGGCTCATACAAAGGTGCAGCCACTGCTTCTGCATTGGAAAAGACTGATTTTGTTTGATACACGAATGTCCCTTTTTATTTTGTATGATATAAAGACTGCCCCATTATTATTGATTTCTAAATTCTCTAATTTAAATTAAAATACTTACCTTTTTTGTAATTTGATACCTAAAAGTGATTCTTCCTAACACTTCCCAGATAATTACATTTTCACCTTCAGCAACTTCAGTTTCAAACATATTCATGATTTTTCCTCTAACAGCTTAACCGAAGACACATTTTGTCAAATGCCTGCAAGAATCCCGAAGAAATTTTGATAGGATTAGGAACATATATGATGCAGCTTGGTATGACCTTTACTTAGAGAGTAGTGCTGACCCAGGCTGTGTAGTGATTCCAATTAGTAGAAATTTTCTAGTAGTGGCTACTAAGTCAGGCTTTGTGTATGCCCAGGTTCCAAATGTTTTGGTTCCTATTTGGTATGCTTTTGGCTCTCTTTGTCTGTAACAATTTTCTTGTTGTGGTGCAAGGTGGACTCTAGTTTCAGTTAATCATTTGCCATTTTCTCCTTTCTTATGCCTGTAGAGGCTTTATTAATAGCCACCTTTTCTGATCCTTTATTGGGTTGATATCCAAGAAATGAACTGGTTGTTCCCGAGAGAGTATAGTAGTCTTGCTGTATTTGAAGCTATGACTTGAGAATATTAATATATCTCCGTGGTTCCTGCAGCTTATGTACTAGAGACTAGAGTAATAAGTGGGTTTGGGTTTTTCTGTTGCTGATATGATTTTTGTATTGTGTTGAGAAAATGAGAACTTTTTGTGAGTTTCTCTAATAGGTAATAATGTACAATTTGGAGGAAGAGACAGGATTGAGTTCTTCATTTATTTTATTTTTATATTCTTTAGTTCATGTTCGAAGCATTCATCTTAGAATGCAGTCAGTTCAGTTACTGTTCAGAGTTTGTCATATCTTACTGTTTCATCAGGGGCCTCACAATTGTGATTTTATGTTGTGAATATGGGTGGCCTGGAAACATATGCTAGTGTAGGTTTTTCAAACTTGGATGACAATTATACTGAAATATGGGAAACTGTCTTTTATCCTAACTAAAGTAAGGGTGTAGTAGAGCTCCAAAATCATTTGTTTCTTTTCTTTGGTTGGGTGGAAAACCGTTTTTGGCAGTTGCATATGGAGCCAGACATAGAACTATTAGCTTGGGTACAAGATGGCAAGATTGAGGGCTGTTTACACGACTTGGGCAAGTTGCAGTTATCTGCCCCTACTTTGTAGAGGGATCTTCTAAGCAATCTATACTTTTGAAAGTAGGTGCTTGTTTATGTAATTTGGGAGTCACTAGTTTTTTTTTTTAAAATATAAATAAATGTGAAATGAGGTTGGATGTGATTGAATTAGATCAGTCTGACTGAATGTTGATTCAATCCTGTTTAAGGAAGGAAGAAAGTGATTTACACCTACATAGGGGAAGAGAGGATTATATTAAGAGGCATTGAAGATTGAAGATCTATGTCTTAATTGGTAATTTGATTGATTGATGCTCTGAATGAGCTTTAAGCCAAATGCCAAGGTCATCTTGAGTAACAACTAGTTATGGCATTTTTAATGAAATTTTTTGTACTCGTAACATTTTCTTGGTTTCCCATGACAAACCCGAGCTTTTGTTCAGCTAGCGAGTTGTGTTAGTTTTGAAATGGTATTTTGTCGTGCAGAGCTTTCTGCAGTCCTGCTGATGTTGAAGCATTTACTGAAGAGAAGAAACAATCTCTTGTTAAACGTCAGGGAAAGGGTGCTGATTTTGTTCGTGCAGTACAGGAGATTATTGATAGTTATGAAAAATTAAAGAAAGAGACTGAAGTTGATGAAAACAACTCTGGTGGTGAAGTTACTGGTGCAAATGTTTCAAATACAGTTGATTCATCTGCCAACTTAAGTTTAAAGGATGAGACAGATGCTTCTGGTTTGACACTTAATTCACAGATGAAGTCTTCAAATTCCTTTACTGACAGACATGAGCCAATGTGTGCAGCTGAGGATGCCTCAGCTGTGGTGCTGAGGGATGAATCTTTTCATAAAGATGCATCATTGGAGGATCCTACTGATAATTCTGCTGGTATATTAAAATCACCTTTGCCAGTCACTTACACTTCTCGAAAAAGATCTGCAGACTTGCGACCACAGGGCTACGTCACACAGAGAAATGTACCAGTTCGAAGGTCCAGAAGCTCATCACGGGTCCAAAACTTTGTGATGCCTTGTGGTGATGTTGGAAAGACTTCTGGCAACATAATGGCTAATGCAGTTCAGAGTGTATCCGGACGAAGGAATACACGTATCAGAAAATCACCCGATCTTTCTGGCTGTGATGATGTTGATTCATCTGCTTTTGCCTCAAATGGTAGCCTCGAAGACAATGTCACAATTGATTCTGACTCCTTTAGCCTGAATGAGGGTAGTACGATAGATTCTAATTCTAAACTTGAACACTCTGAGACTGTTGAGTGCTTGGAAGGAGAAGTGGAGTTGAACAAAGGGCTTGATCTTGAAATAAAGTCTGTAATTAATAAGAAGAAAAGAAAATCAAACAGGAAGCGAGCAACTAATGATGCTGCCAAGCTGACCGTTGCACCAGATGAGGAGGCTGGTGTGCTGAATACCAGTCAAAGTTCACAGAATATGTGTGGACTTTTAAAGGAGAGATGCTCCGAGCAAAATGGAGATGAACACTTGCCCCTGTTGAAACGAGCGAGAGTCAGAATGGGCAAATCATCATCCTCGGAGACAAAGCACAATAGCATCTTACAAGATCAAGAAAAAAGGTCGAAGGAAGATATTATAAACTTACTGCAGCAGACAACCGCATCCTCAAAAAGTGAGAATGGTAGTCCTGCTGATGGAGATTCATCTGTGTTTAATGGAGCTTTGGATAACATTTCTCCTTTAAAGAATTTAGCTCCATATTCCAGAAATTGGTTGCATATTTCTAAAATTAAGAAAGACCAAACACTTGGCTGCTCTACTGATGGTGAAGCAGCTTTACCTCCATCTAAACGCCTCCATCGTGCTTTAGAAGCCATGTCAGCTAACGTTGCTGAAGAAGGTCAAACTCGCACAGAAGCATCATCTGCCATAATGACATCAAGTGGTAGGTGCTGTATATCTTCTATCAAGAGATGTCCTTGTATGGCCATTAATAGTCAAGGAGGGAATGGTTTGGAAATGCTAGGGGTGGACAGTTGTGGGAATGATTCTTCTCATATCAATGTGTATAGTTTCTCAAGAAGTTCAAATCCAATGATTTACATAGAGAATAAATCATCTATGGAAATGGATAAGCAATTGACTAAGTTCCAAGACCATGAAATTTGCAAGGATGCCCTCCCAGGTGCCAAAGACGAAGTTGATGGTGATCTTAGTGATTCTGTGGTTTGTCGGACTGCTGGAACTGATTCTCAAGTTCAGTTACATGGAATTTTGTCTCCTAATCTTGACACAAGATGTTGTGAAGTTGGAAGCAATCAAGATTCACCGGGTCCATCATTGGCACCAAATGATGAAGACAATATGAGAACTATTAACCATTCATATAAAGCATCTGATACATCAGAACATACTGGGTTAAGTCTTGATCTTGCATCAGGTGCCAATGAAAGTGGTAAATTTTCACCTCAAAATAGTACTGATGTGCCTCAGAATGAGGTTGCTGTATGTGAGGATACTGAGTACTTGAAGCCAGTAGTTGGTGACAGTAGCAAAGTGAATGACATGTAAGCTTAGTTTTGCCTTGTTGTATTTCTTAGCTTGCTAACCCCCCCTCCCTTTTTCCAATTTTAGAGAGCAGACAAGAAGAAAGAACCAATAGTATATTGTTAAACCACTATTACTTCCTGCCTTTACCTTTTCTATTAACAGGAAGCTTTTATGAGGGTAAACTAATACTTTCTGTTAATCTTTTCATAATGGTGAATTTTAGAAGAGAACAGTTGTTGAATGAAAGTAATCTATGCCCATTTGTTTAAGTAAGGTCATGATTTTTTTTCTTTCATTTCAGCTGTGAGGTTGTGAAGGTGGTCAAATGTAAAGGATCAAAGGACCATTTGAATTCTGTTTCAATTTCTGATGACTGTTTGGGTGAAAATGGTATTTTGGGCCTCCGGTCAAGTTCATCTTTGACTGATGGGGGAGATTTCCTTCCACAAGGATCACCACCAAATATGTCGGTTTGCAATGTTTCTACATCAGACAGTAGCAATGTTCTTCAAAATAATGGCAGTTGTAGCCCTGATGTACGTTTACAGAAGAAGAGAACTTTGTCTATTTCTGTTGTTGATGAACGGAAAGATGGGTCAACTGTAACTCAACGATCAAGATCCATGAGCAAGTCTGCTGAAGCAGGGCATGCTTTGCTGTATTTTGAAGCAATGCTTGGAACATTGACAAGAACGAAGGAAAGTATTGGTCGAGCAACACGCATAGCTATTGACTGTGCCAAGTTTGGTATTGCAGCTAAGGTAGCATGATGGTACTTTTATTCCCCACCCCCCCTCCTTTAGAAACTGTTTCGTTTCATGGTTAAATTGTGAACTCTTCTAAATTTGGGATTTTTTTACTTTTAACCTGGCAAAGGCATCTATTTATTCTGTACTAGCTCTCTTAGTGGTGGGATCCTATTTGTTTTGGATGTTCCGTTTATTGCAGTCTTAGATATTTCTACTTTCTGTGAGTTCATATTCATATTATTACCCTTGGAGATTCTTAGTTTCTTGATTTTGACTTAACAAATGTTGATTGGTCCCATGACCTTTGGGTCTGTTGGCACCTTATCCATCTTTGTTATTAAACTGGACATTGAGCTTATGGGACCTGAATTTTCCAAGTGCGTGTACAATTTACCAATAAGTAAAAGAAAAATGCAGAATTTCAAGGAGAAAGAAAGAGAGAGAGACACACCCATTATGAGTTTAGGTGGTGGTTTGTAATCAGAGTCTTTGGTTTCTTCTGCTTATAGTTGAAAAACTTAATGGAAATCTTTGAAATACTGGCTTTTAATGGGATTGAAAGATATAGTAAATCGCCAAGAATATGGAGCATCGGAACAACTCTGATGTCTCATTTTCCCTTGTTCTTTAAGACTACTTTGTTTTTCCTTCTCTTCTTTACAAAATTATGTAAGTTAAAATATATGAATAGTTGGGTAGGGTGGTAGAAAAATATTTAAAGTTTTGTGTTTGTACTATATTAATTTGGATCTTGGAAACTTTAGTCTGTTCTTAAGTCTTAACATACAGTGTCTAAGTAGAATAGCGATTTCCTCGGGAAGTAGCATGTTGATACTTCAAATATTTTGGTTTGTCAAGAATGACGATTTGAAGGTAAGGGCATTAGTCTAGCTTGGATCTTGGAGATTGCATTGTTCTTAATGGGGAGAACATGCTTGTATTGAGATTGAACCCGCTCTTTCATTTGAGGTGGTCTTTTAATATCCCTGCATATCAATTATTTACTTTATTAAACTCTCCTTCCCCATATTTTAAGTAGATTATGAGTGTGGGAGAGGGAGGGGGGTTTGTTGCTTTTAAAGTCAATATAAATAGAGTTTTTGTGCTAGAGAATTGCTTTTAAAATCAGTTTTAAGGCCAAATTAAGATAAACAAAGTTATATGGTCGGGGATACAGAAGTGTTCCTTTTTCTTTTTCATTTTGGTTAGTTAAGGACTTAAGGCTAGCGGAAATTCACTATCCAGGGTGTTGTGTGCTATATGAAGCAAATTCTTAATACTTGTTCTTTTGGTGTTTCTCTACGTAGAAAAATGCACTGAGATCATTCATGTAGTATGTAATGTCCTTCCAGAAGTGAGAAAAAATAAAGCATCATATAATGTGTGAATTAGGTTGAAAATTATTGGAATTCCACAATTATAAATGTTCTGGACCTTGGAGGGAGTTAAAATTATTTTGTTGATGATGTGGCTATTTCCTTTGCAAAACTCTTGTATTTTACTTACAGAAGCTTGTCTTTTGTCTTTGTTGATGATATGTCATTAATATTTATTTTTCAATTTTTGTTTGGGGTGGGTCATGGGTATGCATTCTAGGTGGTGGAAATTCTTGTCCGTGCCTTGGAAACTGAGTCAAGCCTGCATCAAAGGGTGGATTTGTTTTTTCTTGTTGACTCTATTGCCCAGTGTTCTCGTGGTTTAAAAGGTAAACAACACTATCACGTGGTGCTTCTTGAATCTTGCTGACAAGAAAGAACAAAGAAAAAAAGGATTCCAGACTGATGAAGTTAAAAAACTAATCTGAACATATGCATGTAGTATCTAGGAGGTTGAAAATTTATCTGAATTTCCAGGTGATGTTGGTGGAGTATATCCATCTGCTATCCAAGCAATCCTTCCACGCTTGTTGTCTGCTGCTGCTCCTCCTGGAAGTACTGCTCAAGAAAATCGTAGGCAGTGTCTTAAGGCAAGTTAACGAAGTTTCAAATTTACTAAAGTTAAACTTAAAACTATATGTTCTTTTCTTACTTCTCTGTTTTGGGTCAGTATTCTGGCTAACTTTTCCTCTCAATTTATTTAGGTTTTAAGGTTGTGGTTGGAGAGAAGAATCTTACCTGAATCCATGATTCTTCATCATATCCGGGAACTGGACTACTATAGTAGTTCAGCTTCTGCTGGTGCCTTCTCACGGCGCTCATTAAGAACAGAGAGGGCCTTAGATGACCCTGTTAGAGAAATGGAGGGTATGCTTGTTGACGAATATGGAAGGTTTGAATTTGTTGGGTATAAAATGTTTGATTTTACTATTCTCTCGTGTACTTTGGGGAGTGTGTTTACATAAATTATATTTGATCTTGCAGCAACTCAAGTTTTCAGCTGCCTGGCTTTTGCATGCCACGAATGCTTAGAGATGAAGAGGATGAAGGGAGCGATTCAGATGGAGGAAACTTCGAGGCTGTCACACCTGAGCATAATTCTGAAGCACATGAAGTAAATGAAATCACTCCTGCAACTGAAAAAAGACATATCTTGGAGGATGTTGATGGCGAGCTTGAAATGGAAGATGTAGCTCCCTCTTGTGATGTAGAAATGAATTCATTTTGTAATGTCGATGGAGGAAATGCTGCACAGGCGTCACATAATCTGTTAGAGAAGAATCTTCTTCTCTCCTTTGGTCCTCCTCTACCTCAGGATATGCCTCTATCTTCCCCACCACTGCCATCATCTACTCCTCCTCCTCCTCCTCCTCCTCCTCCAGCAGTACCCACGTCCCTGCCCCTTATGTCAGCTGGCTCTGATCCATATGGCACTGTAGTTGATTCAAAACTTTTTACAGATGCACAGGTATGTTCCTCAACTTTTACTAGGTATCTTACACTTTTTACGGAGTCAAGAAGTGACAGCTGACAGTAGACTCTTTACTTTCTATTTGGGCTCTTATTTGCAGACTGTGCAACATAATTCACTACACTCTTTGGCTCCACCCTTGCCTGCACCAAGGAGTAGCCAATCTATCAGTGAGTCAGCACACTATCAAGTCACAGAATGTAGAGACATGCAGATGCAGATACCCGAGTCTACTTGCCCTTTCAGCAGTTTCCTTATACCACCGCCAGACAATTTTCAGCATTCTGGTGTTACCATGCACAATAAAGGTTACCCATTAAGGCCACCTCACCATGTGCCATCCGATCAGTTCTCTTTTGTTATTGGGGAACAGCATGTGAAGCCTCGGAGGGAGGTTCCACCCCCTTTGCACTCCCATAGGCACTACATTATGCAGAACATGGAGAGAGAGATCCTCTATAATAATCATGAGAGATTAAAACCACCTCCATGTGACTACCGAGAGAGATGGAGAGCTCCTGCACCCTATACTGGTATGGTTGTGATGACTGATGATGCATGTGATATTGGCCATGCTATAGTTTGCTTTGGTTTTGTCTATATTTATGTTAATTATCTTGGAAATTCTGGCCCTAGGTCCTCAGTATCTGGACAAAGGTGTGCCTGCCCCGTATGGTTGTCATCCATGTGAATCAACTAGATTACCAGGCCATGGGTGGAGGTTTCCTTCCCGGTCAATGAATCACCGGAACTCTATGCCTTTTAGACCGCCCTTTGAAGATGCAATTCCAGTGGCAAGCAGAGGTGCACTCCTCCTCCCCTAACAAATTTTATAATTATTTGCATTAGTAAGGGACCTTTGATTTGATTGTCAGTTTCTTTCCTTTGAATTTTGGGATGTTACTTGAAAATAGTAAGCATTAAGATATTTGTGTTTCAGGACCAAGCCTTTGGCAGCCAAGGTGAATGGAAAATACCAATTACCAAGCAACCGAGGCTGGTATGCTAGAGCCTATCTGCTGGTCTCTAGAGTTATTCTTCAAATATTTGTATGATTGTTACTTATATTTTGCTCCTTGAATGTTAGGTATGACTCACTTTTTGGCCTGACCTCTGGCGTTGTTCAGAAGCGGTTTTTGGTCCATCTTTCTGTATACATGCAAGAATCTTTGGGGGGCTCAGCAGAATCTGCACAGGACTTCGTAATGGTAGATTTGTATATATATATATGTGTGTGTGTGTATTTTAGCCTCTTCTGCAGAATGCAGGGCAGGAAGAATCATTGTAGAGTTGGAGAGCTGTAACTTAGGTTGTAATGTATCAATTTTTTCCCATTTCAATTTTATAATTTATTTCGTGGGAAGATTTTACAGAAATTAGATTAATACATACATATAAATTTTCTGGGGGCTGATTCATGAAATTGTTCTATTAATATATGACATAACTTCCCTCTGGCAAATTAAGTAGTACCTAAACTGCCATGTTTGCATACCTCTCTTTGTGAATGCTGCCTATGATTTGGTGTGATTCTGATTTGCCATGGCTGAGCTCATGGTCACTCTTAGTGGTGGCCAACTTTGCGGCCCCTCCCATGATTATTGGCATAAACTTGTGGGGACATGTCTCAATTTATTAAGGCTGTTGGCAACTCAACTCTCAAGTGTTAAAGATCGTGAGAGACTCGTGACTCTGTCAGGAATCTTATCTTCCATGAAAACGTGCAAACCCACTTGTGTGCCTTCTTTCTTTTGATAATTACAAGTATACACACTAATCTCCCTCCACGCCCCCATGTTTTTCATTTTGCTGTCTAAAGGGCCTGAATCGATTGCCATTAACCGTGTTACAATATTAATGTTGAGAAAATTAACAACTTATTCACGAGTCACCTAACCAATATTAAGAATTTTCGGGGCGGTACAAGATTAAAAGGGTCTAAGTGCTGATTTGTTATTGTATAATAATGAAATTTTAAATGTGGAGTATCATTTGATGAATGGTATTTTAAACTAATACATGGTAGGAAAATCATCTTTCTTTTCTTTGTTTTTTTTAATATCTTTGGAATTATCAAAGTTCTGAAAAAATAATAATCTATTTGGAACAATAATTATTTTGTTGGAATTGAAGTAACAAATATATTAAGTCTAATTATTTTTTATTAATACGAATATTATGATTTTTATTTTCATAGTTTATTTTAATCTTTAATTATGTAAAAAATTCTATAAAAAAAACAACTCCCGAGTTCAGACACTTCAGAATTCTGACTTCTAACTTTGTAATAAAAGCCTTAAAAAAATTTCTAAAAAAACAAAAAATATTGCTTAGACTAAATGTCTAAATCTATTCTTCCTAACCCAAACCTATAGAATCATGCGAGGCACGTTATGATTCCAGAGTGTAATGTGATCAGCCAATAATTAAATTATATGAAGTGCTAAACATTTTAACTTGTGGAAGAATAAAATATTGGTTGTTATCATTTTAAGAAAAAAAAACAAATACTATTAAAATATTGATAACTGTATATTTAAAAATATTAGTTTATAAGCTAATCAATCAAAGAAATATAGAATCGGACTATAAAATGTTTAGTGTCTAGGAGTCTAAGACCCAAACAGTAAAGCGTCCGAAGTCCAAACTAATACGGATAGAGCGAGGGGCTTTCCCTGGAACTGCATCTGAAGAGAGAGAATGGGTGCTTCACAATCAGTCTCAGAAAAATCCATCCATGAATTCACGGTTAAGGTATACTCATCTCAAGTCTCTGCTACAAACCCATATTGATAGAGTTATAGAAATCATTATTCAATTTCTGGGAACACTCTTAACAGGATGCCAGGGGCAAAGACGTGGACCTCGGCACCTACAAGGGGAAAGTTCTTCTTGTGGTTAACGTTGCTTCAAAATGGTTATTTTCTTTCTCTAATCCAACTCCGTTCATGTGTCTTTCTGTTTCCTTTTATTTACGGCAAAAAAAATCATTATTTTCTTTTCTTTTTATAATTTTTTACGGGTTAGTAACTGAATTCATGCGCGTTTTAAAAACAGTGGATTTACGGATTCCAATTACACCCAGTTAACTGAGCTTTACGGCAGATACAAGGACAAAGGTATTTTTTTTTTTATGTCTTCATAGGGTTACTCTCTCAAAGTTCCATTCCATTTGACCATGCTGGATCATGCTTTGTTATTTCTGTTTTTGTTGGTCTTATAAGATACAATAAAAATTATCTAGACATACTTTTTTTATTTCTTTAGTTAGTATCTTTGCCTTTGCAGCTATTAATTTATTGTTAACTGAGTTTGACTGATTGGCCAAAAACAATTTTATCACAACTAAGAATATTTTCTTGGTTGATTTCAGGTTTTGAAATATTAGCATTTCCGTGCAACCAATTTCTGAAGCAAGAGCCTGGGACAAGCCAGGAGGCGCAAGAGTTTGCCTGTACAAAATACAAGGCTGAATATCCTATTTTTGGAAAGGTATTACGCTTGTAGTTTATGTAGAGCAACTGGATCCTTTACTTAGATTATGATAGGCTTCCTTTTTTCTGTGGTATTGATGTTACTTAGAAATTTTTTAGCTTTAGTGGAAATCATTACCATATAAAGTGAATTTAGAAAATACCAAAATGAATGAAAGACTATAATTTAGTGATTTCTTTTTTTGGATTCTAAATACATTTTCTGATAGACTGCAACTTAATCCAGCTAAGTTAATGTTTAATGGTTTGTAAGTGACATTCCAAATGTGAGGATGGATATCATATTATTGTCCACGTATAAAATGCTCTGTTATTTTTGGTAAACTCATTATTGCTTCTTAGTTCTGATCCCGACTGAAACTTTGCAACTCCTTGCATTATACAAGAAAATAGAAGTGATCAAGTAGGATGCTTTAAAACTATGATAAAAACTTTACAAGGTATAAGAGTCCTGGTTGCTCAAAACATAAATAAGAGTATAAGACATTCACTATGTATAAAATATGGTATCTAATTATGACAGTTTACCCCTCTCCTTCTGCCAACCTATAAGAAGCAAGTTCCTACTTCACTTTGTCTCTTCTTATGACTTGATGAGTAAGGCTATGGATACAATTTCCTCTATTATCCGAAAAAGAAGAAGTATGAAAGTATGGAGATGAGTGTATTGTAACTTTAGAGTGGAGTATAGTGATGGCAGAGCACTGACTCCCTGATTGCATCCCTTGAGCATTTTATATTTGCTGAAGTATGACACTGTCCTTTTTCTCAACAGATGTTAATAAATTTAGGCAAGGTCCAGTATCAATTTTTAAATCATACGTTAGTTTTTTTTTTTTTTCTGAGTACAATTTTTTAGACTGGTCATATTATTCTTTTCATGCGATTGGATTGACTAAAGACCACAAACACATGTAGTAAAGGAAGTTATATTTTGTTTGAAAGTATTGTATAAATTTTTCAAATTTTTTACTGCCTTTTTTTTATTGATGTTTCCTTAGTTTTTCCCCCCCTTGATTTGATTCAAGAATTACTTTTGGCATAACTGCTTCCCTTAGAAGAATAAATTCCGTTTTCACCAACTTATACAATCCAAATGCAGTGAGTTAGAGATTGGTGTTTTATTTTCCTTTTTTGGGGGCTAGGGTGGGAAGCGGGAATAGTTGTTATTTGATAATTTTCCTTAGTAGGTAGATTGATCGCTTAGCTTTTCCCCCTCTATTTTAGGAAATAGCTTAACCATCTGTAATTTCTGTCATCATGCTAAATATAATACTGAAATTCTAGATCCATTTTTTTTTTCCAGAGCCAACATCTTTTCTCTGGGTAATCTATTCTTAACACTAATTCAAGTATAAAAAGGTTGATAGAATTATCATATCTGTTTACCTTGATGCATGCACGATAGAAATTGGCTTCGTTGTGCTAATGGAAATTGAACTTAAGTTTAAATATGACATAAAAATAAAATTAATTATCATCATATAACCCAGGGATCACGTCAGATACGGCTTGAAATATAATTTCTATGAGCATCAAGACCATTTGCTTTTTATACTCAGTGAAATTTTAGACAAAGTGCTGTGTTTTGTCAAATCTGTCAATAGTTTTAATATTTCTGTGGAAATATTAGATAATGTGCTCTCTATGATGAGAAAGAACCGGGAAAAACATAAATCATAAAGTTGTTGAAGCTTGTAAACTGTGTTCATTATCTTTCCTCTGTAATTTAAACCGAGGGTAAAAGAATGAGGAGCTTTTTGTCTGTGAACACCGAACAACAAGCAATATCTTTCAATCTAAATTCTCTGGTAGTTAAGATATTAATACCAAGACAATAAGGAAAAAGCAAGAATTGCAAAATTAGGTTCTGTTCCTAGAGGCAGGAGGAAAAGGAAGAGGTAAATCTGTTATTGTTTTTTTGGCATCCAGTACTCCCAATTTCCAAATAATTTAGAGAAGCCAACTAAAAAAGCGTGTTGAGGATGTGAAGCTAAAAATCCCTTGCATCTGAATGTTTATGTTCATCTTTTCAAATGAATTAAAAAACTTATTTATTGGTGAGCGATGCATCCTTTACTGTACTATATGTGGCTTTACAATCCATTAATCTCCACCTATCAATCCAGCATTGGTTGTTAACATACTCCTTTATACATGTAGATACGTGTCAATGGACCAGATGCAGCACCGGTTTACAAATTCCTTAAAGCTCAGAAAAGTGGATTTATGGGGTCTAGGATAAAGTGGAACTTCACCAAGTTTTTAGTTGACAAGGAAGGGCATGTGAGCCGGCGTTATGGCACAACCACGGAGCCATTGGCCATTGAGGTACTCTCTTTTTGTGTTGTGTATGATGTGTACAAGCTTGGTATGCAAATGAGGTGATATATTATTGTTCTTAATATGAAACTATAAATCAACTTGTTGCTTTGTAATCTTTGACAGGATGACATCAAGAAGGCATTAGGGGAGGCTTGAGAGCCTCTATGACTACTTCAAACTAGTAATCCAGTTGAAGATGCCTGTAACAAAAACGTTGTATATTTGATAGATGTTGTTTCTTCTAGTGATTATTTATACATATTTTATGTCTAGAGTTTTATTTGTGTTGTTGTATCAAAGTTCTGTTTTGGCCTTTGTGATGAGTTGTTATTTTGAAGTTGATTCATGGATATTTGATTTGAGTTGTCATTTGTTATTGTAAACGTAACTCATGTAAATGTGAAATATTTTGGCTGGGAAATGCAATAATGATTTTTTTTTTTCAATTTTACTTGTATAATGTTTATATAATCGAGAATGATCAGAGAGAAAAATCAATTTACTGCACAAGAGTGGTCTAGCCAATTTTTACTTCTGTTGCCTTCCGCGTAAGTAGAGCAAATTTACTTTCAAGGTATTGTCGTGGAGCCAAATGTCAAACAAATATAAATTGATAATGTTCATCCTTAATTCATCATTATCCGGATTACAAAAATCTATCCCATTGAAAAGTCAAAAGTAGCAACTTATTCTTTTTTGTTTAACAAAGAGAGAACAAAAATATCTCCATTTCTGAAATGCTTTCGTTCGTTTTGCATAAGATCTCTTTTTGTGATCCCCTCTAAATTGGTCTAGAGTTAGACAGCTGGTATGTTTGTATTCTACATTCAAAGCAGATGCACAAGAAAAGGGAGGGGGGGGGGGGGGGGGGAGAAAAAGATCTA
>JASKGM010000001.1:10514971-10526390 GCA_034509205.1 Ceratonia siliqua | reverse complement strand
TGCACATGTTTGAAGGGAAATCCAAGCGGTGACTCGAGTTGAATACCTGGCTGTACAATATGCAAGCAATAATAAAATGGATTACCTCTTGGCTATGGATGGAAACGAGGGCTTTCAATTGTGCTCTCCTAAACAATACATCGTTGTGTCCAAGTACAGCATCCAGAACCTGTAAACATGAAGGTGCAGATATGCTCAATAAAAGCCATGATTTGTTGCCTTGCCAATATGATTGACCAAAATGTCCAGTACCATCAACTGTGTGGCAGAAGACTCCTGAACAAAATTTATTATGACAAACTAAAGGGTTCAACATAAGACCAACCCAAAGAGGTAAAGAATCCATCCATCCAGGAAATATCAAAAAATCAACTACTCAAAATAGAATGCTTTAATTACTACATGTTAATGCTATAAGAAGCAGGATTCCTTTAGAGAAAGTGTAAGAGGGGCCAAGATGACTATGACCTTTATGCTGTCAGAATGTGATGTAAGATTCAAATAATTTCCTCAAATGAAGTTAGAAAGTTAGAAAACCATAATCATTACCTTTCCAATTGGGAAAGCAATTGGATAACAGATAATCATCAGAACACGCACCAGCCACACAAAATTTGCACCAACATAGAGCCCAAATCTTGAGCATATAGCTTGTGGGATAACCTAAGCCCAAATGTTAATGAACCCGTTAGCTCAATATCGTGTTTCAGTATTAGTGTATAACTCATAATAGATTGAAAAAAAAAAAAATTTACCTCTCCAAAAGCTAGAACAAAGGTTACAGACAACAATACAGCTACAAATGGATGAAAAATCTTATCAAGATAGAGTGGAAGTGCCTGCAGAAGAAAAACAGCAGGAAAAGAAACACATAAAAGTAGGATCCATTAGTGATTGGAAAATCAGATAAACAAAAAGACGGTTAATAACTGACGATCAACTGATATAAATCTCATTCTTGTTTTCTATGGGGAAAAAGGTGCCATCTCAAAACTATTGACCCTACCTGTAAAAGCATTCAATATATTTCATGTTTCAATAAATATTGACATTATCAAGGTGTGTACTATGTAAGCCACAGTAGGTTACAGAATGACATAACAGATTAGTTATGGACTTGTGCTAAAATTGATCCAAATACTAGCGAGAGTACTATTATAGCGTAGCTTCAGAGTTGCTGCGAGAAATACATTGACCGTTTAGAATATTCCAAGGAATATATGCGAGTAAGATATGATCTTGGTTACAGTCCAGATTCCAAGTATTATATACTCTCTTACTCTCTCTCTTTCGATTACTGAGGATCAGCATTTTACTTCGAGCTCAAAGACAGGGATAAACTTTATTTTTACTATTTACTTAAGAAGAACAAGAAAACTTACGAACTAATTATGAACATATTAGCAAAAATGAACAGAAATTTATAATTATAAGTAAATTGTGGATACCTCCATGGCACAAGCATTGCAAAGAAGCAAAGTAACGAGCAGCTGGTGTTGTTTTTGAACAACTGGTAAAATAACGGCTGTATGCCGGACCAAAAATGAATAAGCAAACAAAAAATAAGGGGAAAAAAGCATGGGCTGGACTAATTCTCTCCCTTGCACACACAGAAGAAACACACAGTATCGAGCTGGACGTACCAGCTTGTTTTTTCTCTCTGGAGGTGCCACTACGCTGGAGAATTTCGAGGTCAACGAGGCCCAGAGACATTAAGCCGAGGGTGAGACCAGACATGATGCCAGCGAAGATGACAAGAAAGCAAGAAATTCCAGCATAAACGAACCACCACAAGGTCCCAAACTCAATATCCTCAGCATCGTATACGATGTGGCCGGGAGGAAACACGGTCCGAGCAAGGGCGAGGGCATTCAGCAGCAACATGGTGGGAATAATCAATAATGTCAAAGCACAGAGAGAATATTGATAGGAGGACTGAAACAGTGCATGAATTTAGTATCGAGGGACTCACTCTCGTATTAAATATTCATCGAGCATAAACATTAACATAATATCCTCCTATCTTATGTGTGGGCTTTATTAATTGTACCAACTACCGTCTCTTAGTGGATGTGGGTTCCACCGTCCCATGCACATAAACGGTGGACATTTGTGCGTTTCGAATGTGTGTTCCATAAGATGTCAGTTTTCTAATTACGTTGGTGTCACAGAGGATGGAGACGAAGTCAATCAGGGACGTTTATGAATACAGGACAACGAACTCCGTTGTTTCTAGCCAATGTATCTTTGTACGGAACTCACGAGTCACAACAGTTGGTCTAGAGATGCGAGTAAGTTACACGTAATCAAGTGCAAGGGTCATCTATACTATCATTATATTATATATATCACCTCCTGAGCCATTTAGTATCATTATATACTAAAATTGTTTTATAAAAAATTATAAAAATGAAACGTATTTTTAAATTTTAAGGGAAAGTGAGATGATAACATAGTATTATTATTTTTTATAGATAAAAATTATTAGTAAATAGAATTTTAAATAAAAAAAATTAATATGTACATCAATATATGTCAAGTTACTAATAACTTCAACTATAATTTGTTAGGTTTTTTAATAAGAGATATTTTAAGTAGATTTTTTATATAAAAATTATTTAGACTCACTTATTATAAAAATATATGAACATATAAAAAATATGTCTAATGAATCTTATTAAAAAATATTTTTTATAATGGACTTAGTTTATAAGATTTTTATAAATTTTCTTATAAAAAATTATTAACTTCAATTTAAACAACTGACATTAATCAATGTTCTATTCATCAGTATTAATTTAGATGACTTGAAGCACGTGCCAAGTAGCACAGAAATAATCATTCATCATATCTCAATATCTTTTATTTATTCATTCATTTATTTTCAAATCAGATCACAAATCAGAATATAAAAATTGTTTTTTTACAAATGCAACTTTGAGTTGGGCTGAATATTGAAGACTAGAGAACCCGTTAATTGTCAGGCCCGTTTAAGCTTGCTGCTGCCGTTGACCCTGTAATATGAGCTTTGAGCCCATTTTAGTCATGCGAAACTCCCTTCCACTCTCTGGTTGTGCTCCCTGTTCATTGACACCCTTCTGGCTGGCGAGCCATCTGAAAGCAGAGTGACGGTAGTGCGGCTATCTTGCTCGTTCGCTTCAGGTATGTTCTCCAAAACCCACTCAATCTACGTTCAGAAACTAGATGTTGCTCTCTCAGACCTCAAGTTCAAGCTTCACGTGAAATCTATATCTAGCCTCAAAGTGGTGTGGCGCAGAGACCCAGAACTAGACCGAGCGATACAGAACGACAAGCGGTATAAGCTCTGCGCCCGTGTTGTTAAGGAGGTACTCAACGAACCGGGTCAAGTTATACCACTGCGATACCTTGAGAAACGGCGCGAAAGGATGCGCCTTAATGTTAAAATTGAAACCTTTATACGTCATAACCCTGGCTTGTTTGATGTCTACTATGATCGTATCAAACCAAAAACAGAGCCTGTTCGGTTTCTAAGGGTTAGCGATCGGCTTAGAGAATTTCTGGAGGAAGAAAAAAGGATTTTTACAGAAAACGAGCCCTTGATTGTGTCGAAGTTGTGTAAATTGTTAATGATGTCAAAGAATAAGGTGCTTAGTGCCGATAAATTGCTTCATGTGAAGAGGGAATTTGGGTTCCCAAACGATTTTTTGGTTAATTTGGTTCCTCAGTATCCACAATATTTTAGGTTAACTGGGTGTCCTGGGGAGGGAAAATCGTTTCTGGAATTGGTTTCAGGGAATCCCGACTATGCAAAATCTGTTATTGAGCAAAGGGCTGAAGAGGAGACCAGATTGACGGGGATAAGGGTTCGGCCTAATTTCAATGTCAAGCTTCCGCCAGGGTTTTTCTTGAAGAAGGAAATGAGGGAGTGGGTTAGAGATTGGGTGGAGCTTGATTACATATCGCCATATGAGGATGTGTCCCATTTAGATCAAGCGTCAAGAGAAATGGAGAAGAGGACAGTTGGAGTGTTCCATGAGTTGCTTTCTCTTTCAATGCATAAAAGGATTCCAGTGCCAATACTGGGAAAGTTTTGTGATGAATATAGGTTTTCAAATGCTTTTTCAAGTGCTTTTACAAGGCATTCAGGGATATTCTATATTTCCTTAAAAGGAGGAATAAAAACAGCAATGTTGAGAGAATCATACAGAGATGATAAGTTGATTGATCTGGATCCACTGCTTGAGATAAAAGATAAATTTATTGAGTTGTTGGAGGACGGTTGGCGCCAGAGAGCAGAGCAGTTGAGGTTGCGAGGGGACCAAATTAAGAAAGACATGGAAATTTTGGCTATGGAAACTAGTGAATAGAACAGGCATGGGGGTATAAAAGGCTTTTCATTTGGCAGATTGCATTCTTGATTGTAAAAAAAAAAAGAAAAAAAAGATGATCATTGCTGGCAGGTAAATACAGTGAGAACACACTGATTATTTATGTTGAGATGCATGTATTATGTTAAGGAAAAACTGAATAGTTGCTGGGGACTATAGTACCTTGTTATAGAAAAAATGCTGGAAGTTTGTGGTTCAGTAGTTTATGTAGTGATCCACAATTTTTGTCCAGGGTTAGATTGTCGAGACTAATTTCTCATTTGTAGGAAGAGAAGGATTGCTGTTTGAAAATTATTCCATTTCGCTTGCGGTGGTGATAGCTTAATTTGGAAATGACAAATCAACCAGTATTACATTCCTTGAAAACTTTTCGATGTTGGAATTTGAATCAGAGTTTAACTTAACTCCATCTTGGTAAAATGCACGTAATTTATAAACTCGTCCATATTGCAGAATCAAGCTATCTAACATTGCGCTTTATCAATACACAGGCCTTAATTATATAAAGGCGACTATGTGGAAACATATGAGATGCATGTTCAAACAAACACCATAAATAGACTACATGATTATTATTCCAAATGAATCCTCCCTTTTTGCTTTCATATGGAAAGAAGGAAGGAGGTCCTAAACTTCAATGACAGGGTTCTTTAAGTTATGCCAGTAACATAGGATTGGAGTTCAATGAAACGTAAAAAACTGTATAGTTCTGCAGGAGACATCTAATGTCGATTTTCTGTGATAATTAGAGTGACAGCAGCATTCTTGGAATATTATCTATGCTTATATAATGATTGAAGAAATGAGTCTGATTCTGGGAAGATGAAGTAAATTTATATCAAGTTTCATAAAAAGATGGAAACAAAATCTGAAAAGGTGTAATGAACATAAATTCGTTAGGTTGTCCTACATGTTACATGTAGAGGGTTGTTGTCTCCAACTGATTTAATGTAAGACAACTTTGTGCTTAGTGCTACCATGTAGAGGTTCTGAAATAACATTTACATGTTTTTTTATAACACGCTGGCACTGGCATTTGGCTTTCAAAGGGGATTTCTTTTTACCCTTCTTTGCACCAATCTTTGTGCAAGTTATGATTATGCTGTAGCAATCTAACAAAAACAGATGAAGCTATATTGGAAGCAATGAAGATTTTGGATTGACAATTCTGGTCAACAACTGTGTTTACTTACTCCGATTGGTGTCTTTCTCAGAAGTTCTGCATGTTAATTTGTGGATTATCTCAAATACCCTTTCTCCACGCTCTTCACCGATGTGGGAATTATTCATTAAAACGATGTTCAGGAACAAGGTTGGTGGTGCGAAACCCACTTAGATAAGTTTGTACGTCACCTACAAAGTCGTCACACAAAACGGATGAGAAAGACTAAACAAGTAGGACCTTAACTCATTCTCTTGGTAATTCCAATTTTCGGTTGTAAATCACCAGATAAACAACTAATGAAAACAAGAAGCTTATGAATCGGCAAGTATATAAGCAGGTTTAAGGGACCATATGAACATTGAAACTATGCTAGGTTCTGATGTATTAGCCGAACAGTGACAGATCCAACATGGAGAGAGTCAAGGTTTTTAATCTAATAACAACCGCTCTGACATTTCTGGCACTAGTGCCGATTATGGAGAGCCAGATTATCAGGCCACCAATTACTCCTCGCCCACTCTGTGCATCCCAATTTGCACTAGCAAACTATGCTTGTTCAATGCTCCCATTTAATCCCAGGCCCCCACCTTCACCACCCACACCCCCACCTTCCCCACCCTCCCCTACACCCCCAGATGACGAAGGACATAGGCACGGGCATGGGCATGGACACAGGCATGGGCACAGGCATAGACACAAGCACCGCCAGACCCCTGAAGAAGACAACTGCTGCCGATGGGCTAAGGAAGTGGACGGCCAATGTGTGTGTGAAATTCTGGTTCACTTGCCCCCCTTTCTTGTGAAGCCATTGCATCAATACTCAGTTACCGTTGGAGAATTGTGTAATGTTACTTACTCATGCGGTGGGCCGGTGTGATTAATAAGTTTGCACTTTGATGCCTGGGAAGTTATGTTATGGAAAATAATCTCATGTTAGCGTTTGGTTTTAGGGGTTTAAGTTATGTTTGTTTTTTATTCCTAGTCTTAATTGTTCTTTCGCTGCTGTGTACTTTTCCATTCACTGAAGTGATTTATAACTATGGTGAAAGCATTAACATAGCAAACACATACCTGAATTTATATGTAATATGAAGAGAACACCAACTAAGTTTTTCTAGGTGACGAACTATTTAGTACGCAAGAACAACAATAATAAGAAGAAGAAAAAGAAGATAATAATATCAATAATCATCATAACACCAAATTATTAAAAAAAATAGCTTTCTGGTTTTGTATAAGTATGAATTATGTAATAGCCTAATAGGAAATCATTGCCACTCTCTTTTTAAAAGTTCATCCTCTGCTTGCAAATAATATGACGCAGTCTAGATGGATGATCCTGTGCATGAACGAAGACGATCTCAAAAGAATGCAATTCATAAGAGAAAGATTGGTGTTTTGGTTTCTTTTGGCGGGGAGAGGTTGGTACTTTTAGCTACAGACCTACAGTATTCCCATGTGAACAAAACTGTATAAAAATGTCTAAATCTTTAAATGGTTAGGATAAATAATATGAATGACCCTTCAGAAGCTCGAAAAGGAAGGAATCCAAACCACAAGCCATTTAGAAATTACAGTGTGTACTTTATAGAAATACTTTTAAAAGAAGCCAAGAAGGAGGCTGTCCTTTCCCATGGGTGGTAGAGAGAAAAATTCGATACAAATTCATACTGCCACTTCATCCGCAAAGTCAGTAGAGAGAGACAGTGATGGGCTTAAAGGACGATGGAGGCTTTCACTCTACATTAACCCCAGTGCTCACTTTGCTCTATTACGAGTGGACAAACTACCTACCTCTTTTCTCTTTACTTGTCCCCTGGTATGTATGAGAGTACCTACTGCTGCTTTACCCATTCTTCAGTGAATCGGTAATACAATAATAATTGTAAACACCAGGCACAAAGGGCCTATTGAATTTGCAATGTGAATATTGACAATAACCAATCTAGACAAGAGGCTTGCATGTGCTATTTCCTTTGGAGATTCACCATGAACCCACTTCATATTTTAAGCAAACAAAATGATATAATGACAGGGCCACTCCTCCCTCTTTAAGCCCCATGATCTATTTCCATTTGCCATGTCTTATCATTCAATGAAAATCAGGTTCACCATTAATTTACTCTTAAAGGAGAGATTGGTAGGGCACGTTATTCAATATTCATTCTATATTATAAACATTTTGGTTTGGAGGTAGTGGGACTACTGGTTTGACCAAAAGCTGAGGTAACTCAACTTATAGTGTTGGAGGCATTATATGAGAATCCATATCAAAAGAAGACAAAAGAAATGGCAATATCATTGAGGAACAACAGAAAGCCTTTTATTATGCATTGTTTGAAAAGATTATATACTGCTTGGACCATTTTTCACTTCCAAAACGGATCATATCTCACCCTCGACCAACAAAAATACGATATCTTTCGAATTTTCAGTTCTACAACAAAACGACAAAACTTTTTATTTTTGTAGATATAGCCCAAATTCCCTTTTTCTCCTTTCTTATTTTGGCTTATACACAAGGACTACAAGAGCCAGCGCTGTGATGATTGTGCATTATAAAAAGATTTAAAATATACTTTGTTATACTTGAAATAAATATAAAAAGTGCATTAAAGTAAGAAAAATTATATTCAATCACCCTCAATATTTTATTAATATTTATTAACTTTTTTTTTCTCTCTTTTCCCCTTCCCCTCCCCTCTTCTCCTGCATTTCCTCTCTTTTCCATCGTACCTCACGCACGACCGCCGTTCCCATCCTCCATCCACCATCGCTGCTTGTCTCCTTCGTTGACGATCGATGCTTGTCTCCTCTATCCACGACCGTCGCTTGCTCCTCCGTAGCTTCTTTTTTTCGATGTAGTATAAGGGTTTTCTTCTCTTGGTAGTCTTTTCAAATTTAGGGCATAGAGAGCTAAACAGCATAGAGATATTGCTTGGATTTGCCTGATTGCACTTTCTTATCAATACTTCTAGAAAACTTAGTCGTCATCATTCATTCACGGTGGCTTTTTATAAGGAAAGACGAAAGAGAAGACAAAAAAAAAAAAAAGACTGACTCGTTGAGTTAATAAAAATATTAATAAAATATTAATGATGTAGGAATAATATTTCTATTAAATTAAATGTAACTGAACTTAACATATTTATTTGATCGTGGTGTAACTTAAAAGATAGGCTCGATTATATATTTTGATATACAAATGTTATATTTTTTTAATTTTTAATTTTAATTTTTTTAATATTAATTAATTATTACTTAAATCATAATTTTTTAAAATATTTTATATCTTTTTATATTATTTATTCATAATTTTTTTATACTATTTATTTATAACTATAAAAATTTTAGAAAAATATAAAAATATTTTAAAACATTTTTAAAATATGATATAAATAATAATTTATTAATATTAAAATTAAAAATTAATAAAAATAATAAAATATATTTATATATTTATATATAAAGCCTATTCTTTGTGGATAGATAAATTTCTCACATACAAAAACAGAGGAGTAGAGGAGGAAATTCCCCTCGAGAATGTGGTCCCCCGCCATTCTAAGGATGGGAGGGCATCGGCGCATCGCCCATCCGCTGTACGGAATTTTAAGTTGCTGCTCAGCGTACGGTTCCTCTATGATTGGAAATGAAACCGTTTTGCTCGCGTCTCTGAGTTAACCTGACTCCACAGGCTCCCATGTGCGTTAGAATAATCTGGATGCTGCTTCCTTAGCGAAGTAAGTGGAAAAAACAATGCTACTACGCCTCATTCCTCTGCACTGCCAATATGGTAAATCAATTGTACTTCCACTTACTTTTCTCATTCATCCCATTAATTATTGAGAACTCCATAGTTATATATTCTTACATTAATAGTTTGAACCAATGAGTCTAGCTTTTATATATCTAAAGATTGGTATCTGAGGCTTCAACGTGTGAGGGAAGATGGTGACAGATTCTCTGGTGATTGAGTTTGCCTTCACCCTTTTCTACATAGTGCGCGCTCCAAAACACAGTGTGTGTGTCAACTCCCAATCCCAATTCAAAACTCTCTAGGCCTAGCCACTGATTTTGAACAAAAAAATTGGGATATGCTTATGGATTCGTCACCGTCTCGCCGATAGAGCATCTGAAGGAAACAAATTATGATTGTGTTGTGATATTAATTCGCGGCACGCGAGTGATTAGTTTGAAACAGTGGACTAGAAGAAGAGAGATACAATTGAAGGTACTAGTTTACAAACTACAAAAATGTCCATAATGCTGAATGGCCTGCCAAAAGACTTGGGGGAGTGCTACCGGCCTTAATTGCCTTTATTTTTCCTTTGATTTTAAAAGGTTCATCTTTTTGGCTTTGGACATTATATTAAATGGTTAAACTTTTCCTTTTATTATAAAATAAAGCATCAAAAGTCATTACATTCGTGCCCCCATAGATTGAAGATGACTAGATGACTGGCATGTTGCCGTAGCAATGGCACTCTCCAGGGATGTTAATCTTAGACCAGCACAGACATTGGCAGTGGTGAAGTTGTGAAGAAACTGGGTGACGATCATAGCACTTGGCTCTGCCACCAGCTTCTTCCATGCCTCATTTGCCTCTGGGCCATGCTTTCGAAACACCGGCGTAGCATCTAGGCGATGAATCTTCCATCTCTTAACATTTCGGAGACTCTGAATCTTCCCTAATTGTTTGCGTGCCAATTTGCACGTATTCTCCTTCGTTTCACTAAATGCTTCTTCCAACAACCTCTGCCTGGTTTCTTCATCTGCAAATGCTTCGCTTCGAAAATATTTATCAAATTCAGGAACCCCAATTGCTTTTCTAATCCCTCGTGAATAATCCCCGTTGGGATTGAAAAATGGTCTCAATTCATTTACCATTCCACTGTTAAACATTTGATCAACCCGTTCTGCTACATATGAATAAAGAACGGGCATCGACACGTCTACCCAAAGACAACAGAAATCGTACCTTGATCGGAATTTATAGTCATCGTCGTCTATTAGGGCCTCCACGTACGAATTGGAGCCTCCAACGATGATCGGAAGCTTCCCACGACCCGTAATTGTCTCAATGGCAAGTGATGCCATATCACAGAAATTAGTAGCTGTAAATTCTGAGTTGGGATTTTGTGTTCCTATCAAATGGTGAGGCACCCCACGTTGCTCTTCTTTGGTGACTTTGTTTGTGACTACGTCAAGCCCTTCATAGACTTGTATTTTGTCAGAGTTGATGATTTCCGCCTGAAAAATGGTGACAAGGTCGATGGAGAGTCTAGATTTTCCTGCGCCAGTGGCTCCCATGACCAACACTACCTGATCCTTCTTCCGTGGAAGAGTGGTTACATTTAATTTTGAGCCACGGGGAGAAATATTTGTTAGTGATTGTGTTAGTCTGCCCATTGCCATTGAGATGGTCATAGTGATCAACCTAGCTATTTCAATAGAAATGAAGCTCTAAACTCTAAATGAGAAGAGAAACAAGAAACAGTAAGAAAATGAAGAATGAATTAGGATGAAGGAGTCATGAGGGTATAGCATAGATTATTGGCTCAAGCAGGAAGAACTTTGATTTGAACGTATCCCATTTGTTCAGATCTCACACGAGAACTGAAGTATTATTTGAGAGTGAGAAGAGATCAGATGGGTATTTATAGCATTAGGGAAGTCGAAAGGGGTCAAAAGTGTCCCTCTCTGCCTCTCTGTCAGCGCATTTGCTATTGTTGTTAAAGTAGGAATTATTAATACTCAACTATAAGAGAAGCAAGTGGCGTTGCCAAATATTCTGCCAATATTTATCCTAAATGGGAATAAAATTTTCTTTGATTTGTCTTAACTCTTAAATAGAAGAAAAAGACAATTTGGTTTATATGCACAT
>JASKGM010000001.1:10488500-10500884 GCA_034509205.1 Ceratonia siliqua | reverse complement strand
TATGAGATTGTATGTGATTTCTAATATACATTAAGTTGCTTACCTTGAATTTCTATTATGAATTTGTCCCTATAATGACTTAATCCTCATCAAGAAAACTGAATTTGTCCCTATAATGACTTAATCCTCATCAAGAAAACACGTTCTCAGTCATTAAAGTATTAAAGAGCTGATCTTATATGATTATCAATTTAGATCCTTAATAACAATCTCAATGCAGACATTATTTTCAGATCATTTAGATTGCTTTTTATGTAAATAGTTATAAGTTCTAAAATAGATACGTGTCTTTATTTACAATAATAAGAACCTAGAAGCACTTCCCTTTGTGCTATTCTTGAATTGTGAGTCTGACACTTCTTGCTTAATTACACCTGAATTGCAGAAACTTCAAATTAAACATGACATAATTTTAGGATTGGCTATGACAATAGTTGGCGTTTTAGCTCTTCGGGTGCTACTACTGGCCATGTTCTTCTCATCATCTCATGCATTACTCCTTGTACTAATCCAAGGTTTTAGAAAGCAAGCATTTGTTTTAAAAATACACCCTGCTAATCTGCAACAGAATTTTTACAACTAAAATAAAAAATCTGAATGTTTATTGAAATTTCAAATAGTTCAGTACACTCATTCTGTCTCCCGCAAGAGGTCAAATCAAAATATTCATTGAAATCAGAATCAATGTACTGGCCATTTCAGTTCACTAAGTTTGTGCTAGCATGTGCTTCAATTTTTTATACTTTGCTTCCAAATTATTAAACTAACTTTGGAGCAATATCTAAGTATATGCCGCTAGTGTAAAAATAAAGGATAACACTATTGGACAAGTGAGTTTGATTTTGAATACTGTTAAGGATCAGGACTCTGAATTCGTTTAGAGCTGATATATTTATTTCTGTATTTTTTAATCATAAAATAAAGTTTTTATACAAAATTCTGGTTTTGCTTGGCTTCATCAATCTTGGTTCTGGATTTATTGTGTAATCAATTGTCCTGACTCCTGATTCCTGACTAAATTGTAACTTTTTATCTGTTCAAAATGCCAATGGCTGGAGTACATGCGATCAGAAGCAATCATTTTCTATGTATTATGGCCACATGTAGAGGAAGTTACCTATGGTCTTAGAAGTTATGTGATGTTTATGGATTTTCTTTATGTATTGGAGTATTGGTTGCTTGATCATTGTCTATACTAATGGGTCTAATGGGTGTCATCCAAGTATGCTGAATGCCACAAAGAGGTATATCTTTTAGGGGAAAATAGAAATAAAACAAAAAATATGCGGCAATAGATTAGAAAATATCCTGATCCTTCCACAGCCCAAATATCCTGCTCTAACTAAGTAGATCATGTAGGACAGGCTGGAGCTGCCTTCTTGGTTACAATGGTACCCCTTTCCGATACCCTCTACCAAAAAGCATATCAATCTCTTGAGAGGTTCAGGCATCACTCAGATAAGCCTTAGCGTAAAAGTCAGGTGCTGCTGTAGTTGATTGATCCTGGAGTAGACTGAGAAATATAGTTGGGAGACTCTCCACACTTCTTGCACATACAGCACCAGCTCACTAGATAATATATCATTTTTCTCAAACTATCAACCGTCAATAAAGTCCAACATCACCATCCTCATCGAAAACAAAAAATTCAGCAGGTTTTGGTACCTTCAAATATTTCTTGGGAAAATTGGACTGCTTTCCCTGGCCTTGGGTTTTTACAGTCTGAGGTGGGAACTCCATATTTCCAATCTACTGCTTTGCCTCAAAGACCAAGAATATCTTCTCTGTGCCAAACATTCCTCACAGATATAGCATGGGAGAGCTGAAAAATTAAAAGACACCAAGTTGGAATCTTGTAGCTTCCTAAAAGATGTAATATACTCTTACTTATGGCCCTATTAACTTGAGGTTACCCAGTACAGGGATAAAGTATATGGTCATGCTTATGCTGTTGCAATGCTTTAATGTCGACTTTCTGTACAGTTTAATTTGCAT
This sequence comes from Ceratonia siliqua, assembly GCA_034509205.1. Taxonomy (NCBI): domain Eukaryota; kingdom Viridiplantae; phylum Streptophyta; class Magnoliopsida; order Fabales; family Fabaceae; genus Ceratonia; species Ceratonia siliqua. The sequence continues at coordinate 10,498,889 of JASKGM010000001.1, read as the reverse complement.
TCTAAAAGTTTGCCACTAATATGGAATTGATTACTGTGTGGTTCAGAAACATGTCCATCAGTCCATGAAGCAAGCATATATTAATAGATGGCATTATTGTAGTCATATCAATTTTGAGATTGAAAAGTTGTGTATTTTGGTGGTACAGATAATGTTATTCATGATAGTCCTGGAGGGCACCATGCAGAGTCCTTACGTATTTTCATGTTATATTATTTGGCAATGTTTGCAAAACATTACCTGCAGACTAGTCCTCTTTGGTTTTTATTTTTAAATATTTATTTAGTCAAAAGAAGCTTCTTTTTTTTCTTAATTTTATATTATTTTTTTGACAGTCAAAGAATTGTTGCTATGTCAGTTGCACCAGTTGAAAGTGTTACCTCATTAAGTAGTGATCTCTTCTATGACATATTACGACGTCTTGATGGTCCAACTTTGGCTAGTGCAGCATGTACTTGTGCAGCATTTTGTTCCATCTCAAAAGAAGAGAGTTTATGGGAAAATGTGTGTTCATCTATGTGGCCTTCAACCAATAGGGAGGATGTCAAAAGTTTAATATCTTCTATTGGTGGGTTCAGAAAATTCTATGCAGATTGTTTTCCGCTTATTGTAAACAAGGAGGTTGTGGAGTATCGACGGAATAGCTATCTTGAGTACCCTGATGACTGGACTGAGGCTGAATATTATGGAGATATGAATGAATCTGAAAGTATCTCTCCATCAGATTTTGTTTCCATTGTAGATTTCAGATATAAAGAGAAACCAATCTGCTCGAAGGTTTTATGGGGAATTCCAAATGCAAATGGCTTCAATGGTTGGTTTTACAACTGTCCTTTTCGGATTGATCTTCTCACTCATGCAGACAGAGATGATAACAACGATGGAGTGGTTACCCTTTCTGTATCTGATGGTCTACCACCAATTACATCCATGGAAAGAGAGAGGAAAGATGGGAAGCTATGGCAGGAGCTTTGTGATGGGATCCAGCTTAGTTGGATTGTTGTAAACAGAAAAATAAGGCAAGCTGCTAATTTTGCTAGCTGGAGTCCTCTTGGTGGTCAAAGACATTGGCCAACAGATAAGGATTTTGTCCTACGATTTGGATCTGTTCTTCCTGCCAAAGACATACTTCCTTGTCAAGTAGTGGAATGCATCCTTATTATGAAGTACAGAATGATTCACACTGAAGAAGAGGGAGCCCAAACAACTCTTAGATTAACAGAGCTGAGCATGCAGTTAGAAGACATGGAAGAAGCTCATGTTAATGGAAGAAACAGTTTGCTTATTCTTAAGGAAGCTCTTAGCTGCCGAAGGAGCAAAAATTATAGTGAAGTACTTGAGTCTTGTCGTATGTATTCAAAAGTGCAGAATGAGTTAAAAGAGGAGAAGATGAGAAATGAAGGTAGGTTGGATAGACTTTGTATTTTAAGTGGCATTGCGGCTTTTATGACTTTATGGTACTGTGTTTTGTGAAATGCGATCCTTTATTTTAACGCAATAAGCTAATGCTACTCTAAAAAATGCTCAACTTTGGCAATCTTGTACGCAAGATATGATTTTTCTTACCCTAATAAAGAAATTAATTGTTGGACGTTTCACTGGCGTGAGCTTTGAAGCTCCTCGCTATGATAGTGTTACAACTTGACTGGATCAGCAGCATGCATTACTAATATGTTTATGAGTGTTTCTCCTTCAACCTAAGAACTAAAAATATTAATTCTGCACCTGTTCCCCCCCCAAAAAAAAGTTCTGAAGCATAACCGTCTTTATTTTGGTTCAGCTGCTTGGCTTTTCACTTTTAAGATGTTGCTGATTACAGCATTTGATGATGGACCTAGAGATTACAGGTTAGTATTCTATGCCATCCCTAAATTGATAAAGGACGGAGAATGCAGAATACTTCTCTGAAACAGAGATTACCCAAGCTGTTTATGGGTTAGGGACCTCTTAAGAATGAGGTACATGAAGCAATACAGGCTCTCTTTGAGAAGGGTGCCCTCACTCACATTGTATTGGTCCCAAAATTCCCAAACCCTGAGGAAGTTTCTCAATTTTAACCAGGAAACTACAGTAATTTTTATTTACAAAGTTATCTCAAAAATCGTGGTTAACTGATTGAAGTCGTTCATGGGTGAGCTTATTTCACCTAATCAAAGAGCTATATTACATGGGAGACTGAACCAAGATAACAATTGTAGCTCAGGAGGTGTTTAATTAACCATATAAAAGGAGAATCTTATGAAGCTGTGACAAAATTCAACATGAAGAAAGCTTACAACCATGTTGAGTAGGATTTCCTTCGAGATTGTCTGCTGTCCTTTGGGTTTAATGATATATGGGTGTATCACATGAAGCTTAATAATGATGAACTGAGGCCACTTTTTAAAACTAGTAGGAGACTGAGAAGGGTGATCGACTTTCACCCAAAATGGCATTTTTGCAAAGGCACTTTCAGAATGAAGAATTTCAGGAATATCCATGGGAAAGGGTTGTCAAATTCTAAAAAGTCTACTCTTTGCAGAAAACTCCAATAATCTTAATTAATATTGCAGGGAAAGAAGTATTTACGAAGGCCGTTGATTAGGCAATCCCTATTTTATCTACTGTGATTCAGGAGTGATGAAAAAATCCTTGTCTTCCTCATTACATATGTTGACACCATAAAAAACGGCATTAATAATTTTGTGGCGAACACAAATAAGTTGAAAAGAACAGGTTCATTTAAATTCTTACAAAACAATATTAATTTTATGATCAAAGTGTCATATCTCCATAATAATACTAATTAGTAATAAGAAAAAGAGAAGTAAAAGTCTAGTACTCCCGTCGTACTTACTTGAGTGCAACGGGCACTCACAGGAGGTGGGACCCCCACCTCTTGTGATACGAGCCCTACTTTAAAAATAGAGTCTTCATGCAAATTAACACTCCTCGGAACACTTACTTGAGTGCTCCGAAAAGCACTAAACTTTTTCTTGAAAAGGAAAGCAGTAGCGAGCGTGGTTCATGACAAGATGAAGTAAAAGGATAATAGAAGCAATTAGAATTGTTGTTATGCCTATGCTATCACAATTTTGCATCCGCACCTAAAATGATAAAATGATATCACAATCGTATGAAACTGCGAATGGACTTGCAACTTTACTGAAAACAAAAATAAATAACCAATCAGAAGCTTCTTAGCTCTATTCATTATTAACACTAATCACTGCTTGGTGGACCACTTTCTCAATCACGGCACCAATGTGAAAACTGAAAACAACCCATTTAAGAGAAATGAGCTATTTTTCCTCTTCTGGGGTCCACCATAGTGCTAATGTCAAATTGTGATAGGACACTCATTGGCCACGCTCGTTCCCACTTGAAGATAAGCCTTTGATTTTCTTTCCAAAATCTTCAACATAATTTATCAACTCTGTCCGCATTCCGCTTTTTCTTGTTTTTCCCCTCACAAATTTTTTAATATTTTTAAAGCTATTATACTTTCTACTCTAAAAATTAATAAATTAAAATAATATTTTCATATTTATTTTTTTAATACTAGTACTTAAATTAGTAAAAATATTACAACTTTATTACACAATTTTAAAATATATTTAAAAAAATGTTAAATTAAATCCCTTTAAAAACAAAACTAAAGTTTTTTTTTGTTTTATTTAATTTTCAAGTATAACAAAATACTTTTCCAAAAACCAATAAGCTCTCTCCCACTGTTCCTATTTTTCCTTCATCTTTTTATACGTACAGGCGTAGCAGAAGAGAAACAAATTGATAAAAAAAATATTTATTACCTAAAATCTTTAGGTTAATAAAATGTGGTACTTGAAAATAATTCCTTCTGAGAAATAATAACGTTGAAAGCTTTCTGCAGTGAAGTCTCTATATTTCCATGTCAAGAAAAAAAATTATGAAAGCTGTATCGCACTAAAAAATAAAATTGTCACCTATATTTTGATTTTTGAACCACAGCATAATCTCTCTCTCTTTCTTGTTGAGCATACTACAATCTCTCTTGAGTTTCAGTTAGTCTGTTACTGTAAAGAACGTCTCTTCCAAGAGTGATACGTTTTTTTTTTTCCTATTTTTGTCGGGTAAAGAGATTTTCTTTTTTCAAATTTAATAAAGGGGTTGTCTATGGAACGCCATGATTTTGTCCACTGCTCTAATATACCCTCATTTGTTCTAAATTGTGTCTCTTCCCATTGAACCCGATTGCTCCCTCTCGTTTTCATCCTTCACGGATAATTCTGCAACGCTTTGGATGTTGCATCCACTTCATTTTCTTCTTTTTACTTCATTTTCTTCTTTTTCACCTGTTACTTACTGATGTAAACGAGGAAACCCAAACCCCATAAAGAATAGTGCCTCTGCCATTAATGCCTTCTTGCTCCAGGACCCCACCTTCTCCTTATCCCTGTATCCTACCCTTTCTTACCCTACGTTTCTAAGTCTTCACTTGGTACCTTTTGGCGATACGCCCATGAATGTTTTTTTGGGAAGAAATGACTAAGAGCACACCAGTTTCTCAAGACTCTGGCGACACGATGACCCACTTGGACATGTTCAAGAAATTTAAGCGTTTTAGCCCTCTTGAACCTTCTTTGGGCATAGTTGGCTTCTTCTTAATCACTTCGCTCTTCATTGGCTGCTTCTTCTACTTGGATTACCGGGCTGTTGTCAGGGGGCTACGCTCTCGAGGAGTTGCTTTGCTGGGATTGCATCTTTCATCATTGTCTTCTTTTTCTTCTTCCTCTTCACCATTGATTGGGGATTCACGGCCAGAATATCTCGCTCAGGATGGTGATCGTTGTGACGTATTTGGTGGAAATTGGGTTTGGGATGAGAGCTATCCGCTGTACAATTCCACAGATTGTTCCTTCTTGGATCAAGGTTTTCGGTGCAATGAGAACGGCAGGCCTGATAGCTTCTTCACCAAGTGGCGCTGGCAGCCGAAAGATTGCAACTTGCCCAGGTTCCGGGTTTTCTTTTTTCATATTTTACTTTCAAATTTTGATTCTGGTTGCTAAGAAATTTGGGGGACAAAGTAGACAGAAGTTTCCTTTGTTCTTTTTGAAGGAGTGTTTGGCTATTACCGTTTATGTTGTTTTGTCTTACAACTTATAGGATCACCGTTAATTAGGTTTAGACAAATTTTCTATGCCGCTAAACCTGTTTATTCTGCTGAGTTACCCTTTTGGTTAAATCGACTCTTCTGATACTTTGTTTCTGATCTTCAAATGAACTGGCACGAGGAAAAAGGTTTTAGTTTGGTTAGATACTTGGACTATAAGCTAACGAAATCTCTATAAAGTAAATTAGAGTAGTGAGTTTCCTTATCGACTATATATTATTTTTCATCTTAGTCTCAGATGAGTCACAAAGAAGAACGTGAGCGTCTCCACTATTACTGTTTTTTTTTTCATCGATTATACTTAAAATGTCTTTGTCAGCCGACGGCCGCTGAGTTAATTTCTTTAGTCATTACTCATTAGTTGCATTTCCGTCAACTCTGGCGTTGATCTTTCAACATTAATCCGACTTTTTATTTTCTTTTAATTTCCCTTTTTTAAGGAAAAAAGAAATATTTTTTGGTTTGGGGGTAAGCTGCTTTGGTATTTCCTGCTGTTAGCTGGAAAGGTTGCGGGATTCGTTTCGTTTTTAAGTTATAGTTGCAATCATCTGCTTTAAATTTATATCTAATGTCTTTGAAGTTAACATTACTTCCTTTGTACTTTTCTAAAAATTTAAAGTGACTTCCTTTGTAATTGTATCCATAACTTATGTCTTGGTAAGCTCTATTTGGTGTTTTCTGAGAACCGAAAAAAGAAAAAGAAAAAGAAAGGCTTACGTAATGGCATTGTCTTATAGTAATGGAGTTTACCTGCTGGGTTAAAATGCAATCTTAGTTTATATATAACAAGTTTATGTTTAAATATCTTTAAGAACATTTCGTTCTGTTCTTGGAATGATTATATGGAGTGTCTTTTCTTCACACTAGTAACAGATTTGATGCAGGGAAGATGTTGGAAAAGCTGAGGAACAAACGGCTTGTATTTGTTGGTGACTCAATTGGAAGGAACCAATGGGAATCACTCCTTTGTATGCTCACTTCTGCTATTTCTAACAAGGCTACTGTGTATGAGGTTAATGGGAGTCCAATCTCAAAGCACACAGGATTCTTGGCATTCAAGTTTGAAGATTTTAACTGCACTGTGGAATACTACAGATCGCCATTTCTGGTAGTGCAGGGACGGTCTCCTCATGGAGCACCTAAAGGGGTAAAAATGACTTTGAGAGTGGATCAAATGGACTGGACTTCTCACCGTTGGAGAGGTGCAGATGTGCTGGTTCTCAATGCTGGACATTGGTGGAATTATGAGAAGACCGTAAAAATGTAAGTATGTTTAGTCTGCTTAGTTATTCTGATGAGCTGGGTTGTTATTCTTAGTTCAATCTTGTTTTGTCTTTCCCGGGAGGATATGCTAAAAGAAGGTATTAATCTTGTAGTACTGATTTTAGGAGACAAAGAGTATTTTGTATATAGAACATTTCTTGTGGTAAATCGATACACTTGCAAAAGATGGAACCGGTATTAGCACAAAGAAGCAGTGGTTATATGTGATATTATATCACTGATATACAGTTATCATTTACGAATTGGTAAACAACTATTTTCATTGCATTGAAAAGTTAGGTGAAGGGTTTTTAACTTTTTATCAATTGAATTAGGATTCTCAGGTACAAATGTTTGGGTATTAAGGCACCACCCTTGTCTTCTAGTGAATCCTTTTGGGGACTAAAATTTTGCAGAGGGTCATTATTTTTATTCTCCTATAGGAAGTTACAACAAAAACAATAAAATTTATTCACTTTCAAGCTTTGTCTTGTAAAATATCCCTATTTTAAATTGAAGTATAGAATTAAGGCTCAATTTTGTTAGGATAAGATTGAAATAGCAAAATTTGTGGTTGTTTATTTTCTGTTTTCCTCAATAATAAAGGTTGGACGTGTTACCTATTGGTCATTAGTTTTCAAGGATATTTTGACTATTTGATTAAGCTATCAGTGGTCAGAGATCAAACTGTCAACATCACTCTGATCTTGGGCTCATTTTATTTCTTAGGGGTTGTTACTTCCAGGTAGGGCAGGAAGTGAAGATGAATATGACTATAGGAGATGCATTCAGAAAATCAGTGGAGACAGTAATTGATTGGATTGCTGGTGAAGTAAACATGAGGAAGACTTATGTCCTTTTCCGAACTTATGCTCCTGTGCATTTCAGGTTTGCTTTTTCTTTTTTAAGTGTTTTTACTGATAATTGTATCTTCATTTAATTGATAGTTTTTTTGTCAGTAATTTTTTTACGTGGGTGTAGTACAGTCCCCCCCTTAAATAAATTATTAGGGTTGGGATCAAATGAGATTGGTGCAAGTGCAAACTTAACTAATTGTACACTATTTTATGGCTTTTTACAGTATGTGTTGTTCAGAATACCTTCCTTTGGAAAATATGATGTTTTTGAACTGTATTTTGGTATTAAAACTCACATAAATTGTAAGACTAGGGGATTAGAACTGTCTGCCTTTTAAGGGCCTTCGTGCAATCGTGCTTGAGTAGATTTGTTTGGGATTCATTTAGCTGGCTTCAAGTATTAGGGATTAGGGCATCTTGTAAGTTATTTGATAATGAAAGATAGTAGATGCTTTTTTCTTGAATCTTTACTCTTTTGCTGCAATCAAGTAAAATTTGCATGATGTTCCTCCATGTAAACTTTGTTTAGTGGCTTTTGATATCTAACTTTGGATAAGTTAACATCTCAGTACACAATGGAGCATTGAGGACACCTTGACTGATAGAGTTAGAATCTGACAAAAAAATATATGCTTTATATTTAGATTATTGCAAATTCTGAAGTTGATATTCTGTTAACACAAACTCAAGTTTTAAGTTGAGTTCTCATCAAGTAGATGACCATGTCTCTGGATCATAAGATATAGTGATTTTATACGTAGAAACTCTGTACTGGGGCTTCTGCATCTAAGAAGTAACGACAATGGAGTACATTCCTGTTTCTGGCATGTTGTTGGTCAGATTTGTTGTACATATCTCCTAACTGCTTAGGCAAATTTAATTTTAATGTTTAGCTAAGTGTGTACGCTTGTGGTGTGGCCATAGATGATAAACATATTCAATTGTTTTTGTAATTTTTTATTTAGCAAAACATCTATGCACCATTGCTTTAAAAACTTGAGGTTACTCTAGCATTATATGAATTGTTGAAATGCTTTTATTGGCTTACTCTTCTTGGAAGAAGACATGATTGAGTTCTAACACATTGAGTGGATGTAACAGAGGTGGTGACTGGAAGAGTGGTGGCGGTTGTCACTTGGAAACGCTACCTGATTTAGGCTCCTTGCCGGTATTAAATGATATCCATTTCAAAACCGTTTTTGATGTCTTATCAGAGCAGTTGAATAGATCAGAAGTGATGAATTTGGACTTGTTAAATATCACACAAATGTCATTAGGCAGAAAAGATGGTCATGCATCTATTTACTATATTGGGCCTAAGAGAACGGCCCCTATGCAGCGGCAAGACTGCAGCCATTGGTGCCTGCCTGGTGTCCCTGATTCATGGAATGAGATTCTTTATGCACTTCTCCTTAAGCGGGAGACATTTAATTCACTGAATTCAACAAAAGTTTCTCAAGTTTCACTGTAATTGGATTCTGCGTGGACAGTCGCTTTCGTTGATACATCTAACATTTGTTAGTTTACTCTGTCATGGAAAATTATATTCCAAACAAGAAAAGAAGGTTATTCTAATTTCTGCCATTGTAGGTCAACGTACAAATCGCAGTGAAACTTCTGCAGCAAATGGACAGCATGCCCAGATGAAAAAATAGGAAGTTTCACCGAAAACAAACTTGATGGTTCAGAAAACACATGCAACACTAATTTTTTGTAAATTTCATGTGATGTAAATTTTGAAAAGCATAGAAGAATGAAGACTGGGTCTTTGATGTTGCTGTTTTTACATTGTATATAAATAGAGATTGGATTTTATGGCCAATTGTTGTCATATATATCGACAAACACGGGAGTAACTCCAAAGGATGATGCTCTGGGTAATTCTTCTTTTTTACATTCTGACTTTTATTTGGGACGATCATCATTGAATTATACATGACTACTAAAATCACTTTGAGATATTTGCCTCTGGTGACCGTGTAGGATGCAAAAGTAGCTAATGACAAAGAATGGATGATGATATAGAAACTGGATAATGGAAAATTTTTATCAGCTAAGCATATATGATCATATGTTTATGTTGTTTTGTGTTGCATGACTTTATTGACAAAATTAATATTGTATCTATCTCTCTCGTTACATGATAGTGTCATATTCTTTGCTGACGTGGGAGGATTTCTTGTGACATCCATCAGACTCGTCTTTAATGGCAGTTTTCTGGACAGATGCTTGCCTGTGAGTGCCAAACAACTTTTTATTTCTGAGCTCCCCTGTTTCCGTTGAAGAATACGAACGCAATGGTATTTTCCAAGTATGTAATTTGGTGTTGCATTCATTGGGAATGCACAGCGATACTGCCACATTGGCTATGGGTTTTAATCTAATTAGACTCAGTGATCCAATAAAATCCTGGACAAAGGGAGCCATAATAACTGTTTACCCTTTGCCCGGTTTTAAATTCATCATAATTCAAAATTAGAGAAATGAATATTGAATAACAATCCATTTCATAGAGACAGCGTATTATTAATAAACGGGACATTGTTCATGGTAATAGTACGCAACAAAACTATGAATAGAAACTTGATGCTAATCATCAAATGGGTATTGCTCATACCTGATTGAACAATCTTGAAGCAGTGAACGAGCCCCAATCCGGCTCTGACATGTAGCAAACAAGGCCATTTTAGCAGCATGAAGACAGGTGTTGCAGTCAAAGGTTGTGAGATTTGAGTTGCAAGCAGCATGTCCATAGGCAAAGGCATTAGGATAAGGAGAAATGTTGTAGTAATCATGAGTTTCCACCCTCTCTAATTCTTCAACAACATAGGCTAAGCTAATAGCAAACGGGTCACCTGAGGCGTACACCCCTGCGTTGCACAGAACGTTCCTGATGTTGGTGTTGGGAACACTCTCAGCAATAGTCCACACCCAGAACATACCAATCGCAATTCCTGCAATTTTGGGAGAAACGCCCATCTTCATAATGTCTTCCTTTGATTCTTATCACAAAGGAGTTTCACAACCTTTTTATGTAAGGATCTTGTTACATTGCCTTATTTTCATCGACGTCCAATATTTAATTATGCCAATATTTGTCTTTTGTTACTTGTTTAATATTGGGAAAATTATAAGACT
>JASKGM010000001.1:10450958-10484216 GCA_034509205.1 Ceratonia siliqua | reverse complement strand
TGTGTGTGTGTGTATAGACTTGTTCAGATATGAGAAGAAATATTATCGTAGAGGTGTTTTGGATCAAAATTTACCTTCACCGTATTGGCTATATGTCAGTGATGATAAAAAGTTAATGACACCACCTATAAGGAATTAGGGGAGCAGTTTTAATTGGTTGTCTATTACGTGATCAATTTGTCCTTTTCCTTTATATATAGTTGTACTATTAATGAGTTGCATTATCAATTCCATATTAAGGAACTATATATATAAATATGTATGCTATATAGCAGTACTTCAAATTAAATTGATCTCTCCCCATTAATGTATGAATTAATTCAATAATGCATATCGAATTAAGTCCAATTAAACCATCATTGTCCATTCTGCTGGATACGGTTAGAATTTGATGGGTGGACAGGACACGGCTTTCATTAGGTAAATGAACCTATCCCTTAACCAACGCCGCGTAGAAACTACATTAGTATAAATGTTAAAATAAGTTAAATTTATATAATTATTTATTACAAAATAATATTAATCTTATCAAGAAAGTCTTACTGCCTGTGTCTTAAAGAGTGGGAGGATTTATAATTTCTTGAACACCTTTTACTCAAGGAAACTCTTTCTGCTTAAGAATCTGCAACATTATTTAATTAAATTGCTCCTTCGCCGGAATTGCGTATCCATCCATCCACTGCCTTTGTGACTGATCTTTCACAGATTAAGCTTAGAAGAGGCAGAGGCGGATAGTGAAGAGTACTGCCAAAAGATGGGGTTATCCCTTATTTTAAAGCCTAGTAGTAGTGATGTCGATATCGGTCACAAATCACAAATCACAAATCACATTTATATTTTTAAATATTAATATATGGAGAATTAAAAGCGTGCACTAAGCTTTTGTGGTCAATATGTACGAAAGGTGTACCTCCATCCTCAGGTCGTGACCGGGCACCTCACACCAATCACCACACTCCACGTGTTCTCTTGGTTCGCCGCTACATCGATCTTTTTGGCCAACAAATAATAAAAGAAGAAGAAAAGATTCCAGTTCCCCCACTATAAAAATTAAAATAAAAAAATGCGTGGGTTCAATCCAATAATGATCATCCGGCATAGTTAGATTAATTTGGCACCATTTATGAGTGGCCTGGCCTGGCCTTATAACATTTTCATAATTGGAGAGTGCTTCCCCTATTCTAATTCTATTCATACATAGTGCGATTAGATTTAGAGGCATATTACAATGACATAATCCCGATTCCTGTCTGCCCTCAATTTTACTGTTTCTGCCTAGCAATTATTCTCATCACATTGTAAATAATATTATATATTAATTCAAATAAAATAATTCAATTTGAGGCACTGACTATGTGTTTTGATTGTCTATATATATCCAAAAATGTTTAGAATTTTACACATTACCCTGACCCATGATCATATATATTTAATGGAAAGTATTGCGAAATTGTGACATAAGAGATGTTGAAAGCAATTAAATTTGTTTATGTATACTTTAATTTCCTCAGTGGAGAAACCTAATTAATGGATGAGGGGGCCTAATTATATTGTTAAAATAATAATTAAGTAGTTCCAGGTTAGCTTTCGGTGAATTCTAGAATCCGTGCCACGGAATTCCTCTGTACCCTACGCTGACTAAAATTAGTTTATTATTAATAATATGAATAATTAAGTTAATTGTAATCAAACTTAATTAGAATTAGAGCATCAGTCATCAAATAATAAGACAATGGGGTTTGTCCATTTGCATTGGGGGAATGCATTGTTGGGATGTCGTGTCATCTACCTTAGAAACCCCCCACATCGCAGGAGCAGCTAGCTGCGTCTTGAAATTTTTGTCTCATGCATAACCAATCAAGATGCCACAACATATAACTTTCCTCATAATTTTTTCGAATAACGTTGATTTTACAAATCTTGCCAACATATTTTATATTACTAATTAAGATTCATTCTATTTATTTATAATTTATTTAATATATGTAATTTTTATAGACTAGATATATACCTAAAAATTTCTGTCACCCAACCCAAATAAGTGGCCATTGTACATGCATTTTCATCGATCTTCTAAACATAAACACGCCAAACATATGTTTTCTGCGATTTAGAAAAGTTATATTTTGTATAATCTGCATAACGTATGTATAAGTCATAAAAGAGGAGGTGTTTGATGCATGGATTTAGTAATGAAAAGTTATTACTAAATTGTTGTAATTATTTGTGGGTTCAAAAGAGTAAAAGCAGGAATTATGAGTAACTACATATATATTTTTGGTCCAATAATATGTGAATATATATTTGTTGTTGGAATATAGGATTTAGAATAGAATTAATGCATTAGTTTAGTAGTATTAGACTATTAGTAGAGTCGTAGTGGTGTTTGACAAGTGAGGAGATATTGGAGCAATTAAGTTGCTGCATGGACAAACCACTTTGCGAGGGTAGGTTTAAATATCTGATAAGCACTTGAAAGTGTGGAAGGCCATCATTCCGAGGTGACAATAATTTGAATCATTCATTCCTTTGTATTAGATTTTAATTTCATATATTAGCTAGCTAGGAGTTGATCATGAGATGAGCATATATAGAAGAAGAATATGTTAATTAATTACATACCTAGCTTGAGAGATCCAGATCTTGAATATTAAGCTCTAAATTATCATGTGTTTTCAACATTATCTTCATGGGTTTAATTAATTAGCTAGCTTAGCCGTCGATAGCACAATCAAAACAAGGAGATCAAGATTTCAAAAGAATTTAGATAATAACGTTAATAGAAGATGAATGGAGTAGAACTCACCTAGATACTAAATACACAGACCCACTCATTCTCTATTTTCTCTCTCTCTCTCTCCAACTTTAAGAAATTGAGTGGTTAGAGTAGGTAAATATCAAGAGTAGTGTAGAAGAAAGAGAGTGAGATTCAACAAAATGGGAGGCATGGTGATGGCAGCACAAAACTCCTCTCCTGGCATGGCCTGGCCTACGTTGAAATGAATTTCGGGTCACTTACGTTTGAAAGGATAACAAGAAAAGTCGAGAAACTTTGCAGAGTGATAAGTGGAGAGGCCACTGAATCATAGGTTTTTTTAATACGCAGGTGCTGCCGAATGGACAACATGGGAGAGAGAGGCCAGCTGCTACCAGTTTTCTTCTTCTACTCATAACTCATCATCCATCATGCAATATTCATAAAACGAATACGTACCGTTTGGGGTTACAAGGTTGACGGGGGTCGCTTAGATATTTTGGTCGCCAAAGGAGTTTAATTGGGAAGTGCTCTTTCACTTTCCAGTTTCCACCCATATAAATGGTTGAGCATGGGAATAATAATGTTCCTGGTAACTAAGCAACCAGATATTTGGACATCATCATTCTCCCACCATAATTCATCAATATCTCTTCTGTTTCCTTAGGCTACTTCACGACATACTAGTTTTACTCTCGCACTACGCCCTATTGTCTACCATCTATTATGGTATGTATTTATTTCATTTTTTAATTAATTTTTTTATAGTTCTAAAAATATTATATTCTAGAAGAATGTCATATGATATTTATTTATTTTTTAGTATTTTTTAAAATTTCTATAAAGTATCATTGTTTTTTCTTTTACTGTCCTTAAATGGAATCATTTTTTTTTAATTTGATTACTATTTCTTAGTAAAAAATTTATTATATAAAAGAAGTCATTGCCGCAAAAAGAAGCCCGTAGGTTATTGTTGGGCTATAATTATGAGAAGAATGTGTTGGGCCCAGACCCGTTTATTTATGGGCCAACAACTGTAAGCAACTCACACGTAGCAACTTGAAAGGAGGTTTTGCCTAACGGCGAAAGTCAAAATATTGAGGCTACTGCATGCACACACGTGTTAACTTAATTAGTGCGGATTCCACTATAACCTTTGCACTAAAAGATAAAATTTTATTTTCAAACAAAAGAATCAATAAAACATTTGGATGAGAAGGGAGGGGGAGGATGTTGCCACATGAGAGAAAATGAGGGAAAATGCCTGGATCGTGATCCCAACCTCGGTTGTTTCTTAATAGGTGGATCATAAATAATTGGGTCAAAAAGATCATTTTTTAAAATAATCTATAAAATTTAACTCAATCATAATAAAAATTAAATGACTTTTAAAAGGTCAGCACATACTAAAATAAAATAAAATAAATTTTTATAACAAAATTAAATATAAATAATTAATCAATCATTTTTAATAATTAAGTAAACTTTTTATATTTAATAAAGGTACAAGTCAATTTGTGACTATAAAAGAAAAGTGCTTAAGAACAAATTAAAATTAAGCAAGTGGTGAATGTAATGGAAAAATCATAATAAAAGTCCTTTAGCTTTTACTATAGCTTAATGGTCTCAATTTACGATTTTATCATGAATATATAATATAATATACTATGTTGTTTTAGAAGACTATTTATTTACATTACATTTTCAACCATTAATTTTCTGCTCTTTTAAAAGTAAAACCAATGAAAGAAATAACTAGAAAAAATAGATTAAAAGCGTGAAAAAAGTAACTGCTAGTATATAAATTTCAAATTTCAAATTAAATAAATCATATTCACTTAATTCATACAAGGTCTACTCTCATGTCCAAATTCTCTTTCCATATTACAATAAAGATAGCAGTGTTACTGCATAAATAAAATGATTTTTCATAATTTATTCTTAAGACTAAAAATTTATCATGACAAGCAAAATTAATTAATTCATATCATTATTGTCATTGTTATTAAATAATTTATTAAAAAAATAAAGAAGACCGATCCATTCTATCACGTTATGTCTTAATTGAATTATGTCAAAAACAGTCATAATTTGTTGAGATTAAAATTTTGACATAAAATTCACTTTGAAAAGTTAGTTTGGCCCCATTAATCAAATCTGGAAAAGAAAGAGACAAAATACAAATTGGTGAAGCATATAGGTTCTTGTTCATCCATTTGGCATTATCATAACTAGAAAATTAAACGTCGCAGTTGGTGGGTTTTACGAAAACTTCCAAAACTGCAAAATGGCCTGTTCATAGAATCTAGCTGTAAAACGTTTTCAACTAATTAACTTTGCTTCTAAGTGTAAAACAGTTTCTTCAAATAAACAACACGACCTGTACTGGGTAAAGAGAAATTGAGACATTCATTCATCCTACTATATTCTTATTAGTTATGTGCTGACCTGTTATGTATATTATGAGCTAAATAGATAAAATATTAACGTTGAATATATATATATATATAGTATGTCTTCTTCTTGTGATCTTCTCTTCACTTTCTATTTACCATCCCAGTGGTAACAGTGACATGTTCCTTTCTGGTGCATATGTATTGTCATGTGCAAAAGTACAGTAATTAATTTGTGTGACAAGTATATAGGTAGCTAGGATAACTGACCAGTCAACCATTTGTGTTTGAGCCATTTTGACAGATCTGACCAGCTGTTGCCTGCCCATTCTTCTATGTCCATTTTTCACCGTCAGCCACCCAAAATATGCAATTTTTGCTCAATTGCTCTGTGGAAAAGGGAAACTCTGTCTGAAATATTATTACTGATCTGTTGTTCTCAAAGATCTACAGTTTACAGTTCACAATATTCAATTGATTCCTCTGTGTATCTTGGCAGCCTTAGATTAATTTCAAAGGTGAAAGGATACTATATATATAAGGACAGTTCAATATTTGTCCAATTAACATCACATTAGAATGATGGTCCTTCCCTGAGCTAGCGTACATTGGAAACAAAAGTTTTAAATTTAATGATTTGATGAGATTAACAATTAATTAATGCTTATTCACATATTTATATTAACTTGTGATTGAGAAGGATTAAGTTCATTTATTTCTACTAACCATTTTCCTATTGCCAAAATGTAAACAAATATCTCCAGTATCAATCGTACATGTTTCTAGTTACAATCTCAATGGTTTGAAACAAAATCTATGAAGTTTGGGTAACTTCATTTCTTCTCAATTGATTATATAATACTAATTGATTATATATGTGTACATATTTTAGGATTTATATTTATATTAATTAAAAAATTGAAATTTCTTACCTTAATATTCCCAATTCTTACCATATTACAATCCCTATACATAAATCATTAGAATCTGGCACTCAACCTTATTCAACACGCAAGTATTTGTAGTAGACTAGCTAGAACTACACTCAAATTGATTTGAAGGGTATTATATATTAGTCTCCTTTATAATTTCAACATTATTATCTATGAAATCTTCCCGGAAAACATTTTCCCAAATAATGTACAAATAATTAAAAACATTTTTCATTTTCGTCTAAACGTACAATAAAACTTACATCTATTTTCAAGTAAATTTGATTTGCAAGAAAATATTTTCATTTTTATCGTCGATCAATGATAAAAACTTAATTTAGGAACATTTTACCATCGGATAGCTAGTTATATATATGCCTATTATTTTCATAATATAATTAAAAAAATTTCCCAAATCATCTACACCCATTTCACTCTAAAAGCACAAATTTTCTCAATTAAAACTTTTTCCCCTAAATTTTCAATTTTCGAGGTGAAAACCCTTTAATTCTTCTCAATTTCATAAACTTGCTACGAGAAGTCAATTAACCTCTCCAGCTGATAGCCCAATTGGCAACGCCTAGTCATGGCCGCTGCCACCTAATCCTCTCTTTGAATTCTTCTCCTACCAAATACAAATCACAACTAAAAATCAGCACAAGCCCTCACAAGCATATACGGCAGAAACTGTCTGGTAGACCAACCAGTCAAAAACCCCCCAAAGCTCATACTTCCAAACCCTAACGCCATTTCTCTCTCTCTCTCTCTCTCTCTCTCTGACCTTTACTTAGCTATAACAAACCTTCCTAGAGCATCATCTTACAAAGATGGATATTCTTGGATAGCTCGCGTATCCACCTCAAAGTCATACAACTTTTTAAAATCTTTCTCGCGTAGAAACACACGCGTATCTGCAGGTCTACTTTCTTGACCCTCTCTTCCAACTTCGCCTTACGCCCTTCCTTTCTTTTATCTTATTACTTTTAAAAGGGTTTCAAGTTTGATTTTCAGTTCCGATGATGAAACAGACACTCCCTTCTGTCGCCTATTTACATATCATGGAAATCCAGAAGCCAATTTTTCTTTTTTTCTTTTCCTTTTCGATTTGACATTTGAAAGAAGATAGATATTATTGCAGACAAGTAATCGATCGAAGGAAAGCCCAGTTTGGAACAATGGCTGCGCCACCAAATAGCAGGCTCCAAAGCATGTTACAAGCTGCGGTGCAATCAGTCCAGTGGACTTATAGCCTCTTCTGGCAACTTTGTCCTCAACGAGGGTACGTGCGTACGTAATTGATTTGCTTCCCCAGAAACCCACACAAATCTCCATGTGCTTCTTAGGAATGATTCTTACTAATTACTTGAACATAGTTCGTGGTCCTTTTAAGGTAAATTATTTGTTGGTGTAGGATTCTGGTGTGGGGTGATGGGTACTACAATGGGGCAATTAAGACTCGGAAGACAGTGCAACCAATGGAGGTAAGCGCGGAGGAGGCGTCTCTCCAAAGAAGCCAACAACTTAGAGAGCTCTATGAATCATTGTCTGCCGGAGAGACAAACCCACCAACACGCCGCCCTTGTGCTTCCTTGTCGCCGGAGGACCTAACTGAATCCGAATGGTTCTATTTGATGTGTGTCTCATTCTCCTTTTCTCCTGGTGTCGGGTAAGTCAAGTAGCATCTTCAATCTCTCTTACCATCTTTACTTAGAGAATTAATTAGTCTAATGAGGTTCCCTTTTAATTGATTAATTCTTTGAAGCTAGCTAGCTCCATTAAATGGATCTTTGTACTACTATGCTCTCTAGCACATGGGCTACTGTCTATAATGAAGATAAGTAGAACAATAACTTTAGGCAATTAAGGGCGAATAGAAAGTAATGAAGTTCCCTGCCAGTGAGAAACAAACTCTAGTAACTAGTTAAGGGAAAGGCTGTTGTGAATTTTAAATGTAATATACTATAGCAGAAGCAAATTTATGAAGCGTCAGATAGAACCCAGAGACATTAAAACACGAGTGGAAAATTTTAATAGGCTGCCAAGTGCCAACTAAGCTTCTGAAAACAAAGATTCATCCTTTATGTTAGCGTTGTCTAATAAAATTATAGCTTGCAGTTCAGTTTGTTCACGTAGTATCAATGCAGTGAGAAAGACATTTCGGTGAGGCAGAGACTGTTGTGGAGTTAAATTACTATAATAATATATAGCACCAAATTTATGAACCGTCAGCAAGAAATTAACAAGAAAAAGGAGCAAGTTTTTGAAATCAAACTTGTTTTATAATTTAGTTATAGCAAGAAGAGGGTAAAGCAATTTCTATATATCAATTTATCTTGGCCAATAGGTAGCTGTGAGTGTTTATGCCTTCATCCTAAAATCGAGGGTTTCTATAAGATTTGTCTTGAGAAGTTGATGAGGAGTAGTTAGGTTAGGCAGATTTGAGAAACCCGACAAATCAAGAAAGATTGATACCCGTTTACGACAATTTTTAAATATATATATAATTAAACTTATAAAATGATATTAAAATTTGAGTAAATTATCCTCTTGTTGCACTAATAGAAATATTATCTTTTATTTTTTTATATGTGATATTGTTATAAGATACATTTAATGAAATTATATGATTTTTATTTTAAAATTAATAGATTTTTTAAATACAAGAAATTATTTAATTTAATAATATTTAATGAATATATTATTAACACATTATTTTTTGCACAAGGCATATTAAAAGAAAAATTCAACAAACTAATTTATGTTTCATGATTCAAAGTGTAATATATATAGCTGCAAAATGCTGTCACTATTTACTAGCATTCATTTAGTTTATCTATATATGATCTTTGAGAATCAAAGGAAATGTAAATGCATGAAACGAGGTCGTCCCTCTTCTTTTTGATGGGTGCATACTGCATATCAATGGAAGCATTAATTATAAATGAAAAGTTCAATTAAAAAAAGCATGGTAGATTGGTAATATATATATAAAATTATTGAATCTGTGATAATGATTTGATGAATGCACGATGGCGTTGAAGGTTACCGGGAAAGGCATATGCGAGGAGGCAACATGTATGGCTGGCTGGGGCCAACGAGGTGGAGAGCAAAACCTTTTCCAGAGCTATTCTTGCAAAGGTTGGTTTCACTTTTCAGTAAATTATGCTAATTATTTTTAATGATTCTATAGATATGCATGAATCTCTCTACACTAATTACGTTACCTTCTCTTCTCTCTCTCCCTTCTCAATCATCACAAACTTTTCCCCGCCAGAGTGCTCATGTACAGGTAATACAGTTAACGTCTTCCATCAATATGTAGCTTTGTTTACCAATCACATTGAGAAGAAACCCCAAATTAAATATTATGATTTTTATGAACGCCATGCAAGTATACAGACCGTGGTGTGCATTCCTCTGTTGGACGGCGTCGTAGAGTTCGGCACAACGGATAAGGTAATAACTCCCATGCATCCATTCCCTTTAGTAATCTTTTATTGAATTTATAACCTTTTCATTTTGGTGTGGAATTTATATATATCAGGTTCAAGAAGACCTTCATTTCATCCAACATGTGAAGAGCTTCTTCATAGGCCACAACCCTCCCCCGCCAAAGCCCGCCCTCTCCGGGCACTCCACCTCCAACCCCACCGCCTCCTCTGAACACTCCCGCTTCCACTCCCCTCCCATCCCCCCCGCCATCTACGCTGTGGCTGACCCACCACCCCCCTGCCCTGCTCTCAATCCCGACCAAGACGACATGGATCAAGATGACGACAACGACAACGACAACGACAACGACGACGAAGAAGAAGAAGAAGAAGAAGAAGGCGACTCTGAGTCCGAGTCCGAGGCAGAAATAGTCCGAAACACCCGCCGAACATCGATGCCGAATGGTTCAGGCATAGGAGGCGCCACGGCTGGGGAACCAAGCGAGCTGATGCAGCTGGAGATGTCGGAGGATATACGGGTGGGATCACCCGATGATGGTTCGAACAACCTGGATTCGGATTTCCATTTGCTAGCGGTGACCCAGTCGTCGGATCATCAGCGGCGAGCCCACTCAACCCGGAGGTGGGATGCCGGTGGGGTTCAACCGCCAACTTCAGGTAAACTGCTAGCTAGATAGAAACATCAAACATGCACGCAGATTCAATATGATACTGCATTGCATACTCATAAAAGATTAAATAATTTTTAATTTAAAACAAACTTAATAATCCTAGTTACTTAATTTTTATAGCTAAATATTATAAACTGATTATTTTTATTTAAAAAATACAAAAATACATTTACAGAAAAGACGAAAGTAGGAATCACGGTCCACTCATTTTGTGAGTAGGGTACAGATAACATTTAAAATGATTTTTTATTAAATATAAAATTAATTTATTATAATTAAAAATTGATACATAAAGGTTTTGAAATTTGAATTGAAAAGCACCAAGCACACTAGGGACTGATAGGATAGATGTGGTCCATCATATGCACAAGTTAAAACTAGCTTCATGTTTTCTTAGTTCTTACGGTCATAAATTCAACTCTGTTATGTGTGAAGGAGAAGACATGTCCCAGGAAGACACCCACTATTCTCAAACGGTCTCCACCGTCCTCCAAAATCAGCCCATGCCGTGGCCGGAACCACCCTCTACCGGCTACATCACCATGCACTCATCCCAATCCGCTTTTGACAAGTGGAACAGCCGTGCCTACCAACACCTCCACCTCACCCTCGAAGGAACCTCTCAATGGCTGCTCAAGTACATTTTGTTTAGCGTCCCTCTCCTCCACACCAAGTACCACGACGAGACTTCACCCACAACCCGAGATCCTGCCGACCCAGTTGCCCGTTTGCGCGGCAAGGGAACACCGCAAGACGAGCTAAGCGCCAACCACGTGCTTGCCGAGCGCCGCCGCCGCGAGAAACTCAACGAGAGGTTCATCATCCTGAGGTCGCTCGTCCCCTTCGTCACCAAAATGGACAAGGCCTCCATATTAGGGGACACCATCGAGTACGTGAAGCAGTTGCGTAAAAAGATTCAGGATCTGGAGGCACGTAACGGCCAGATGGAGGCCGATCAACGGTCGAGATCGTTGGAGCTGCAAAGGACGAGTAGCTCAAAAGAACAACAAACAAGGAGCGGGGTAACGGTGATGGATCGGAGTCGGGTGGGATCGGAGAAGAAGAAGTTGAGGATGGTGGAGGGGAGTGGTGGGGTGACGAAAACGAAGACAGTGGAGGTGGTGACGTCGGTGCAGGTGTCGATCATAGAGAGCGACGCTTTGTTGGAGCTGGAATGCAAGTACAGGGAAGGGTTGTTGCTGGACGTGATGGAAATGCTGCGAGAGATGAGGATAGAGGTGAGGGGAGTGCAGTCGTCAGTGAACAATGGGGTGTTTGTGGCGGAGTTGAGGGCCAAAGTGAAGGAGAATCAAAAGGGGAAGAAGGCCAGCATCGTGGAAGTGAAGAGAGCACTGAATCAAATTATTCCCCATACTGACTAAAGAGACTAGGATTTAGTATTTATTATTTCTAGTTCCAAAACATGATTTTGCCTGGCAAATGAAATGATAACAAGTATGGAAATGGTAATAGAATTAGAATACAAGATTCCCCTTTGAGAGGGGGATCTGGCTTAATGTAAATCCCAAAAGCCAGATGTGTTTGTACTTGGTATTATATACAAATTAGCCACTGGGGACAGATAGTATTTGAATTTCGTATTATTATAAGCCCCTGATATTGGATTGAGTTTGTGACAGTAGCGTCTATACTTTGTTGAAGTTGCACCATAAGTGATACATTGTTGCTGTCCCGAGAGTTTTATCTTGCCTTTCTCAATCATGTTCCCCCAATACAAAATGGCTGCTACCTCTAAAACATGCAGATAACTACGGTTTTGGTCTTACATTTTGCAATAATTAACAATATCCAAGCATAACAAACTCGCATTCTAAGGAAACTGAAACAAGTGAACTTTAAAGCTTCGAGTCTCAGCCATATCTACACATTCTTCCTATTTTAATGTCTAAAGGAGGATTTCATCCTTCTGGCGTTATGTTCATGGCAAGGCCCTTTATCACATGCCGACATTGAAACCTGCGATGCGAGGGAGAACAAATTATTTAAAATTGAGCAATGACAAGATGTAAAGTGGAGGTAATAAGACCTGAGAACATATCATGAAGACATGAAATGAAGCGGAAAAACATTTTAGTAGACTGAGTAAAATGCAATTCTATTCATGGAGGTCACAAAAGTTGAACAGCATGGCAAACATATGGTCCCCTGACAAACAGTACAAACAATTTTACATTGTATGCGTGGAATTGAGACACTGACAGCACTTGCACTTAAAAAATCTAACCAAAAAAAAAGTATCATCACCATGTGAGAAGAATTAAGAATAATCTCAAAAATTATACAGTAACATGTTTTCTGGATTTTTTACCTCCTACCAACAAATGAAAGTCAAGGCTGGAGAAAACCCAGGGAATTGTTAATGAACAGTAATGCTTGCTCACAAGGTCAACAATACATCGGATATAAAGAATTGATGGCAATGAACAGATCTAGCACAAGAAAAAGGTGAATATAGGACTTAATTCTCATAACATGTGATGATAGATACCAGATTAAATCTTCTGAAGCAGGAGCAATCACTTCCTGCTCCTGATTTCGGCACTTAAACAGTAGTCTGAAAGGCACAACCTGCAGTAATTATGCAGTTAAGTTCATAATTTAAATTATACAGAATAGCAAACATGCTGAATATATGGAATACCACCACCCCCCCCCCCTCCCCCCAAAAAAAGAGAGAAAAACCCTGTTATAAAGAAGTATATAATGCACAGGAACCTATGTTAGGAAAATGCAATAACTAGATCAAAAGTAAATGCTTGAAATAGCATTTTTGTGTTCATATTCTGTACACGTACCACGTCAAAATATTCTCCAGAGAGAGTAGATGGAATATATTGAACTGACACAAGTCCTAAGGAAGACTGAGAATTACATGTTAGATAAAAACATCTTAAATCAGAATCTTATTTTGAGATTGAAAAAAAATTCAGTTCCATCACAGCTGACAAACAATCAAATCCCCATATCAAGTGATAATACGGCCTGAAGAAAGATGGCCCAGGTCTAGAGTAGAATTTTTTCAAAGAATGATGATAGCAATGATAGTTTGTTGGTAGTCTGAAATCTGAATTCAGCCTTGTAATAACTTGACGCAAGATTGATAAGGTAAAACAGGATATGACCCACTAAATATAAAAAAAAGATGCTTTAAGGTTCCATATTTGAATTTCAATGGCAACGAACATAAAGAGAACCTGTTATCTTTACCAAAGAAATAAACTATGAGCATCAAATTTTTTTTAGATTGATTTGGCTCCAACTAGGGTTTGAACTTGTAACCCTTAGTCTTGGAAATGATTTTAGTACTACTAAGCCAAAGACTGATTAGTTGAGCATCACTAATTATAAAGGTTTTAAACAGCTATAGCACAGGATGCTCTATGCAAACAAAACAAGCACCTACTTCCAACATTAAAAAGGACTATCATGAGCTTATGATGTCCTGATAGACTATTTTACCTTTCTGTTATACCTAAAATCACGTTTAGGCAGAAAATGCAGGGACTGATTGAAAGAAGAAGGGGCCTTAATTAACAGAAACAGTTTACTTGGACCTGCATAAAAAGCAAATCAAGTAGACCATTATATTATGATATGATAAAGTAAAACAAATAAATGAAAAGATAGCATGAAGCAAACCCATTTTCAGATTATCATTTATCAACAAGCAAAGTCAATAACTACCTGGATAGGTCGCAGACCCAGCCCCCTTTGATATCAGTGTCCGAATTGCCTGTTAAAGAAAACATGTAAGGTAACCTCAGACTCTCCTTCCTCTGACAAAGCCTATTGAAACTTATCTGTATGCAGAAAAATCACCAAAATACCTTTCTTGAAAGCCCGTCAGCTGCTTTACTTCTAGCAAAATCATCTGCAACCGTGGGAACAGCTGTTCCATGTGAAAAGCTTAAGTCATAAATTTGCTGAGGTCGTAATGGGCTAGCTCCAAGAGCTAAAACGATTCTCCCTATGTTGGGAATCTCATTGATAACCAGTTTAATTGCAGTTTGTATATTTGATAGTGCATTCATAAACTTCTCTAGTCTCCTGATTCCCAGTTTGATATCCCTCATTTTGCTGATATGCTTTCTCCGTAATGATGCCTTTAGCTCAGTTTCTGCAAGTGCCATCTCCTGAAAGTAACAGTTCAGGGTACAATTCCAATTTCCAAGATAATATGACTTAATTAAAACAATTTCTACTCAGATAACATACCAACTGATTATACTCAGAATGCATTGTATCAAATTCAATGCTCATATCCTGCACTGTGCTGCATAAAAGAAAAATATGCCAGATACAGTATCCTATCAATATAAGTATATAACGGTGGCTACTGAGACAACCCCATCGATTAATCCTTAATTTAACAAGAAGTGAACAACATAATACCCAGAAACTAAAATTGCAGCAATCACACCACAACGAATTTTCCTTTATTTTATTTCTAAGGCATTGAAACAATTAAATTCTTCTTGCTGAGTATCAATGTAATAAATCGTTTAGCCAGTTTCTTAAACCCAAAAAATTGAACAAGATCAAAGACCAAAAGCAGAAAATTAAACACAAACATCTTTGGCCCAAAAGTATGTCATCATTGCGGATTATTTCTCCACTCAATTCCCCGCACTTCCCACATGAAGGGAAAGAACTTACCAGAGGATTTGCTGGTGCATGTAGAGCACAAACCCTAAGACGTCATTGACGGTATGGAAGATGACGGAGCCATCCATAGAGTCTGCTGCTGCATAGATCTCTGTGCAATCCATCTCCGAGCTCCCAAATGCGTCAATCGCTTCCATTCTTCAAGACCACAAAAGAGGGAATTCTGACGCCGGATCCGGTGGAGAGTGCGCTCATTTCAAATGGGATTGGGGGCGCGAAGGACGAGACTGAGACCCCACCAATGCTGAATCATCCATATACTTTCTTCCTTTTGTATGGTAGGGCTCTAGTGGGCCATTCCACCACGATGATCACGAATGATCAATCAATGGGCTCAATGAAAAACCTAATAAGGGGCGCGCAAGAGACCCATGGATCAATGGGCTCAGCTACGAGCCCATATTAGCTCAATTGACAATATGAGTGCTGCAAAGGATTTTTTGTTTTGTTTTAAGAAGTACTAAGATGATACAGTTATAATTGTCCACAACTGTGAAAAATTCTTAGTAAACTTGATATGCAAGCATAAGTTGGTGAAATTAATTATAAATAAATATATAAATATGTTAGACATATTTTAACAAATTCATTTTTGACATATTTGACTTAATTTATCTAATTTTTATAAACTAGGTCTTTTTGAAAATTCAGGTGATACATACGGCCAAATGTTTAACATTTAAAAGCTAAGTGCAACTCTCTGTATCCTGATTATGTTGAATAAGACCAAACTACATAACGAATGGATCAGGATAAATAAAAAAAATAAAATTATCCTCTCATATTGATATACTTTTTTAAAATAAAAAAATATTGAAAGAGATAAATGAACATACATAAAAAAATATGCACTTTAAAAATTAGTAGAATAACTACATTATAATATATATTCTAAAATATAATACAAAAAACAAATTGGTTGATTAAAAAATCTAAGGATCAAATTAAAAATTTTGATAAGTTACAAAAATGAAAAAACATAATAAAAATAAATATTTAACTTAATTTAATTCAAGTAAATTAATATAAGTGTGATATTTTTCACAAATTATATATAAATTTAAAAATTTTTACTCATATTTTTCTAATAAAATTTGAAAAATGAAAAATTATGTAGAATAATTAAAAAAAATAGTGGTTAAAGTTTTTAATTTAAAAAATTAAACAAATGTGTCAAAGATAAGTATAATATATTTTAATTTAAAAAAACACTTTTGTTTAGTAATAACTTACAAACATTATATTGTATATATAATATTATGAGACGTTATCTTATAAATTGCACCAAATGAGGCCTTAATTATGTGTTATCATGGAAGTGAAGAATGTAAATAGGCGTGAGGCGCGCAAGAATTGACGACATTGAGTGTAAGTATGGGCACGAGAATCACTAGTACTCAAGCCTCGCATGAAGTGTTCCAAGTTCTAAAGCAAGTTGTAAGTTCTTCCATTTGCGTAATGCCGGAAGGCCTTCGTGGGTTATTACAAAAGCAAATAAAATACAGCGTTATAAACCAAAGGTGGAGCTGTCCTCTCCCTTCATGAAAGCATTTCTATAGCCAAGTATCTCGCTTCTATATCACATCTCAATTCTCATGTCTATAACACGTGAATTTCCTATACAAATTCTCAGCTACAACTACAACCACAACCTAACTAAATAATTTCTTGCATTCATTAAAACAAATTATTTCTCGTAAGACATCAAAAAATGAGGCTTCTGAAAGAGCTACTACTACTTTTACTGACAGGAGGCATTTATCAACAAGTTACAAGTAACGGTAGCTGACCTCAACACCCACAAACTAGATCCTGAATGTTCTTGAAAACCTGAGCTTCCTGGAGATATCTCAACAAGCGATCCCGATCAAATATAACTATTTGGACAATCTGTACACCGAGGAAATCTTTATACTACTTACCAACGGTGACCAAAGGGTTGTCCTTGAGGTTTAAATAAAACGGCACACTAGAACAACAGCATAGCTTTTCCAGAAGCTATACCCCATACCGTCTCAAAGCTTTGCTTAAACCTGGCATTACATTATAGGCTTGATATGATCTTCTAAGCTCAATAATGGAACCAACCTGGACCAACAAAACCAAGGGCTACTCAATGATATTGTTGAACAAATTAGACAGTTGTACATAGCACTGAACTTGATAAAAATGCTGAAAGAATAACTACGAAAAAACGTGTTTAGAAAAGTCACACTTGAAGCAAACCCAATATTTTCCATGAAGAAGAAAGAACTGAACTAATTCCACCAATACTCCATGGAAATGACTAAATATATCAGGCCAATTTAATATACACAAATTCAAATTGCCCAAAGAGCAATTTAACCCTAATAAGTAAAAGCTCGCCTGCATAAATGCCTTGCCTAATTATGTGCATTATCAATGAGTTTGCGTGGAAATTACGAGGATATTGCACTTACAATAATCAAAACTGATGTAAACCCAATTGCAAATCCAGCATTAATACGCCGCAAATAATGATCAAGAATACTTGATGTAGTGGCTAGTACACTTAACAATACGCCCCCTGCAAAATTTTTACAAGGCAATGAAATAATACAGTATTTACAAAAGAAGGATTTCAATAATTGGCATTGACATTGAATAAGAATACCAAAAACAGACCCCAAAAACGTGTAGATGCCTGAACTTTTGAAAGGTATTGTATTGTAGCCTTCCCAGGCTTTATGTTTGGTATCCTCGCACCCATCTTATTTAAGTAATCAGCTATTTCCTTTGGCAAGTTTGCCTGGACACAATCAACATGATATGGTAACTATATAGAAACAGGACAAACTAATTTTTAATATAGTATGGTAACAATAATTTTATTAATGATCAACCAAATTAAGGGTTCCACAGAAGGACAATGGCCATTCTGATTGTGTTGAGGATTCATGATTATCAGAATAAGCAACTCAGGCCATTGCATAGATAAATAATGAACAGTCTTAATATCATTTTCTCCTTTTCCCATTTTTTCCATTTTTTTTCTTCTAATATTTAATGCAGCCTACCACAATATTGAGGAACCTTCCACTTGGCCCCAGGTGATAGATTAGGAGTTAAGCATAACTTGGCGACTTAAATTTGAAAGAATGGGTTATATCAGTGACATCAAGTCATATTATCGGCAATTAGTCAAAAGTCAGAACTCATCTTAGTAATCAAAGGTAACTCATCACCATCAATAAACTTTTCTCGTGTTTAAATTTCAGACTGGAGTCTGACTGTCTTCAGACAGAGTGTAGCTGCAGCCTTAAGTTTAAACAACCTATAACATTTTTATGTATGCCAGTACAAGTTTAAAACTAATAGCTTATATCAAAATGGAATTCCTCATAAGACAGACAGGAAAGCTTTATAGAGATTGTATCATGTAGAACATACAATTATACAATAGCAGTAAAGAGAAACTTACTATATCGAATATATTGAATAGGAAGACAAAAAAAGCATATATGGAGTAGTACACCCAAGGCTCAGCACCAGCAGAAGTTTCAGGGTTCAATATCTCCTTGACGTGCTCCCAGAAACGCGAACCAAGCAGACTGCCCATTAGAAGCTATTTTAGAAATCACAACAGTGAATCATTCAATTAAAAATAGTAAATTGAAAAGGAAACATATTTATGCAGATCACGTGACAAGCAACAAGTAAATCTGCTTAACCTAGCATATGGAGAGAGACAGTAGTTAGGTGCTAACAGCATAAAGAAATTAATAGAGAAATCGGTACAAATTTAAGGGTACATGCAGCCTGCAAGCTTCAATCGAGAGGTTGTACCAAAAAGTTCAATTGAATTCAATCTTCTGGTAAGTCTAGAATCTTGCTGACATTTACTTAAGAAAATCTACACTATTGTCAGATCTTGTAGAGAAAGTGATCTTCATTCTATTCCTTATTATATTTATATCTGAATTCAAATGTGCTATTCAGTTGTATTTCTTAAGGCTTGGATTTCTGTATGTCAAATAAAGCAAAGGCTTAAACAGTTTAGTTGTTTCATTTATACCCACCCAGATGAGTCATTTCCAGCTTGGTACCCCCAAATCCTAGGTCACAGACTAAAAGGTTTATAATTTCCCTTTATTCACAGCCTTACTGCATCATGATCATAGGTCTAAATCCTGTATAAAAAATTCATACATATAAATATTGAATGAACATGGACTTCAATTATTGATTATATAAACCTTGCAAGAATACTTGGAAATGCCAAGAGGTAAGAGGTAGTAAGAACAGGTTGCATTCCTGCTGGATTGATGTTGAAAGGAATATAGGGCTCCACCTCAGTAATTGGGGACTGCTCTCTGTTTCGAATTATAAGACAATAAAATTGTCAGTTGTCTGCATCATTACAATAAAATTATAATTTTAAGCTTCAATGAGACCTGCAAAATATCTGGCATAATATACAAGGATTATATAAGCTACGTCCAGTTTTTACTTAATGTTCAAGCCACTGGAAGTACACATATAAGCATAGGATATTAAAATATCCCCGTTTTCTTTGGCAAAGGTATTGAACAGCTGCCCTTATGAACAATCACATTAGAAAGTGTAAAATAAAACTTTTTACAATTGATAGAAAATCAATACTCTGATAACATCTAGACTTTCAATGAGGTGAATAAGATTCAACTGCCTGCCAAGACAATGAATGCTATTACCTTGCAGCAGAAGCAAGTTTAAAGCCATAGTATTGAAGCTTTACTTTCCTGCAACCTTCAGTTACTACAACTGCCCACATAGTGACTATGGTGAATATACCCAACACTGCAAGTACATATGGCCACCAACTCCCAGCACTCACTGCAATATCAACAGGTATGAATCAACAATGGTATTAATGATTTCATGAGATAAATATAATAATATAACCTTGAACATTTTCTCCTAATTAATAAATGCACAACATCCTTGTCGTATTATTTTGACTCTATCAGCTCCTATAGGACAAACTAAATTGCAGTTAAGATTGGTATGCAGGTCAAATCAGTTAGCAATTCAAAATTTCCTTCAAAATATCTTTTCCTCACCTTTCTTTTCCCTTTCTTGTTCTCTATACTGTCGTGCATGTATATGTATATGAGATATGCTTTTGTCATCTTTGAAAAAGTTCAATGAATATGCATCTCAAAAGAAAACTAAAAATAGTCAGAACGTTAGTTATAAGTCTGAAATTACATTTCCTATGACCAAAAATGTTGTTACTTCAACATATCAAAACCTAAGCTTGAAAGTGAGGAACAGAAGTGGAAGAGGGGGAGATAGCATTGAATTTTGAGAGATTATTTGGATCCTGTCAGATACCTGAAAGCTGAGTCAGCATTTTGTGTAATGTCTCCATATAGCCCGTCAATATTCCCACACATATAATAAGTGATGAACCTTGACCTGAAGAAGGCATCACCAATCACAGTAGGATAAAATGAATGACAAATGAGTAGGTCAATCAGATTATCTAAAAATAAGGTAGGCAGAAATATCTTTTGTAGCTGAAAACCTTAGCTTTTCAAACAAAAACTTGAGCATTTCAATAATATTTGTTTTTATCGAAATACAAGCGTAAAAGAATGACAAATCCACCCAAAAGATGACCATATGCCCATGTTATGTAGAAAATAAGTATCTTTGTTAATATAGAAAGTTCCTGTAGCAAATACTTGCAGGTTACAATCAATACCTGTAAGAATTATTTATGGCACTCTGATGTGGAAAATTTTCTTATAGGTGCAAATGAAATTGTATAAATATTTTAAAGAAACAAAAACTTGTAATGGGAAGATACATCTGTTTTATGGAAATTACAAGGTAGAATAGAAAGGACTAAACATGCAAATAGGCAAAAAGAAATTTGTTGTCATGTACGATTTGAGATTACATATGACTTCAAACTAATAACACAAATAATTTTTGTAGTATCCGCATTTTATTTGTACATTTTCTAACAAATGCAAAATTTACATTTCTATGTAAATTTTCCCACCATATACTCTGGTTATGTTTTAAAAATTTTCCATAACTCTAATCAAGATTGATAAAGTAAGAGATTTTGTATCAAGATTCAATAAGAGTACCAAAGCCTGATTCGGAGATGGTATCACATATCCACGTTATAGTCATTGCACCAAAGACCAACAAAAGAGTTGTCACCATCACATGCTTGACCCTGCAAAATAAATAAAAAAATTTAACAATGCAAATATCTTTGAATAGACAAACAGTATTTAGGGTCAAAGAGGTAACACCATAGATACAATTCAGTCAAACTAAAATAAACAAGTAAAGAGGATGTGGGGCAGCACTATATAAGCATAAAACAAATAACCATTTCATAATGTAAGAGCCCCACAATGTGCACCAAGACTATTCAAAGACATTTGATAGGGATTACAATTGATGGCAAATAATCTATTTAAGGTTATGATATCGACTTGTGAGAAGGAAAAATTTTGATATTTCAGTTCTTCATTATGTGATTGAAATTTTGCTTGAAATAAATTCTTCTGACCAAAATACCTTTGACTGGCGGCATAAATTGAATATGGAAGCGAGTAACAAGCAAGTATTAGAGCTTCCAAAATTGCAAAGCCAAGTGACATCCACCATCTGAAATATGTAGAATGATTCATTAGTTGAAAATCTCAAAATCCAGGATCAGAAAAGAGATTTATAAAACAATGTGTAGCAAAAAATAAGCTCACTGCTCAAATGGATAAATGGACACACATGTAACTCTTTATCTTCTCATGCCCATCTAGACCTTCCTTTCGCAGCTTCACTAGAGAAGGAACAATATGGCAGAGTACCTGTACATCATATCAATATCTTGTATAATGTAGTGCATTAAACTGCCAATACTTCAAAAGAAGAAAAACGAAGACAGCCTATTTATTTAATAATCAGCACATATACGAAAAATGGACATCTAATTGAGAACCTTATCTCTCTTTGCAATCATGTATATTTCACGGTGAAAATAATAATAGTAGAAACAAATCTTCTTTCAAAGATACTTCATTAGTAAAGAATTATTTTCTTATATAATGATAACAAAAGTATTGAGAGCTACTTTTTCAAAGGTTCACTTCCTCATTATAACCCTCAAAACTACAGCAGTAATATCAGAGATTGAAAATTTGTATATAACTCTAAATGAAGTTAAACATCCTTTGGCCCCGAAAGTAACAGAAAGTAAAAATATTGCAACAAATATCTGTCTAAAAAACTCAAACAATAAAGAGGATAAACCTGCATAATAATGGATGCTATTATCTGAGGACTGATTCCAAGCTGGAAAAGAGAAAGCTTGAGCTCAGAGGTGAAGTCACCAAGTTCATCTGCCAGAAGCTACATGAATGACTTTTCACAGGTATAACCTTAGAAAACATTTAAGCAGGAAACCCAAGACATTCTTGCAAAAAGCTCTAGAATAATGGTTGAAATTTTCCATTTTACTTCACAAGTTGCCTCGAGCTTACACCTAATTTATGGATCAGAGATGTTGGAGTAAATTTTAGTTGTAAAGCTAGTATGATTCACCAAAATATTCCTGATAATTCTTCTATTTTCAATTTGGATCTTTTTGGGTTTGCAGTAGTTGGAAAATGAATACACTAATTGCTGATTGATAAGAATCAAAAGGGATAATTTTTTGTTAAAGCTACAAAGTCGATGTAATGCATATGTGCACACACAGTAAATGGTGTTTAAGCATGTAACTTACCAACAGATCCTGAGACAAAACTCAGGTAGTCTTGTGGTATCAACCTTCTGTCAAATCCAGGTAGAGGAATAAAATAACCAATACGACTGATTACAATTAGTACAGATGTCACAAATAACCTCCTCCGTATCTCACTTTTGAAAAATGATTCAGCAGCATCATTAAGGACAGAACTCAGGCGGACAAAATTCAGAAACCTATTTTTGTACATTTTGGGTTTGAACTGTAGGGATCTGAAGTTATTGGCATCAGGAGATGCAACAATCCCGGCCCCATCACTTTGAATTGGTGGAACAATCTCCTGATTTGGAGGCTCAATGTGCATATAGTCGTTTCGAAGCCGATCAGAGAAATTAACAGAATGCCTCCTGTTTACTTTTGTGAACAAAGACCTGTTCAGCAATAGAGAATGCCTATTACCGAATGCAGGGTTTGTATCAAGGGCAACCCCAGTTTTATGGCACTTTATACCGTACAATTGGATTCGTTCTGCATGTCTGCCTGTGATAACAAACAGGTTTCAATATAGAACAGGTTAAATCATAATTGATCATACTCACTTCTCGATATGACAAACCTTGGCCAGTCCTCATTCCCTTAAAATATGCCTAGTTGTACTAATTCTTAAGCCTTGTAGAAGGACATACAGTCTTGACTAAACAGGAGGTACAAAGACCTCGAATGCTGATATAGGAAAAGATTTAATGAAATGCCATGTTTGAATCAGATAAATCATTCAGCAGTATAGACATTTGACCACGAATGAACAACGAATGATGCAACTACAAGCATGATTCATAAATGATAAATAGTTGAAATTTACCAAAAACTAATATAAGGATGACAAAGATTGTAAACTGAAGTTTGGAGTACTGCAAACTTTGGCTAAATAAGATACACGGTACATGGGCGTAATGAGAATAATTTATGCTGATAATTAATTAGCCCATTCATCTCTACTATTCAAAATCACAATAGGATAGAGAATAAACGAAGTCCTATTGCGCGGAATCACATTGCACTAGTAAAAAAAACATCTTTTACAAGTTCATTCAGAAAGACTCAATTTATCTTCTTGAATAGCTTATTTCCTTTTTCCTTGCTACGCTTTCTAGGAAGCCAAACACCGGGAAACTAACCTCGAAATATCTTAGGTTTAGTTCGAAAGCTATGTGGGGGGAAGTGATTTGAGCTGAACCGAGTAGCTTCCATGGCCGTACTTCCAACACAGGGCGAGTGCGTTAAGTGGGGAGAGC
Organism: Ceratonia siliqua; assembly: GCA_034509205.1. Classification (NCBI taxonomy): domain Eukaryota; kingdom Viridiplantae; phylum Streptophyta; class Magnoliopsida; order Fabales; family Fabaceae; genus Ceratonia; species Ceratonia siliqua. The sequence continues at coordinate 10,460,318 of JASKGM010000001.1, read as the reverse complement.
GACACGGGCTAGTGCCACAACAAGAAGGTTAGCAACAGTGGATCTTCTGCTTTGCCTGCTATAATTCCCCAATCTGCTTAGCTATTCTTATTGGATCACGTCACGCCGCCTGTGTTCAATGGCTGCGTGGCACTGTATGAATGGTTCGTATAAAAGGGCATAGCAAAGGCGAGTATTGGAAGGAATTGCTATTACAATTAACGATATAAAGGTGTTTTTTTTTTTTAAATGAAGTTATCCAGTTGAAAGGCGATTTCTGTTTTTCAATGAATGTTTTAGGCTGAATATTATCCGTATTTTATTTAGTACTAATACTGTAATTAATTATTAATAAACTTAATATTTTTATTAGTGCAAACTGCAAAGTATATCAATTTATCTTTTAAATCATTATTTATTTATAAAAAATTGTAAATTGTAAATAACTTTCTAACTTCTCACTAATAAGTTTTTAATTATAAAAATAATATTTTTGTATTATCCTACTCACTATTTCACTTTTTCATTGAAAAATTATATTCATTTATTCTTATATTTTTATGAGATAATTTTAACAGATAAATATACAAATGACTTTATATATATATATATATATATATATATATATATTAATTTCTTGACATGGATATGTATATTAGTGTATATCAGTTTATTTTTTAAATTAAAATTAATTATTTAAAATTTTAACTACTTGCCATTTCTTAAAAAAAATAAAATATTAACTTTTAAATAAAAATGTTTATAAATAAAAAATTTAACTACCTACTATTCTTTAAAAGAGAGAAAATGATAAAATTAAAAAGATAATGTAAAAATAATATTGATTAATTTAGTTTATTAATCTACATCCCTAAATACATATATATTAGTATAGATTATTTATTTATAATCTGTTGAAGTTTTTAAAATTCATGTTTAGTTCATCAGTGTATGCTATTTCTAATATAGTTTTTATTTACTGGCCATGTTAGCGTGATTATTAATGTTATCATCTCGTTTAAGTTTTTTATTTAATTTGATTAGTAAGTATATATAAGATTGTGAGTTGCTCTTGAGGTTGGCTACTGGGATGCACTAACAAAAATAAAATAGAAATATAAAGGCAACTAAATCAAAATAGCATGCAAATTGCAGAAAGAGAGAGTTTTGTGCTGTTATTATTGAAAAACAAGAGTACATGAAGAAAGAATGTAACAGCAGCTAGCTATAGGTAGCAGAAATAATTTAAAATCTGCCCCTCAACTTTATTGTATTGTGACTTTGTGAGAAGCAGCTAGTAAGTCCATTCCTTTGGAAGAAATATCCCTGGATAACAACTTTGGTTCTGGGAAATAACACCATCTAATTTCTCATCATTCTTTTTCTTGCTCGAGCTTGAATTATTATTGTACACGTGATCTCCACATCTTCCCTTATATCTGCTGTCCTCTGCAATTAATTAATATACATCATGGTGTTAGTGAATTTTCATTTCTCTTATACTAGCTGGGGCAGATCGAACAAGAAATTAAGTTGGATATGAGACCAGCTTGGCGAGGTGAGATTTGCAAGCCTAGTGCCTGCACGTTCAGATTTAGGGCTTGAACCACTCGATCTGGGAGCAGCACAGGAGCACACCCTGCAAATTCAATTTGAGTTTATATCACATACTTATGAGATCCTTCATGATTACTTCCAAAATATATATATATATATATATATACGAACACAGACGTGCAAGCGACACACACATATATATGCAGTACCCATCCGAGGAATTAAATACAAGGTATCCAACCTGGCTTCTTCCTAGGTTTGAAGTTTGTGCCTGCTGTTTGGGGTAAGAATACACCTGTTCCACATGATCTCTGCCCAGTTTCTAAGAATATAGCTTGCATTCCAGCTCCACCTTTTGCCCTTTCATATGATCTTATTGAGCTATAGTTTGACTGCTGCACACCACATTCGATCATTTCATTTTCAATTCGTAAAACACAAATTATTAAGTATTATCTACTTATATTTCAAATAGAAATTAAATTAAACAATAATAATCTGCTTAATTTATTTTCATATATACTACAAATTAATTAAGGCCCCTCAACTCCCAAGCCTTCAAATTCCACTCCAGATTGTGAGCAACAGGCCGGCATGCATCATGACATATCTAATTTAATAAACATGTTTTACAACTTTTCTGATAAGCCACTAAGGTTATCTACTTGTGTAGGTTCAGTCTTTATTTGCCTCTTTCCTACAATACTATTTTTCAAAAAAGAAAAAAAGAATCGAACTAATCGGATATTGAAACAAATTTCAAATTACATTTTGGAATATCCTTTCGTTTTGTGAGCCACCACATCCTCAACTACTTGGTATTTAATTTAATTAGTATGCCTTACTTTTTCTCTCAACTCGAGAGATCGTGGCCAAAAGTACTAGTTAGGATAATATAATACTATCAATATAGTAAGTGGTTAACAAAAAAAAGAAAGCAAGATGGCCAAGAATATTTGAAGACATGCAGCAGATATAATTAAGAGCCTTTTTGTTTCAAAGGAAGATTGTGTGAGAAGGAAGTACCTTTATTGCAAAGGCCAAAGGGCATATTCTTTCTGTTCCCACTAACACTCGAGATAGCTATGTTTCCTTATACTAAAGTGGCAATTAAGAAGCCTATAATGCGAGTCCTCAAATCGTAGTTGGACACACGGCCAGAATATGACAATGATGTTTGATAAACAATATTCACATTCCTAGTATTCGCTTGTGGCCTAAGTGCCTAACCCATCTCTGGAATATCTGTCCTCGTGTACAAAACTACAGCATAATATCAATGCCTTAACCTAGCTAATCTTATCCCTTCAAATCATACCCTCATGTCCCAATTAAACTTTTACATAAACACAGACCTTTTCTCTCTTCTCTGATATCTGCAGCCGCAACCAGAGAGAGAGGAATTGAAGAGGATAATAATATAGTGAGGTTACGTAAGTACCCGTGACTGCGATTCTCCCGGTGATCTGTGATGACGAAGTTGCTGCGGCTGTTGCTGATGATTTTGGTGGCGGTGCCGAGTATATACCTGAAACAAAATTGAACAATATCTGAACCCGCTTCCATACTCAAATTACTGAATGTTATGAATATAGAAACTCATTCAGAGAATCCAAACTACATATATAGTTATATAGCCATATATCCAATTAAGCTCTCACACAAAATAATAACAACCCAGTAGTTATATTTTTCGATATTGGAACACCGAAAGAGAAGAATGAGAGAAGAGGAAAAGTGAGGAAATGAGAAAAAAAAGACCTTAGTGTGACATGCCTCGTCTAGAACATGAGAAGGTAAGCACCATAGCATTCCCTCCTCAAAACCAACTTCATCTTCATGAACAGAAGCCATGGAAGAAAGAGGAAAAAGCTTATATTATTATATCGACGACACTTCAGTTTGCTTTCTTGTTCTGGAATGGGAGGTAGAGAGGGGAAGGTGGCTTTTTAAGCTCCAACTTCTGACCTGCAACTTAACTAAATAATAACTTAAGTGGAGAAGAAAAAATTCAAAAAAGCATTGGGGGACCACTCCGTTACAGAGAATGCCTACGCTCCTATACGAACGCGTGCCTTGTGCATATCTGATATTCGAGACTCAGGGAACTGTAAACGGCGACGTTTCGCATAGTTGCGTGTTACAATACCATCTTCGTTGACATATTTGAGGCCTGATTAGTGATTAATGACTCAAATTACGTATATAATCCCCTGTATTTCGGGAACATTTCTGCTTTATTACCAGCTTACCCCTGTAATTTGAGGCCCATCGTGATTTTTTGAATATTTGAAATTATACTGGCTTGTATAGAATAATTCACTCTAGATTGAAAACTAATTTTTGAATATTTGCCCAATAATATCTTAATATTGCAAGAAAAGAAAAGTGCTTAAATCTTCACTTCCAGGTTTGAAGGATAAGGTCACTGCTTCAAAATGATATACAATAACAAATTTGTAGTTCTTTAGTTAAACGATCTGCCCTTTTTGAGCTTTCAAAAAGTAGTTTCTTAACTCCGCTGGCTTTTTTTTTATATATATTTAAAATTATTTTTATTGGTTAATTGTAAAATCTCTTGTAACTATGTTACCTCTAATTTATTTGTTTATCTTTTTTTATATATATAAATAGTAGTATGAAAATTTAAAACAATTTTTTTATAAATCATTTAGACCTCTTATCATTAATACTAATTTTTTTGCCACTTGTCTTAGTTCATCTCAAAAGTGCAGTTTGGTTTCTTCGTTGCCATCTATGTGTAGGATATAAAATCAATTTCATTACTAATGAATAACAAAAAAGAAATAAAAAAATCTCCCTTGGCAATTTTGAGAAACAGAAAATAGGGAGGTATTGGTCATTTCATATCAAACAGAAAATAGGGACATTCCTGTAAATTAGAAACTCTTGTGGCTGTGGCTGTGGCTGTGGCTGTGTCTGGTTGAGAATGTGGTTGTGGACGTGGGTTGGGTTGGGTTGGGTTGGGTAAACCCCTCCCACTCCCTGTGTGGTTGTTGCATTTATTCTTCACATAACGCTCAGCTGCTTGCTCCATAATCTCCACATTACCTCATGTTTCTTTTGGTCAAACCCTCTCCATGGGTTTTCTTTTTTGAATGTCAAAATGTTATCTAGGTGATCCATCAGAGGCAGATGTTATCTAAGCCTTTTGTACGTATACGGCAGCTCGTAGCACCTCTTCTTAACCACCCTACCAAATCCTCCCAACGTCTTTGAAACAATAAACATGTCGAATAATCGTCTAAGCAAGCAAGACCTTTCTTGAATACATGGTCATAATCAAATTTAGGAGCTAGGCTGCATCAAATTAACGACTACAATTATCTACCTCGTTTTCAGTAAGTTAATTTTTGGACAACTAGTATTGAAGATATGAACAATCGGGCCCAGTTAATGTTCCAGTTCAATATAAAACTACTTTAACTTACATGATACCACTTGATCGAAAAAAAATTAAGATGATACCAAGAATATAAGTATACAAGTAGTGTTCATTTAAAAGTGTATAAATAGCACTACTCTAAGAATAAACTAGGTAAAAGTGACCATTTCTGAATAATTTAAAACTGATTCTGGTTTAGGTGAGTTTGGAGGAGTTGATTTGATTGTAACATGTTAATTCTATCTACTGATGCAATTTACTAATGGTCATAACTTGGATTTACGGGAGCTGTGATAAGTATATTATCAACCTTCTTAATAAGATTAAAAAAAAAAATCAGGGAACCTTATACAAGAGTTTAAAATTTTAAAGATACCACCGAAAATGTTCAGTGAAACCTGAGCAAAGTGGAAACACGCGTTGTTACTAGTTATTATTTTGGGAAAGTATATGCAAAATGAAGCGATAAATGCACGTACCAAATCAGGAAACAGATCGAGTGAAACTCTGCCCTCAAACCATTCAGGTCAACAAAACTCCCATCTTAGATGGGTTGGCGGGCCAGGCAAGAAATTGCAACACTACAAACCTGCTATCTTACCAAAATTCTGCAGCTTTATACAACAAGTTATAAAATTTTGCATATGGTAAGTTCTCTTTATCCACTGCTTGTTTGAGAATCAATCAAACCAAAGAGAGCATACAAAAATGTTGGCAAACTAAACCAAGTTTCCATAAATATCTGAAGTTACATGACTTTTACCCAAAAAAAAAATACTAGCAAGTACATGCCTCGTAAGTAGATTGAACTGGAGAAATAAAATAATATCTGCTGACATACCATCATGATCAAATTGAAGTATTGAACAAGGGTAATTTTCTGATTCTACCTCCGGAACCAAGGTTCAACACCTAATTTCAAATTTAATATATTGCCAATTTGTCTTACAATCCTGTTTTATTCACAAATGGGAAGAACCATATGTGAACAAATCCTAGCCAAAGAAGTTTCGAGTTTAACACTGTACCTTAAGACTCTTTTGTTGCTGCACTTAAGATAGAATGCTTGAGACATCACTCACACACATTTTACTGGTTAGATCCAAGAGCCTATGAGTCTCTTCATCCAGCTGAACATTGTCCTTCTTCATCCTCTCAGCAACAATGAGAGCCATTTTACCAGCTTTTGCATAAGTTTTGAGAAGTAAGTTATATATTTCAGTGTTCACATGGCCAGCATCCCGAAGGGTAACCAACAATTGCTCCGCCCCTTCAATGTGGCCATGCTCCTCTAGCATTTTGAATATTTCCCTCACTAACCTTTGGTCAGGATCCCACTTTTTCACGCTAGTAATAGCTTTCTTAAAATAATCCAGAACTTTTTCTACATCCTTCTTTTTCAAATACCCCCATGTGAATAGCTCCCAAGTAGTGTAACAAGGAGTAATGCCCTTTTGCACTATCAGATTATAAAAATTTTCAGCCATTTCCATACTGTCTCGGTTAATATATGAAGCAAGAAGTATATTTGAAACTCTGACATCTTTGGTCCCAGTCACTGACTCCCACTCCCGATAAAGATTCTCAGCTTCTGCAAAGTCACCGAGCTTCACAAGTGATGATATCATACAAGTATACTCAGCATCATTCATTTTGCGAAAGCATCCTTTCATCTTCTTCCAAATTCGGAAAATTTCATCCTTATTCCCCACGTTTGTATGCAAGCTAAGTAGAGAAGAATATGCAACTCGAGTTTTCCGTGAGGTTTTACTCTCCATCTCTTTCAAAGTAGATGCTGCTTTTTCAGGGAATGCATTTTTAATGTACAAATTGGTTAATAAACTATATGTTACCCAGTCTGGATCTATTTTTGACTTCTTTAGCTCAAGGAAAACTCTCTCTGCGGTTTCAACATCATCCTGTGAAGCACAAAAGGTTATCCATAAATTAAAAGTAACAACATCTGGCGAAGTGTTCTTCTTTAGTTCCTGAATGATTTCAGGAACCTTTTCCAATTTCCCATTTGAGAGGTAGAGAGATAGCATGTGGTTATAAGGAAGGGGATTTCTCAAGAGACCGCATTCTGACATTTTCAACATAAGAGCCTCAGCTTTGTCAGCCAAATTGTTTTGGACATAGACATGGAGAAGGGCAGTGCAGGTTGGTTGGCCTGCCATCTGATCAGGAAGATCCTCGAAGAATTTTTCTGCACCTTTTAAACCACGAACTTTTGCTATCAAGTCCAAGTGGACGGCATAGTCTCCTGGCAGTAGCTTGATATCATGCTGCAAGGTCATCCACTCACAGATCTGCATTTGCAATAGCAAAATTTAGATCAACCCATCAAACTGAAGGCCAGTAACGAGCATGCCATTTATCCCACAGTTCAAACTTCAGATTCATGGAACACAAGCATATCCCAAATAATTGAATAAATCTTTTTCCAGATTATTTCAACAAAATATATCTCACTCACTCCTTAAACTTTTAAAGGAAGATAAACACAACTAGCTGGTATCTCTAAGGTATAAATAGGTTACAACTTTTACCACAATTGAAGAGTCCAAATGAGTTGAGAAGGCAGTTGGTTCAGAGACCCTGGCATGCGTGATGAAAGTCAACAGTTTGGATACGCATCAGTCTCTTTCTGCTTAATTCTCTATATCCTTATCCTTATTACAGTAAGTAAAATCTTGAAAATTCTCATCAACTGTTTTCACATATATGTATACGAAGAGTTTCTAGTATGCAAATATTTTTTCACAAATTCTGACTGGTTATTGTTGCAAAGAAACATTAACGGTTATATCTTCAACAACTCAATGCGAATTCAAGAATTCTATACAGATAAGCGAGGTGTGGTATTAAAAGATCATTCTACATAACCAACTCATTCGCAACGAACACATGTTTTCTACGCTATATATACCAGAATTACAAGGCGAACTTACTCTACGCTACAAAGCATAGAGCTGACCAGCATATTAATTATAACCGTGAACATGTAGAACCATTAAAGAGAAATTTATGTAACCAACCTCGAGTGCGTGTTTGTACCGCTTGAGCTTTCGGAGCTCACGAACGATACGATTGAGCTCGTATTTGCGAGGCGTGTGACCTTCTTCTTTCCATTTATTGATGGCAATGACAGCGCTGCGTTTTGGGTAGACAAGGCTGAGAAGCCTTCGACCCAGCGTGTCTCGGCCGCGGGTGGAGCTAGTGACGGCGGCGGCGGCTGTTTGCGCCCACTTCTCTACCGTCGCCTTCGTTGAGAAGTGGCGAGCAACGGAAAGATATGTATGGACGGAGCGGAGCAACATTTCCCTTTTACTGAACTGCGCGCCACTGGTCAAGGGGGAGCCAAGTCGATCGAAGACCCTCCCGTCCTTATGATTCCAATTTCCAACCCGGATTGCGCCCTTGAACCTCGGGATGGAAACCCCCCTTAAACCCCCTTTTCTTTTTCTTCTGAATTACTTTTTTGCTATTTTTAATTGTGAATAAAATTGAGCAAAATTTCATTAACTTTTTCAAAGTTTTCAAAATCAACATGATCTTAATACCATGATAATTATGTTTTTAATCAACAAACTACATTATGAGTTATATAACATTTTAATTTTATAAAGTAAGAAGATCTTGCAATTTTGTCTAAATAAATACACATTGTACGAGTAGATAATTATTATTTTTTCTCTTCAATATAAAAATAAAAAACAAGTAAATAATAAAGTAGTATCATATCAATAAATTTAGATTGACATGACTTTAAAATCTTTTTTAAAACTAAATAACTAACTTCATTAGCAATTAAATTGATATTATTACAATTTAATCTCTAAAAATATAATCAACCAAAAAAACTCCACCGAATTTAATTTAAGCATCCTTTCATTTCAAATTTATTCAAAAAAGTTTGATATACTACCTGAGCATAACACTATCGAGGAAGTCTGTTGGAAAAACAAATATTAATTTTGTAAGTCACCCTTCTCATATATTTCTTATATAATTTTTTTTTTACTTTCCATCATTTTCTTTATTTTATATTATTTGAGTTATTCTTTACCTCATGTAACTTTTAAAATTTTTTTAAAATATTTTTTTAGACAGTAGAGAAATTTTAATGTTATTATTTAAAAAATACAATTTAAAAATTGTAATATTTCAAAAAAATTTTAAAAATTATCATAGAAAATATCTTAAATAATAAAAAAAAAAGATGGTGCGAGATAAAAATAAAAGTGTTATATGAAAACTATAGGAAGAGTGTGCTGTAATTTTGGAAGAGCCTATTAATTTATATCTTGACGAAATAATATTTTTATAATATAGTAATCCTATTTCTAATTATAATGAATTTATTATTTTATAAATCATTAAAAAATAATTTATTCTGAAATTGAAAAAGAAAACCG